>CAXKVI010000005.1:99946129-100193629 GCA_964058755.1 Campiglossa producta
CCTGCATAAAAAAGTAAATATAAACAAATAATTTCACGCGAAATTAAGTTTTGCAAATAATAAAAGAATTTGTATGCATGTGGAAAGCTTTAAGCGCATATAAGTTTTTGAGGGCTTCTTAATCAAGCTTTTAAAAGCTTTTTTCGATGATGGCGTGGATAAAGGAAAAACTTTCTAAGAGTACAAGGAAAACTTTGCTTAACAATTTGACTAAATTCTAGAAAACTTTGACGGTTGGAATTTTTTGGGAACTGTAAATACGAAGCTATACCATTATTGGAAGCTTTTCTGTAAAATTTTATGCAGCGTAGGCTTTCGCAGAAAAGTTTAACTAAAAAAACGAATAGATAAGTTTGCTATCTTGTCAAACGAGTTAGGCCTTTATCAACTATTTTGATCCGTTTGTAGAAATAAGGTCGATTTAAATAGAGCTTTAACATTTTTTTTTTTATTTTCCATGAAAAACGCAAGACTTTAACACACTATTGTCAAAATTGCAAAATGCAAGAACAATAAGCACACACATTTTGATGTTTCATGAAACAAATTTTGAAAGAAAATTTTCCAATTTTGAAAATAGTGTGTAAATTTCCTGTGTTTTTTGTGAAAAAAATTTAGAGAGAAGACCCTATTCTATTTCGTTTTTTTCTATTTTTCAATATTTTATTTTATTTTACTTTTTTTTGTGTTGAATTGTTTTTTTTTTTTTTGATATTAAGTTTCATTTAATTTATTTTTTTTATTTTTTTATTTTAATTCATTGTAATTTTTTATTATATTTAATTCTTTGCATTTTTAATTTAAATTAATTTAATTTAATTTAATTTTATTTTATTTTATTTTATTTTATTTTATTTTATTTTATTTTATTTTATTTTATTTTATTTTATTTTATTTTATTTTATTTTATTTTATTTTATTTTATTTTATTTTATTTTATTTTATTTTATTTTATTTTATTTTATTTTATTTTATTTTATTTTATTTTATTTTATTTTATTTTATTTTATTTTATTTTATTTTATTTTATTTTATTTTATTTTATTTTATTTTATTTTATTTTATTTTATTTTATTTTATTTTATTTTATTTTATTTTATTTTATTTTATTTTATTTTATTTTATTTTATTTTATTTTATTTTATTTTATTTTATTTTATTTTATTTTATTTTATTTTATTTTATTTTATTTTATTTTATTTTATTTTATTTTATTTTGTTTTATTTTATTTTATTTTATTTTATTTTATTTTATTTTATTTTATATTATTTTATTTTATTTTATTTTATTTTATTTTATTTTATTTTATTTTATTTTATTTTATTTTATTTTATTTTATTTTATTTTATTTTATTTTATTTTATTTTATTTTATTTTATTTTATTTTATTTTATTTTATTTTATTTTATTTTGTTTTATTTTATTTTATTTTATTTTATTTTATTTTACTTTATTTTATTTTATTTTATTTTATTTTTTTTATTTTTTTTTACTTTATTTTATTTTATTTTATTTTATTTTTTTATTTTATTTTACTTTATTTTATTTTATTTTATTTCATTTAATTCAATTTATAAACATATCTTTGAAAATACAAAATATCTACCCAAAATATTGCTTTCATTTGCATCAAAGACGCAATTTTAGAAACACTTCCATGATTCCACCTGAGCCTTTGAAACTCCAAATTATACGTAAATTTCTGTCCAAACCCACTTAACACAATGGCAAATAAGATGGAAAATACAAAGAAAAATAAAACCTTTTAACAACTTTTTTTACCTTCTCTCCTGAAAATATTCCACCGGATAAGCGCATTGTTGAAATACTTTTGGCTTTGAGCTAAAACGGCGACGTCGATGCAACAAGCCCCTCTCAGCTGCTTTAAAGTGCACTCCGCCTATCGGAGTGTCCATTTCTAATTTTGTCTCTTCCTCTTCTTCAACAATTTTCTGCGTTGCAAGTCTGCTATTGCTTGACGAAGAAGAAGAACGCAAATATTTGCTCCTCGAAGCAACTGAGCTGTTGGTGTGCGGAGTGTGGTTGTGAAAACTTTTCAAGTATTTGCGTCCAACAACACCAACATTATTGGTTGATGAAGCTGTATTTGACATGGTCACTGCTGTTTGTGAAGCTTGCGGAATGGTAGCATTTACAACGGCTGAGGCCATAACGACACCTGTCATTGATTCAGCTTTTTGTTGTATGTTCAGATTGCAGGTTTCATTATTGATTTTGCTGCTTAAACTACGAACATGATAACATTTAATTTTTTCAACACTTGTTTTACTTGAAGTTAATGAATTGACATGATTGTCGTGAAGTTTGCTTTGGTCGCAGTTGTGTAGCCAGCGGGGATGATTGTCGTGAGTGGGAGATACGTTTCGTGCCAATTGTTGCTGTTAATGTTGTTGTTGTAGAAAAAGCTGTGGTGGGAATGCATATTTTTTTTTGTTATTTCCAAAATCGTACGTACTTAAAGTTGAATTCACAGTTTTATTTGAATTTCTTTTTTGAAAATAAGTCGCTTCGCATTAAATTCCACTTTGACATGTTTTTATATCGTGTTAATACGTTTTAATGGGACACACGCGCAAGCGATTGAATTTCTTATTTGAGTTTCGTTAAATGTAATAAAGTTGTGTAAAATTAAGTGAATCAGCGCACGACTTGGTGGCTGAGCTTATGCAAATCACAAAAGGTCACTCATACGACATGGCGTACCTGCAACGATGTACTAAGAGGGTGGTATCAGCGCACTGTGGGACATTTCAAAGAAACTTATCTTAAAATAAAAGGCACGCTGACACTAAATAAAAGAAAATATATTCATATAAATAAAAGGAAGAAAAAAATTAAAATAAAATAAAATAAAATAAAATAAAATAAAATAAAATAAAATAAAATAAAATAAAATAAAATAAAATAAAATAAAATAAAATAAAATAAAATAAAATAAAATAAAATAAAATAAAGTAAAATTTTGATTTGTTTTGTATTTCACTTCTGTTTCGGTTCCGGCTTTGAAAAAAAGTTCAAGAATTTCCAACTTTAAGTATATTTTACTAGTTGTAAGGTGTTTTGAGTTAAATTTCTTTGTAAAATTTCTACAAAATATCCCACTGTGCGTTAGTGATTACGGTAATAATGGCAAGTAATTCGTTTCACACTTTGTTGTCAAACACAATTGTTTCTTTCTTTTTTATTCACAATATTCTCAACAATTACCATTTTTGCCACAGCGTGAAGCGATAACGAGCAAATATTTTTTTAAAACCTGTTTATCTAATTTGTTTTTGCTAAATTTTCCCTACAAATTTTTGTATTTTTATTTTGTGATGTATATCCTGACGGCTATAAGCACTTAAAAAAACACTTTAGGACCTAGTTTCTATATAAAATAAAATCCGATTTTTATTCATGTGAAAGAAACACAAGCACTTTATTTGATATCGCCAGTTAGACCACCAGTGGAGTACTGATTTGCATATCTCTGTAAACAGTCGTAGTCAAAGCCAACATGCAACAGATTGTGGTTGACAAAAAGGGCGACACAACTACAGAGGTACGTGCACATATACATTGTGTGAAATATATAAAATGAACAATGAGGTTAGAAAAAAGTTGAAAATACACTTGCAGAAAAAAGAAGCATAATATAAAATAAATAAAATAAAATAAAATAAAATAAAATAAAATAAAATAAAATAAAATAAAATAAAATAAAATAAAATAAAATAAAATAAAATAAAATAAAATAAAATAAAATAAAATAAAATAAAATAAAATAAAATAAAATAAAATAAAATAAAATAAAGTTTAAAAGAAAAAATAAAATATAATTAAATCAAGTAAGTAAAAGTTAACTTAATAATATATTAAACTCGAAATTAAATTAAATATTCTAAAATAAACTATAATAAAGTAAGTATTATCTTTACGAAAACCAAATTTACTTTCAATGTAAAAGATTTATTTTTAAATATTATCCGTTGGCAAATGAAACACACTCATTCAAACATTACACAACCATTTGCCAACATAATAAACTTAATCAGCGTTATTTAATCACACTCACTTCTGGACGCCATTGCAGCCAATTTGCATATATTTCTATATCACATTTTTCTCTTACGTGTAACAAATACACACACACACATATATAGACAAAACTTACATACGTACATTCAAAGCATTAGCCAAAGTCGATGTCGTAATAAAGCTTGACTACCGTCAATGAGAAAATGTGCACAGTGGCTAACCGGAATCATGCCGGTATGTGTGTTTGTGTACGGTTTTCATGCCAACAAATGAATGAAATTCTTGTGTCCAGTGTTAGCTTGTATGTATGTTATATAAGGACTTTAAAATATTTACTTAAAAATGTATATGCAACATTATCTCACATTCGCTCATAACATTTGGCTAAGCAAACACAAATATTTACAGGGTGAAAGAAAATGTGTGGGCTGAAGGAAAAAATGAAAATGGTAGATAAAGAAAAAGATTTATTTTAAATTATTAATGATAAGATCTGAAAATGATTTGGTAACTAGATGTTTTTCAAGAAATAATAAAAAACAAAAGAGAGGGAAAGGGCACTACATAAAGAAAAATTGTAAAACGGCAAACTAGAGAAAAGCAAAAAAAAAAACAGTCTCAAACTGAAAGAGGCAAGAAAAAAAGAAGAAAGAGAACAATTAAAAGTAGGAAAAAAGGAAGGAAAAATTAATAGAAATGAAAGAAAGAAAAAAAGAAAAACTTAACGAATGCAAAGTTACCACAAAAAAATAGAAAAAATACGGAAAAGCAAAAACGAGAAGAAGAAGGAAAAGTTACACAAAAAAAAAAATAACGCCTGTGGGGTATTAGTTTAGCAGATGCCCGAAAAAGGTATAAGTAGCTGTCACAAGAGGCGACTGAAAAATTCTCAATCTCTCGTTACCAACCTTCTTCTTCAAGGATTTGTAAGTAGCTTCCACTGGCCATAGCAAATCGTTCCTGGATAGTCGCGCAAGTACCGCAACCTGCTAGCAGCGTAAGACAAAACATCGAATCCCGAGGCTTTTTGACAATCCAGGGATGTAAAATGACAATCCCGAGGTCCCGGAACTTTTCGGGATTATTTCAGATACCGTCCGAAAATGTTGGGAGAGGTATAAAAGTACTCGCTGCTTAGTCGATTAAAAAAATTGTTCCGTATAAGGAAAAATAAAATCCATATTTAATCCATATTTAATTTTATTCAACAAATAATTTTGTCTGCCCAGTAGAGCGTATCACTAAAAAAAAAGTGGGCCGTACCTCCCCTTATATGAAGTGATTTTGAAAATTATTTAAAAAAAAAATTATATTTTTTTTCTGGCAACCCTAGATGTCGCCCAATTGCATTTTTCTTCATATCTTCGGCATTTTTTGTCGGATTTTAAAGTGTGGTACCACAACGAAACGCATGAGCTCAATGAACTTGAGAAGGAAACCTCCTTTTTGAGACGAAAAAATTGATGTGTCAAACTTTTAAATCCGACAACAAATGCCAAAGATTTGAAGAAAAATGTAATTGGGCGACATCTAGGGTTGCCACAAAAAAAATTTTTTTAAATGTTTTTCAAAAACACTTCATATGAGAGGAGGTACGGCCCACTTTTTTTTTTTTACCTGTAAGCCCGAAACGCACTACTGCCCAGTAAGTGCAGAAATATCACACCAGCAATATGAAAATTCGGTTTTCCAGTACCCTGTGTATTCAAAGCGAAATGTACACTGTATATACATATATAGATATATTTGCTCTTTGTTTTTTTTTTTTTAATTTCATTCATATTTGCCTAGCTATGCTGAATATTTTGGCAGACTCTCGAAAATTGTATTAGTAAAATTATTTCGCATTAAATTGCTTCAATTATGTAAATTACTTAACTGGCTTTTTCGTGACTCCGTCGGCTGCTAGATATAGGGAACAAATTCCGTATAATATAATTTAAAAATATAATTATATAAGAAGGGCATTTGAGTAAACAGTACTAAGCAAAGCAAAACAAACAAAAAAAAAAAACAAGGAAAGCTGTCTTCGGCTGTGCCGAAGGCTAAATACCTTTCATGAATAAGCGTCACGATTTTCACTGTTCGATCCCCAGTACCAGCCTGTGTGAATTTAATTTAAGCTCATGTCGAAATTATCGGAACTATCGACTATATGGGGGCGATCAATATAACACTGGTCCAATCTCATTGATTTTTAACATTGACATTCCACCTTCTAAAAGAGCAATACTTACAAAATTTCGCTTTCCTACCTATCTAATTACATGAGTTATCTACCAAAATCCATTTATCGGAACAATCGATAGTATGGGGCTATGTGAAATATTTATCCCATCTCAATGATTTTCAACATCGATATTGCACATATAAAAATAGCAATACTTACAAAATTTGACGTTCCTACCTGTTTAGTTACAGTAGTAATAGCCTAAAATTCGTTTAACGGAACAATCGATTGTATGGGAGGTATATGTAATATCGGTCCGATATTGCTGGTTTCGAAAAATGATTTCTTTATCAGAAAATGGTGGCCGCATGCAAAATTTCAGCCAAAAATCTCAAAAACTGAAAATCGCCTAGTTTGCGTTCAAACAGATAGAAAGACGGACATTGCTAAATCAACACATCTCGTCATCCTGATCATTTCGGTATACTTATTAATAGGTCCATCTCTTCTTCTTCTCATACTTGCAAACATCGGACCAAAGTTATAATACCATTTCATGTTCCTGAAATGTACTGTTATCCTAAAGTTAACCAAATTAACAAAAACTAAATTTTGTGTTAAAACAACATCTTTCTCTAGTAAATTCAACAGAGAAGTAACTGTTATCATCCACTAAATTTAGTAGAACTGGCAAAGTTTTTTGTTGATAAAAAAAAATGTTGTGTTGAAACAACGAACTTACTTAACTTAAAATAGGCGATTTTAGGCGTCCAAATTGCATGTCATTGGAATTTTGTTTTATGCGATGGGTTCCAAACCCTACGCACAACCCGTTTCTCGGGGAAACAACAAACTCCTGCAGTTAATCGAACTTCAAAGATACTGTCAAACATAAATACAAGATGGCATCATGGCAGATATCTGTGTTGAGCGTTCAAGACATCTAAGTTCAATTCTCGATGAAGTCAATATGAGAACTCTGAAAAATGTTTTTTTTTTTTTTGCTGTTTAAGTTACACTTATTTTAGTTCATATATATAGAGCAACACTTTTAACAACCTAATTTTCTGTTAAAATAACAATTAAGTTAAGCGATGAACAGTTTGAATGCAGTTGAACCAACTCATATTTTGGTGTCTATGCCCAGCTAATTTTTCTCTGTGTAGTTGTATTGTAGATCTAGTTAATCATCTGTGTAGAAGTGTTATCCTTAAATCATTTGAACGCGATTTAAGTTTTTCTTTGTCCCGAATCAGTGCTGTAAATATACTGTTGATCATATCAATTTCTGCAACTTGAATTCTTAAAATTTTTTTTTCTGTTTAGATATCAACTATTTTTCTATTGGAAAAAGGATAAGAATCACTGCAAAAATTCGCTTTTATTAAATGTGAAAAAATCTCCAGTAATGGTAGCTGTCATTGATAACTACGCCAATGGCATCTGTCTGTGAGAATACTCATGATTGATTATTTCTATTGGATACAATATAATTTTTTCTTTTTTTTATCTCAGAACTCTCAATATGAATACGAAATCATTTTGAGTTTGAATGAGCGCAGTGCGGCTGAAAGCACTTTTGTTGCACCGATAAAGGTAATTTGAGCCTATTGTTAGAGAAAGTGAAAAACCCCTACATACACATTTTCTTTTTATAGTTTCATTTTTACTATTTCTATTGTATTCATGAAAGTTGTATGTAGTTAGACAAAGAATGTTCTACTGCTCTATTCTTAGTTTTAGTTTTCTGTGATGGTAGCACAATAGCGCATTATTTTAGATCCTTTATGATGTTTATTAGAAATATGAGTTGCTACAGTAAATTTTTAAAATATTTGTAATTAAAAGTGGAACATTTTTAAGTGTTGTTGCGGTTGAATGAATATCCATACATCTATTACGGAGATAAATAATATCATGAATTCGAATTCTCTTTATATATAATAATACTAGTAATACCCGGTGTGCGTTGCTATGCCAAAGAAAAACACCTGAATATCATTTTACCGTTTTTACCATTTCTGGGAAGATACCTTATATCAGATTTTATCAAGGTGAAACGCCAGCTACACGCAAAATATCAAGCAAATCGAGCCATAAATATGATTGCTTAGAACAGATCGGCCCAAGGTCCACTTCCCGGAAGAAAAATCATAACATGCTTTAACCTAAGCATAACGCTACCTACATACCAAATTTCAAGTGAATTCAGTCATTTATACGATAGTTTGGAATAGGGCGGCCCGGGTCCACTTCCCTAAAAAAACTTTACAAAGACACTCTCCTGGCTCCTACTATTCTAACCCGAAAATTTGAAGAAAATCGGCCGAGTAGTTTTGGAGTCCATAAGCTACATACTTACATACATACATACATCCAATTTTATATATCGACATCCCCACTGCAAAACCCTGTAAGTCACTATTTTTCCAAAAAAAATTATGTGCTGACCGTTTCTTTTCAGTGGTGAAATGTAATGATATTCATATGATAAAATTATCATAGTTTTTTCTCTCTCCTGAAAACTTTTTGGTTTTGAACATACAGGTTTTGTGTGTGTCTGTGTTGTTGTTGTTGTTAACAACAAAACACTCCCCGAAGGTTTTGGGGAGTGATGCCGAAGTTGACAGTCCTTGGCCGGATATGACCCCGGTACGCTGCGGTACTCCCTTGCGGTACTGCCCGACTGTCGTGGTAGCGATTTGGTATGACCAGTGGAACCTTCTAGGTCATGGCATCCCTCCATCCATGAGGAAGGAGAAGATGAGTAATGAGAGGTGAGAGGCATCATATCCCTAGATCAACCATCGAGTAGCACGTCAATTACCTATGTGTATATTAGTCGCCTCTTACGACCGGTATACCTACCTCGGGCATATTCTAAACCCCTAACCCGCAGGTTAGGTGTCTGTCGGCATATATAGCTAAGCTTCTAATTTAGAGTCCCTCAGTGTTTTTTCAGCAAGAATAATATCCCAATGGAACCTATTCACTTAGACTTTTTAAATATTCTTTCGAGCTCTTTTCTATTGCACTGTACAAAATCTCAAGGGTGTCTTATAAACACTAATTGCGCCTATAGAAAAAGTCTTATCCTTCGCCATTATGTTTTCTCACTGTTCGTACAAAGCAACCAAATTCGTAAACTGACCACTTAGATCCAATAACTTTCAGACAATTTTGTGCAAACATTTAACTTCTTTGGTGACAGCAATCAACATAGTATCTAACAATCTATTAGCAGTATAAAATAAATGTCATGTATACAGTCAAGCAATGACCTGCATACATATATTAACATATAAATATTAGACTGGGCCCAAAAAATCGCCTTTTCCAAAGTTATATTGATTTTATTTTTAAGAAAGGTGAACAAAAATTACTGTAATTTTTTCACATTTTTAAATTAAAGTCCAGAGGTCTATCATCGCTAGTTTAGATTTTACAGACTTTACCTCATATTTGGTATAAAAACGACAAACCATTGTTGTAAAAAACCATTAACCTGAACATACTTTTGTAGGAAATTGAATTCCCTACAAAAGCTGCATAGACAGAAGTTTTCTCAGACTAGCTGTTTTTAAGTATTCTAGCCTCAAAAATGAGCAAGTTTTTTCGAATGAAAATCTATATAACTTTGAAAAAAAAAAAAACGAATTTTTTTTTTGCCCTGTCTAATAAATATGTTTGCGTTGTATCAGAAGTGTGAACATATTCTTGTTCAATATTGAACTTATTGTATGTGTTTGTACTACACGCAAGTATTGGTACAACGTGTCGTATGAGTGACAATAATAAACACGTTGTTCATTAACTAGCAAATTTGAAACATGTTTGTTATGAAGTATGGTATTCTCTCTCTAAATATGTTAACATGAATGGGCCATATAAATAACTTCTTAACAACAAACAATTTATTTAAATTAAACTATGATATAGAGGGGAAAAAATAAAGTAAAATAAAATAAAATAAAATAAAATAAAATAAAATAAAATAAAATAAAATAAAATAAAATAAAATAAAATAAAATAAAATAAAATAAAATAAAATAAAATAAAATAAAATAAAATAAAATAAAATAAAATAAAATAAAATAAAATAAAATAAAATAAAATAAAATAAAATAAAATAAAATAAAATAAAATAAAATAAAATAAAATAAAATAAAATAAAATAAAAGAAAATAAAATAAAATTAAATTAAATTGAACAGTTTAATTCAAAACTTTTTTCAATCCAACCAGACACATGTCCATATGTGCATCTATGTTTTCTCATTCAAACACTTTGTGTTAGAAATATTCACACCACAGAAAATCGGGCATCCTTATTGATTAAATGCACACAAGCAGACACACTGACACACACACGAATAAATAAAGCATAGCTTGCAGCAAATCTACCATTCCTTGCTGTTTCGATTATTGTTTGCACTGTCTTGTACAGCGTGCTTATATGTACAATGTACATTGTACATACATGGTATGTAGCACAAGTAAATATTTATAGACATATGTATTGGTTTGTTTGATTGAGATTGTAAATGTCACAATTTAATAGATTGACGCTTATCGCAAATTTCCAGACTTCCGTTAAGTTCAACAATGCGCAACACGTTGCAAACAAACTACATACGAAATGTGCGGATCGAAGAGCAGAACCGGAGATAAATGACAACTTGTAAATGATTAAAAGTGGAGCGGATAAGAATGAAGTGTGTCAACATAGGCTTACATTGCCCTGATAGTTCGTTCGTTCATTCAGTGTACCTATGCAGAATGGAATATGACACATTAGTCGATATCGTTTGTACGGGTATGCAGAAAATGATCTAGTCAAACGTGGGCTAAGGCATGGAGAGCAAGTCGAATATGAGTGAGAATTATTTCCTGCAGATACATGTATTTACGTTTTGCAAGCTGTCATGATTTTGTTGAAACAAGCAACATAAAGTTTTTGCTCTACTAAGAGTTTCTATGGTGATTGTTTTGAAATCGCTTTGGCAGTCAACGTGTTAGAGTTAGATTGATTAGACTTGTGGTGTGGTTGCTTTCTGTGAAGTTCCGATTTTAGGGATTTTATATTGTAATGTTGTCCAACAAAATTGCCTGCACAAAGTTTGGCGATTTTTGGTTAAATCAACTCATTTCGTCATTCTAATCATTTCGGTATCTAATAACGTTAAACGAGCTGATATGACATCATGTGATATGACATCATATGATATTTAAATTTTTTTATGTATGGAGCTAGACATCATATGATATGACATCATGTGATATGACATCATATGATATTTTAATTTTTTTATTTATGGAGCTAGACATCATATGATATGACATCATATGATATGACATCATATGATATGACATCGTATGATATCACATTCATATGATATGACATCATATGATTAGACATCATACGAAATGGCATCATATGATATGACATCATATGATATGACATCGTATGATATGACACCGAAATGATCCCGAAACGATTCCGAAACAGTCTGTACTATTTCGATTTTATTTTTTGCTTTAAGTGTGCTAATTTACATATCTTTTACATAAGTCCGCGTCTTATTTTCCATATCATCATCATCATTTATTGGCGCTTAACCGCCTAAGCGATTTTGGCCGTCGCCTATCAAAGCACGCCAGTCATTCCTTTTTAGCGATAACTGACGCCAATTGGAAACCCCAAGGGAGTTCAAGTCATCCTCCACCTGTTGTTTCCATCTCAGTCGAGGCCTCCCCCTTCCTCTGCTGCCGAATTCGGGTGACGATTGGAAAACCTTCTGGGCTGGAGCTTCTTTGTCCATTCGCATGACGTGACCCAACCAGCGCAGCCTTTGGGCTTTAATTCGCTGGACTATGGTCAGATCTGCGTAAAGCTCGTACAGCTCATCGTTAAATCTCCTTCGATACTCGCCGTCGGCATCACGGGAAGGACCATAAATCTTCCGGAGAACTTTTCTCTCAAATACTCCAAGGGCCATCTCATCTTCTCTTGACATTGTCCATGAATCTGAGCCATACATCAGGACAGGTATGATGAGAGACTTATAGAGCGTGATCTTTGTTCTTCGAGAGAGGACTTTACTTCTCAATTGCCTACTCAGTCCAAAATAGCACTTGTTCGCAAGAGTGATTCTCCGTTGGATTTCTAGACTGATATTATTTTCGGTGTTAATGCTGGTTCCCAAATAGACGAAGTCCCTCACAGTTTCAAATTTGTAACTATCAACAGTGACGTGGCTGCCAAGGCGCAGGTGCGCCGATTCTTTCTTTGATGACAGCAAATACTTCGTCTTGTCCTCGTTGACCGCAAGACCCACTTTTTTCGCTTCTTTATCCAGTCCAGAGAAGGCAGCGCTTACGGCGCGGTTGTTAAGGCCAATGATATCAATATCATCGGCATACGCCAGCAATTGCACGCTCTTGTAATAGATTGTACCATTGCGGTTTAGCTCTGCTGCTCGAATTATCTTCTCCAGCATCAGGTTGAAGAAATCGCACGAAAGGGAGTCGCCCTGTCTGAAGCCTCGTTTGGTTTCAAATGGCTCAGAGAGGTCCTTCCCGACTCTGACGGAGCTGTTAGTATTGCTCAACGTCATTTGGCAAAGCCGTATAAGCTTTGCAGGGAAGTCAAATTCAGACATGGCGGCATACAGGCAACTCCTTTTTGCGCTGTCAAAAGCGGCTTTGAAATCGACAAAGAGATGGTGTGTGTCGATTCTTTTATCATGGGTCTTCTCCAGGATTTGGCGTATCGTGAAAATCTGGTCGATGGTAGACTTACCAGGTCTAAAGCCACACTGATAAGGTCCAATCAGCTTGTCTACGATGGGCTTCAGTCTTTCACACAATACGCTAGAAAGAACCTTATATGCGATATTAAGAAGGCTGATTCCGCGGTAGTTGGCGCGGTTAGCGGGATCGCCTTTCTTGTGGATTGGGCAGAGCACACTTAAATTCCAATCTGGAGGCATGCACTCGTCTGACCATATTCTGCATAAGAGCTGATGCATGCTTTTTACCAGCTCTTCGCCTCCGTGTTTGAACAGCTCGGCGGGTAGTCCGTCTTTTCCAGGCGCTTTGTTGTTTTTGAGCCGGGATATAGCTATCCTCACTTCATCATAGTCAGGTGGTGGGACGACTTTTCCATCGTCAGAGATTGGGGTATCGGGTTCGACGTCTCCCTCGCAATTTAGCAGTGAGGAGAAGTGCTCCCTCCATAATTTAAGTACACTCTGTACGTCGGTTACCAGGTCGCCATTATTGTCCTTACAGGAACTTGCCCCGGTCTTAAAACCTTCCGTCATCCGCCGGATCTTTTCATAGAATTTTCGGGCATCATTCCTGTCAGCCAGCATCTCAAGCTCCTCACACTCACGCCTTTCGGCCTCACGTTTCTTTTTTCTGAAAAGGCGTCTCTCTTCCTTCTTTGCCTCACGATAGCGTTGCCATACACTGCGGTTTGCGCCCGTTCGCAACGTCTCCCTGTAGGCAGCGTCCTTTTTGTCCGAGGCAGTGCTGCATTCCTCATCGTACCAGTTGTTTTTGCGGGCTCGCTGGAACCCTATAGTGGCCTCAGCGGCGGTACGTAATGAGTGAGAGATATGCTTCCATTGCTCGGTTGCATCGTTAGGTCGAGGATTGCTCTCCGATAGCAGGTGTGAGAGTCGAGTGGAGAAATTGTCAGCTGTCTGTGTCGTGCGCAGCTTCTCGACGTCAAACTTTCCTTCCGTTACTGTGCGCATATGCTACACGGAATATGGGCATAGATTTAGGCGTACTTATAAATGTGGAGGTACTGTAGGTTTTACATTATTTGTATATTTGTAGTTCCGGTACTATCTCGAGAACCGCTTGACCGATTGGGATGAAATTTGGCATATAGATAGTATGATTGATTCTAAGACTATACACTTTGGGGTTGTCACTTGGGGCGGTTTACAGGGTTTCCACCTATTTAAATTTTTTTATTTATGGAGCTAGACATCACATGATATGACATCATATGATATGACATCATGTGATATGAAATCATATGATTTTTAAATTTTTTTATGTGTGGAGCTAGACATCATATGATATGACATCATGAGATATGACATCATATGTTATTTAAATTTTTTTTTTATGGAGCTAGACATCATATGATATGACATCATATGATATGACATCGTATGATATGACATCACGCTTAGAAGCCAAGTTCGTCTATAGGAACATAATTTGAATTTTATATATATAGATATGTAGATAGATAGATAGATACGAATTTAAAGTTACTAGTATCGCTACTAACTTTAAATTCTTATCTATTATTCTTATCAATTATTCTTATATATTTGTGATCGAAAATTCGACCAATAAAATCTGGATGGGGTCGTGAGGTCGCTAGCCCCGTACCCCGCATTCTTAAATTTCGGCGACGTTCCTGAAAATATACGGCATATACCGCAGTTTTTTCAATTTCCATTCAATCGGTGCATATTTCATTCAAATCGGCCAAACGGATCGCTCACAGAAGGTTCCTAAAGTTTTTCATGTGGCGTATTTATATATACATAGATAAGACATATGTATTTACAGCTGTTCGTACTCACCTATTCGGCACAATTTTCACACGTTCATCAACCAATTCCCATGAAGTTATTTTTATCGGCCATGCAATATGTCCGAAACTTTCTTTTACCAATGCTTCCCAGGCTGAATATGAAGTGAGTGTTGTTGTTGCATTGCTACCACTTGTACTACTACTGCAATTAGAAGAACTATTATCAACCGTATGTAAACGTTCGGAACGTTGTAGGCGTCCTTTTTTACGATGCAGCGGTGTTGTGAATGTTTGTACTAATGGTTGTAGTGGTGTTGTTGGTGCTGGCGTTGCTAATGATGATTGGTTAGGAGCAAATGCTGGTGGTGTGCGCGGACTTGTTGGCGGTAACGGTATTGTATATGATGTTGGTGTTGTTGCGCGTGGTGTGAGCATTGTACTCCTACCACTCGAAACTACTTCAGCGGACATTTTTTCAACACTTTCCATTTTCTTATAAAGTTTTAATTCAACGGCTGTTCAGTTAATTTTTTTTTTTTTCAATTTTTTTTTTTCAATTTCTTGTTTTGATTTTTTTCTTTTTTTGTGTCTTTTATGTAAATAAGTTTTGTATTTTAACTTTTTTCTTGTTGTTTTATGCAATTGTTGCCAACTGGCTAGAAAAGCTACTTTCATTAACTGCAAATTAGACGATTAATGAGTAAAGTTTTGTTTCTTTGGCAATGTCGTGTTGACTCTAAGAGGATTAATGCAATAGTTTGATTTTTATTACAGGTAGTTGCTCACTCTAAAAAAGGTACTTAGGGTGCTGCAAGTAAAGAGATAAAAGAATGAAAAAGCAAAAAAAGGTAATTAATGGTTATAGAAAGGAATACAAATTGAGTGCAATTAGTAGTTTGCAAAGATGTATGGAAATGTGAAGTCATCGAAAGAGCCGTTCAGTGTAATGCTGAAAAGGCATATCCATAACACATTTTATCACATGAGATTATATGATATGATATAGAAATAATATAGCTACCCTGCAGCGAAAACTGAAACTAGTCAGAAAAATACTAGTATACAACTATAACTTTCTGGTAGAACTTTTACTAGTCAGGATATATCCATTCCATACTAGTATACAACTAGATTTTTCTGGATGAAATTATACCAGTTAAAAAATTCAAAATTCATTCGTTTCATTTCTCTTATAATTCATAGATGCTTTTTCGTGATAGATTAAATAGAAACAGCCGTTGCTTTCTTAAGGATACACATGAAAATAAAGTCAAATGATAAAATAAAGGGTAAGCCAGGAAAATTCTGCGTGAAATCATACTAGTATGGGACTAGTATATTTCATATTAACCTTTTTGGACTAGTATGTTCATTTTATGGAAATTATACTAGTCCAGGATGAACTAGTATGAAACTGGTATTTTCCTAATTAGTAGATAACTGGTATATTCTGGTCGAAATCTGACAACTGACATCTCGTAGGACATCAACACGTAAAAAATACCAGTTGCTTATATGGAAAAAAGACAGAACACTGACTAGTTGGGCCCGGTGCACCAACTAGTTGTAAAGTAGTTTTCAACTAGTTTCTTTCGCTGCAGAGTATGTTCTGATATTTTATAATACGATATGATATATGTTTTGTTATATTTCATACAGATACATCATCATGATATCACATCATATCGTAAAATATCATATCATATCATTTTATATCATATCAAAACATAAATATTTTATTTCTTATTTGGACGACCAAAATCGCCTAGGCGGTTAAAGTAAGTAAGTATCATAATATGATATTCTATCGTATCGTAATATATCATATCATATCAAACATATCATATCACATTACAACATATCTTTATTAATTCTAATTGATGTTTTTCTATATACCAATATACATAAATAAATCAATTTAATCAGTTGAATTTTGTGTATGGAATGTTATGGCAAATTACTTTGCTCGTTGGAACATTAGAACCAATGCCAGGTTTTGGACTTTTTGGCTGAGGCCAAAATAATTCAATTGGGCTGAGTTTTGGCCCTTCCGCCAATGTATCTAAACTTTTTGGGCATCGCTTTACAAAATCACTCCAAAGTATTTGTAAACAGCACTTCCGCAAAACAAGCTATTAATTACATAAATTGAATCAAGTCGAGTTTGACAACCCTTTTTGCTTTTGCACTAACTGCAGTTCCGTAAAACTTTTGCTTTTCTTAAAATTTGGTGAGGTCTAACAAACTTTTCTATCTTCAAATTTTTCGCGTATCTTTGAGCTTTTGTTTTTTCGTTATTTTGCAGACTTAGTTTAAGACGCCAGGCATAAAAAGGAAAAAACTAATCACAAAAAGTTCACAGAAAACTTGAATTGTATACATTTCGGATAAAACCTTGATCTCAACGCCTGTTTTTGAAATTTTTTAATGCAAATATTATGCTGTGAAGTATTTTCGAGGTCATTACTGAGGATTAAAAAAAATATATATTTGTAAAATAAGAATCAGTTTTTACTATATATCTTGTTTTTTTTTTTTTATATTTAAAACATACAGCGAAATGCATCACCCTTTATAATCATTTGCCTTAAGTAATATGTATGTTTTACATATTAAAATATTTTTCCGGTCAGCAGTATTAGTTCCGATTTAAAAGTAGCATATTTTCCACGTAAGAATTATTGTTTCATCACAAAAATCAACAATCACAAAAATCAGCAATAACAAAAAGCAACAATCCCAACTGCAGATTTTCTTTGTTTATGCGTATTGTGTTTGTATGTATGCACAGATGTATTTCAACATGATTGTATTATGGCGCGTACCTACTCTGGCGTATGAGCAACGTGATTTCAATAAATAACATACCTATGTATGTATCTTCGAAAAAGCTCTGACTCTCAGAGATATCCGTTCGAAATGTGTGCAAAGAGATTCGAAGAGAGTATAAGCGAATACCGTAAATAGAGAGTAAGGAAATGAAGAGTGGTGATGTCTGACTTTATACCACGTTTATGCTCAAAAGGTTTATTTTATTTCACTTTTTATTCTCTGAGTCTGCTAAAATGAAATAAAATAAGGTAAAATTAAAATTAAAAAAATAAATAGTATAAAATAAATAATATAAAATAAATCAAAATTAAATTAAAATAAATTAAATTAAGTTAAATTAAACTAAATTAATTAAAATAAAATAAAATAAAATAAAATAAAATAAAATAAAATAAAATAAAATAAAATAAAATAAAATAAAATAAAATAAAATAAAATAAAATAAAATAAAATAAAATAAAATAAAATAAAATAAAATAAAATAAAATAAAATAAAATAAAATAAAATAAAATAAAATAAAATAAAATAAAATAAAATAAAATAAAATAAAATAAAATAAAATAAAATAAAATAAAATAAAATAAAATAAAATAAAATAAAATAAAATAAAATAAAATAAAATAAAATAAAATAAAATAAAATAAAATAAAATAAAATAAAATAAAATAAAATAAAATAAAATAAAATAAAATAAAATAAAATAAAATAAAATAAAATAAAATAAAATAAAATAAAATAAAATAAAATAAAATAAAATAAAATAAAATAAAATAAAATAAAATATAATAAAATAAAATAAAATAAAATAAAATAAAATAAAATAAAATAAAATAAAATAAAATAAAATAAAATAAAATAAAATAAAATAAAATAAAATAAAATAAAATAAAATAAAATAAAATAAAATAAAAAAAAAAAAAAAAAAAAAAAATTAAAAAAAATAAAAAAAAAATAAAAATAAAAAAAAAAAAAAAAATTAAATAAAAAAAACCGCTATGCTTATTTTCGATGACAAGGGGGAAAGGGGGATAAATAATTGTAATAAATCGGCTTACGCAATACTGGAACGACCCCTTAAGACAAGTCGAATTTCCAAAAATGCCTCCCTTAAAAGTGGATTTCGAGATATGTCTTTTTATGTGATTTTCCAAATTTTCGATATCGAAAAAGGTTATTATCCGATTTCGCCCATTTTCAATAGCAACCTGGATGGCCAGAAATGTATACCGAATTTCATGCAAATATCTCAATTTTTAATCAAGTTATCGTGTACACGGACGGACAGACGGACGAACATGCCTTAATCAACTCCTCTATTCAACCTGAGAACTTTCATGTATGAAACTCTATATCTATTTAAATTATTCTGTGTCGTTACGTAGTGCCTTGCACTATTACTAGTACGCTGGGTATAAAAATAAAACAAAAATATTAAACAAAAAAATAAAACAAAATAAAATAAAAAAAAATTCTATATTTTGGTTTTTGTTTTATTTTCAACGAAAGCCAGCCCTATCTGGCATCACTGCAAAATGTAGATCAAGGATATGCATACCAAAACACCTGTTTGTGGGATCAATGTTAATGGCAATGCAACACCACCTCCTGATTGAGAGTAAATATGCGTGCGAACTTGCAACTGCAGCTTACCCCGACCATCTCGTTTTGACCTCGCACATGAACTTGAAAATATGTAGACCCATACATACATATGTATGTGTGTATGTGCATTTTCTTATACATATGCTATACTGCAACAACTCAATATACGATGCTTTTTTGTATAGTCAACTCTTTTCCCGGGTGGAAAAATTTGGAATGATGCTGCGACTGAGGTTGATGTTTAATGTATTTGCCCGTGTTTCTGTTGCTGTTGTTTTACACTCATATTCTTTGTATATGTATACAAGTATGTATGCGCTTTCGTATGTCATACAGAACTAAAGCGTAAACAAAAGCCGCTTTTGATGGGCTGTCTTTTCTGTGATTTTGTTTCTTTTGGTGCGTAAGTTCTTACGGTGAAATAAATACCTAAAAAGTTTTTCGCTTTTGTAAACATCAATGGCGTTGGTGCACCTTTTAATTAAAATGATAGTATGTAACAACAAACATGACTTTAATACTTACATCGAGTTTTGTCAGAGAGAGTAAGAGTAAATAAAGGCCTAAACGGTACACGGTACGTGTGTGTAATAATATTCTGCTTGTAGAATGCGGATATTTACATACACATATGTTTGTATAGGTTTGGTTGTTTGTTTGTTTTTAACACTCGAAACTTATTTACCTTGTTGAGTGCTGTACGTTGACTGTGTTCACATGCAGAATAAATTGAATTAAAGCACTCGCGTGCTTTGAGGTTGTATAAAATTTGTTCACAGTGAAATTTGATATTATTAATGAGCAATAAAGTTGACTGCATGGAAATTTAGAGATTTGTGTAAGTCTTTACAATAGGATCTATTTCAGCAAAATTAATATCAAAACTTTCTTCAAAAATGCTATGTGAAATTTGGGATTTGTTCAAATTGATGTTTTAATTAAATTAAAACTTGTATTTGCTAGAGTTTCGAGTAGTTTATTTTGTTCTATGGAAACCTCAGGATATTCTTTTAACTATTTCGTGAGATTTTTGTATGAGTTTATTTTAATGTAGCGGTGAGTGGTTAAATAAAAATTCGAATATTGACTTAGAGAAAATCTTGAAAAATCTCTTAAAACTCGTGCAACTGATCCAACAATAATCTCAAATTGGTATAGAAAAAGTACCTAAGTGTTCACAGGGTATATCCCCACATTATTCAGAATAATACTAGGAAACAAAATATTAAAAAAAAAACTCAAAAATGTGCCGAAATGATGCCAAAAACATTTCGAACTGGTGAAAAAGTCCAGAAATTATTTCAAAAAATTTCCGATGATATTCAGAAAATGTTTCGAATTCGCAAAAAAAATGGTCCCAAAAAGTTCGCAAAATTGTCTCAAAAACGTCCCAAAACAATCCCAAAAACAATGTTTTCATAAGAATAGAAATACTAAAGAACACATGAAATGGACCTAAGAAAACACGAAATATCATCGAAAGCAGTTTGAATGAATTTTGAAAATGTCCCCAATTGACCCCATAAAAGTTCGTATATCCCGAAAAAGTCTTAAAATCAATCCCTGATAATCAAGGGCAAATATAAAGGATCTTCGAATGAAATTAAGACGAATAATACCAAAAGAACACACGAAATGGACCAAAGAAATCACGAAATCACATTTCGAATACATCTTAAACAAGTTCAAAATTGTCTCCAAGGTGGAGTCAGTTCCCTAAATTGTAACGAAAAAATCCAAAAATTTTCTCAAAAAATTCCACAAAAAGTCGAAATGGTGTCCGAAAAGTCGAAAATGATACCAAAAATAATTCTAAATCAAGATCCAAAAGATCTCGAAAAAACTGGAATTATCTCGAAAAAATTTCCCAAATAAATTCGAAAAAATAACGAAGTGGTGTTGAACCAAACCGAAAATAATCCCCAGGCGGTTTCGGAATAGGTTCCCACTTGTTTCCGATTAAAAATCACAAAGTTCCAGCAAAAAGATATTTTTGTTCACATGCAATATCATCCCCCCTGCGTAGTACATTGCGTATACGTAACAATTTGTCTATCTACTCTTTCTCATTTTACAGACTATTAGCTCAAGCTAAAGCAGTTGCATTTATATCTCCTCATATTTAATCATAAAAAAGTATACACTTTTTATTCGCTCAGCTGTGAACTTCACTTTCATTGTCTCTGACAGCAGTCATAAAATTAAAAAAAGTATAAAATGTATGTCAATAATAAACCGCAGCCATAGAATGTCACAAAAAAGCAGCCTCTAAATATGACAGGCGTGGTCTAATTACAAAAAGCAGCAGGAATAAAAAATAGCGCATTTCCGGACATATATATATGTACATGACAGGCTGTAAGTGTTTGCGTGTATGTAAATTCACGGAATTGACGACTGTTTGTTTGAAGTTAAATGAGAGACCGGTAAAATGAGTTCCGCAATAACTTTGCTATATGAAACAAAAGTGCGTACAGTAACCACAATATGTTCAATGTAAAAGTACATACATACATACATACTTACTTACACACCTTCAACTGGGTGCATCAGAATTAGAGATGGGCGCGTGCATGATTTTTGCAATACGACACGAAATGAAATGAAATGTTCACGAAACAGATTTTTGAAAATATGCACTAACATGGACGGGGAAATTACAAAATACGACACGCACTAACACGCACGAAAAAAATATCTGTATTTTACGGTTTTTATTTAATTTTTTTATATATTTGTATACATTGCATATATATACATCTCAAACTTTTAAGGAATATTGGCTGCATGCCTATATTTTTAAAAGAAAAAAATTTAGGTAATTGAAAAAAGTTGATCTTGTTCTTTGGTGTTCTTTTTTTTTGGATTTCGGACTTAACGCGATCACGCACGAACACGACATTAAATCGCATTTTCGAACACGATCACACGCGTGCGTATTTCGTGGCACGGTCAAAAACACGATCGACACCCATTTCTAATCAGAACACATGAAACAAACTAAAATAAAATAAAAATGAAAACATGAAAAAAAATAAAAAAAAATAATAAAAAAAAGGAAATAAAAATTATACCTATTAGAAAGAATTGAATGCAAAATTTTATACAGCGGAATGGTAATTCACTGACTAGTTTCCATGCGACCAAGCATTTAGACGTAGTGTTTTTTCCGGTCTGGCTGGCATCGAACCTACCAGACTGCATTGGCATTGCGTTGTCTTAACGCTTTGAGCCATGTACCATGCATGCAATCTTGCATTTATGTTCTTTCTAATATTTGCCATTTGTTTTTTCTTACTTTATAGACTTCTTGTACACCCTATGACCTAAATAAAATAAAATAATATAAAATAAATTAAAATAAAATAAAATAAAATAAAATAAAATAAAATAAAATAAAATAAAATAAAATAAAATAAAATAAAATAAAATAAAATAAAATAAAATAAAATAAAATAAAATAAAATAAAATAAAATAAAATAAAACAAAATAAAATAAAATAAAATAAAATAAAATAAAATAAAATAAAATAAAATAAAATAAAATAAAATAAAATAAAATAAAATAAAATAAAATAAAATAAAATAAAATAAAATAAAATAAAATAAAATAAAATAAAATAAAATAAAATAAAATAAAATAAAATAAAATAAAATAAAATAAAATAAAATAAAATAAAAAAAAATAAAAAAAAAATAAAATAAAATAAAAAAAAAAACAAAATAAAATAAAATAACATAAAATAAAATAAAACACATAAAATAAAATAAAATAAAATAAAATAAAATAAAATAAAATGAAATAAAATAAAATAAAATAAAATAAAATAAAATAAAATAAAATAAAATAAAATAAAATAAAATAAAATAAAATAAAATAAAATAAAATAAAATAAAATAAAATAAAATAAAATAAAATAAAATAAAATAAAATAAAATAAAATAAAATAAAATAAAATAAAATAAAATAAAATAAAATAAAATAAAATAAAATAAAATAAAATAAAATAAAATAAAATAAAATAAAATAAAATAAAATAAAATAAAATAAAATAAAATAAAATAAAATAAAATAAAATAAAATAAAATAAAATAAAATAAAATAAAATAAAATAAAATAGTAAGGAAAGCTGTCATCGGCTGTGCCGAAGGCTAAATATCTTTCATGAATAAGCGTCACGATTTTCACTGTTTGATCCCAGTACAGCCTGTGTGAATTTAACTTCAGCTCATACCGAAATTATCGGAACTATCGATTTTTTAACATCGACATTCCACATTCTAAAATAGCAATAGTTACAAATTTAACGTTCCTACCTATATAATTACAGAAGTTATCTACCAAAATCCGTTTATCGAAACAATCGATTGTATGGGGGCTATGTGAAATATTTATCCCCTCTCGATGATTTTCAACATCGATATTTCACATACAAAAATAGCGATACCTACAAAATTTCACGTTCCTACGAGTTTAATTACAGGAGTTATAGCCCAAAATCCGTTTATCGAAATAATCGATTGTATGGGAGCTATGTGAAATATTTATCCCACCTCAATGATTTTCAACGTCGATATTTCGCTTACAAAAATAGCAATTCTTACAAAATTTAACGTTCCTACCTATTAGAGGTATACGCCGTCAAATTTGTCGGCGGCGGCGGCGTAAGGCCCATTTTATAGCGGCGGCGGCGGATACGCCGGCGCGGCGCGCCGCCGGCGTGCGCCGGCGTGGTGGTATAAAAAAATCGCATGTTGAATTTAAAAACTCCATAATTTCAATTGTTGGGATTTTTATTGAACTGACAAAAAATTTTGGGTACATTTTTTATGTAATGTAAATGAACGTAACTTCAAATGTTTCACATTTTATAATATAATATAGAAGAATACTAAATTCTTACACTGAAATAACTATGTTACATATTGAGCCTAGGACTAAAATTATGTACATTAACCGAAGGCTTTCTACAATATGCATGTGTGATTTAAAATATATGTTTATAGTGTAATATTATATCAATTCAGTCTTTGTATACATTGGTAACATAAAAGTAAAGCTATTGTAATGCTTACATTGATAGAAATTTACTTATTTAGTTTAAAAAAAAAATGTGTACCATTTCACTTCTTTGTACAGTTGTTGTTGTGTATATCTTATGTTTATAAAGTTGTATGTGTCTCTTTTCATAGCGAAAAATAATCATTTTAAATATTCTACACAAGACTCGTAGTTGTCATGGATAAAAATTGTTTTGTTAATGTTGTGAGGGCTTAGCTGTGACCGCTTATTTGTGACTGTCAGACCAGCTATAGAAAAAACTCGCTCACTCGGCGTACTTGTTGCAGGTATGCATACAACTTTGTTTGCTAGCTTGGATAGCAAGGGCATTGCAGCCGCCTTTTCCCTCCAAAACTCTAAAACATTCTGATTGGAGGACAGAGTTACCAGCAAATGACATTCTGCTTCTAAATTAGAGTTTTTCAAACTCGAAGAATACCGCTTGGCAAGTTTCAATATTTTAGAAGAAGGTCAAGTTTCTTCAGAATCGTTTACACTATTTCCGTTTTTTGATGAATCACCAACAAGTCTTTTATACATCTCTATCAAAAACTGTACTTCTGTCTTACATTTGTTTTTGCAGTATTCTGTAACACAATCTAATGTGTTGAAACGCGGATCCAGCAGCGTTGCGCATACTAAAATATCAGTTATTGGAAATCTATAGTCAAGTTTACTCTTTATATTTTTTTTTATTTGTTGCAATAAATGATCGTGACAAAAGCTGAAATTATTCTGATTTAAATCAGTGTCATCGTTTTCAGATAATATTGATAATATCTCAGTTCGAATGATTAACGCAAGAGAAATCGATGGGTATGAGTCCCCAGAAAGAATATTGACAGCATCTTTGAATTTTTGCAAAAAGTCTCTTAATTTATACAATAGTAGTACTTCCGTTTCGAGTAAAATTAAGTCACTTTTATTACAGTTTAAAAGAAGTTTATTAATGGCAGCCCTTTGAGATCCAAGACTATCAAGTAATGATAAGACACTGTGCCATCTTGTAGATATCGAATTTTTAAGGGTGATGTTTCTCTTATCCACCAAACTGCCATGCAAGTCATTGGTATTATTTATGTTTCTATATACTTCCAAGGACACATCATCAAGGGGACCGAACCCTTCGTCGTAGTCGACCCATGAAGCGTCTTCTGAAGCCAGGAGTTCTTCCAAGTTATCAATTTTTGACAAAATCTCTTTTTGTATGGCATCGGCCTGTAACTTCAGAGTATGTGTTTTGAAACGTAGGGCTCACGCGATTTTTTTACACTTTAAAATTAGACGATTTATTTCTGGAACGGAATCATACCCATCTACCGTAAGCAAATTGTGAAGCCCATGCCCAATACAGAAGTGGTTGTTAAGGCTGCCCAAATCGATGGCTTTCTTCATATTACTGCCTTGGTCAGTGACAACGAAATTCGAACCAAGCTTTACGTTAAAGTATTCAGTTACTTCCTCACTCTCCTGCAATATGTTGTTTCCTGTATGGGACTTTGAGACATATTTTGTTTCTAGTGTGAGACTCGACACAGCGAAGTTTGTTGAAAGGTAATGAAAAGTAAAAGTTATATAATTACGCCTACAGTAGTTATCCGTCCATAGATCGAAAGTTAAAGCAAAATGTTCCATCCCAGATATTTTTCCTTTAACGACTTTTAAAAGGCTTTCATAAACATCATCTAATGCTGTTGTTGCAATTGTTTTATAATGTGGTATATCATTATCGTTTACTACTACATGGTATTTTTTTAAAAAGTCTTTTATTCCATTGTGTGCAATTGTATGGAACGGTAATAAATCACGTGCCATCCATAAGGCTAAGTCCCTTCCCAACATCCATTTAGAATCAGTTGAACTTTTTTTTGGACATTTTTGAAAAAAATTTGTCAGTGTAGATGAAGAAGTATTTTCTGCATCAAAGTGACGTATATTGTGCTCGTTTTTTAAATGACGTGTTAAATTCCCTGTTGAGACGTTCTTGCTGTGTGAAATACAGCTGCTAGATCCATCATCTTTTGCACTTTGGTATTTGTTTCTTTCAGGGGTCAACTGCTAATAAATTAGCTAAAATTATGGGGGAGGACTCTAAAGACGGGGTTTGGCCTCAGGATCACGAATCCGGAAGCGCTTTTTAGGGACGGCCTAAATAAATTACAATCACATGAAAACTTACAACTTTGATCGCAAATATGTAACTCAAAATAATAAAAAAAAAAGCGCTTCCGGATTCGTGATCCTGAGGCCAAATCCCGTCTTTTAAGCCCTCCCGCACAATTTTAGCTAATTTATTAACAGTTGACCCCTAAAGGAAACAAATACCTGCACTTTTAACACATTTAGGGCACGGCCATTAGTGTGTTGTAAATTAAAAAAAAAAAATTTGTAACTTTAGAAAATTATCACAAAAAAAATGTTAAACGCGCCGGCGCGCGCCGCCGCCGCCGCCGCGCCGCTAAAAAGGCTATTCGGCGGCGGCGCGTCGAAAATGACTTTTGTCGGCGGCGGCGGCGGCGTTTGCCGGCGGCGTATATCTCTACTACCTATATAATTACAGGAGTTATCCACCAATATCCGTTTATCGGAACAATCGATTGTATGGGGGCTATGTGAAGTATTCATCCCATCTCGATGATTTTCAACATCGATATTTCACATGTAAAAATAGCGATACTTCCAAAATGTCACGTTCCTTCGTGTTTAATTACAGGAGTTATAGCCCAAAATCCGTTTATCGGAACAATCGATTGTATGGGAGCTATATGTAATATCGGTCCGATCTTGCTGGTTCCGAGAAATGAATCCTATATTGGAAAATGGTGGCCCCATACAAAGTTTCAGCCAAATATCTCAAAAACAGAGGGACTAGTTTGCGTTCAAACAGACAGACAGACAGACGGACATGGCTAAATCAAGTCATCTCGTCATCCTGATCATTTCCTGGGTCTATCTCTTCTTCTTCTCATACTTACAAACATCGGACCAAAGTTATAATACCATTTCATGTTCATGAAAGGTATAATAAAATAAAATAGAAGAAAAAATAAAATAAAATAAAATAAAATAAAATAAAATAAAATAAAATAAAATAAAATAAAATAGAATAAAAAATAAAATAAAATAAAATAGATGGAATGAAAATAAATGTTGTTGAACGTGGTTCTGGCTATATTTGTGGGTGAAATTCAACCACTGTTCAAGCTCTAGTAATAATAACGTGATATTGCACGCGACTTTTGTGATGGGAGCTAAACATTATTTACTTAATAAAGAGTTTACCCTATTATATACTAGAATTACGAGTATCCTGATATTAGACAGATTTGTGAGCTTATGAAAAAATCAGTTTAATGACAGTTTAATTAAAATCCCAAAATTGTATCATAAAGACATGTTTTCGACACTACACAGAGCCATTAAAAACTGAAAATTATAGAATTATTCTAAATTTACATTAGAACATGAGATAGCATAAATGCAAAAAAAATTTAAAACAAGGATTTAACGCAAAAAGTCTTACACTGCCATTTGGGAGCACTTTAAATCTACATACAGCAATGAATATACCTGACGCCAACTCGTCAGCTTACCTATCGAAAGTTTTACAAATGAAGGCCAGAACAATATATATTCTGTATATGTGTAAGTACGTGCATACATATATACGACATCATTAAATGTTTTTATGACTGAGTAAGTATTGTCAGTCCGTTGTTATGCAAATCCAAATCTTTCGCACAATTAATGTCGTTTGCCACAAATCCTAACATAACTCTTTGTGTTGTGTAAAAACTTCGCTGAATGCGTTGCCATCTTGGGAATACTGGGTTCATAAATTTCTATTGTGCATGCACAATGGGGCGCTGAGCACAAAAAGTGTGTATGCATTATTACTGTATTTAAAAAAATGTTTTGCAAGTTTACTGTCTGCTAATATAATATTTCCTTTTAGTGTATAGTTAATGTAAGTTTGAGCAAATCTCAAAAGTTTTAGCCTGAAAATGATGATAAACTGTAAGTAAGTAAGGCAGTAAGATTTCTCTAACATAAAATAAAAAAGAATAAGATAAAAAAAAATAAAATTAAATACAACAAAAAACAAGTAAGGAAAGCTGTCTTCGGCTGTGCCGACAGTTATATAACTTTCATGAATAACCACCACGATTTCCATTTAACTTTAGCTCATACTGTATTTATCGGAACTATCGATTATATAGGGGCGACCTGAACTTTTCCTACTTATATGACTGTTACTCATACGCCGTTTATGACTTAAAAAAAGTGCACTATAATTGCAAAGTTTCAAGATGCACACAATTATTTTTGCTAGAAAACACATTGTTACGGAATCTACTAAGAAAGCTCTTAAAATTACAATATCTTTTTCTAGTGAATACGTTTTTTTTTTCAATATCCTTGTAAAGGCTCTTGTTGTCCATATAAAAATTCAAAGGTGTAGATTCGTTATACAATTTTTATTCAAAACTGATTTTCCTACATTTTTGGTACGGCTAACTAAAATATCGACTAAATAAATTTATGAATATTAACTGAGTGTTTTATTCACAACTAAAAATTTTATTTTGCAATTAAATTATGCCTTAAAGTAAATATGGTTACAGATATTAAATAGCAGCACTCCCAACCTCTCATTGTTGCATAAAATTATGTTTGGAGGTATACAGAAACTTGTACGTGAAAGTATGCTAATCTAAGCATGGGAGCGTATAAAAAGAAAAATATTTCCAACTCTGCCAATATTTGCTCGTCAAAGTTTGGCGACTCAAGTGTGAGAAAATTGCAAATTACCTATAAGTATGATGAGTTGGGGCGCGATGTCTGCATTTGATATGCACAGCACGTGTAAAATGTCGAAATTGTTAAATATTTTAAATTAAATTTGGTATGCCGGCACGCAAGGAGGCGATTTTAGCTATGCGTTTACTTATTTGCATACAAATATGTATGAAAAAATGTTAAAGATGCTACCTATGAAGTTTGCACACGGTGAGCAGTATTCAATATATTTTAAGCCTATGGCGTAGGTAGATTGAAATGTGGCACAATTGGGTTTGTGTATTATAAATTTGACAGATTATTTGCAGAAATAGATTACTTGATAATTAGCCTGCACATAGATGGCGTGTTGGTGCAACAATTTATTTACTATTTCAGGCAAGTCCAATTTTATACCGCTACAATATATCGTCGCTCGCTTGTCAGAAGCAGGAAGGTGCCAAAATTAAAATTTTGGAAATCGTATTTGAAAGTTTATTGCTCGCGCAAAATTTGAAATTTTAGTTTTTGACATAAATATATTTTTGCAAGTTATATTCTCATTATACTCTTTCCAATGATAAAGGTTTTAAGTTAACATCCTTCTATTCCTCGACATTCGGCACATTCATCTTTTAAAAATTTCCAAGGTAAATTTTTTAAAATTTTCCGCAACGAAAATTTTTAAAAATTTAGAAATTAAATTTTTACCCATTTTCGTTCCACCAAAAACATGAATGTATAGCACATTCGTTTTACTGGCACAGTTTTCAACACAATACACATTCATGAAAATGGCATTGCAAATTTACGGGGTTTCTTGTTTTTTGGAAACTCAGGGTTTTGGTGAGTCGTAGAGAAAGAAGATGATGTAACACAAGGTACACAAGATGATGGTAACCTAGCTGACATTCATGGCAAAAACATTTTGTGCCATATGGTGGATCCTCAGCCCCACTGAAGGCACCAGGAAGGAAGTAAGCAAGTTATTAAAGCTAAATATGTTTCTAATAATAGATGCTTAAGTAATGAAGTGTTTTTAATAAAATGTTAATAATTTATTTTCATAAAGCAATTGCGTTATACACATCACTAAGCATTTAAGATGGTGAGTTTTGCTGTTTCAGAAAAGTGGCCAAAAAGAAAAACTTATACTGAAACATACTAGCATGCCAAATTTTTTTCAAATGACTTTGGCAGTTCCCTAAATTTGGCCAAGATACGAAGGAATAAAAAAATGCATTTATGTGGCAACCTTAAGAAAAATATCCTCATACTCCGAAAATTGGTTTGGTTACTCACAGGTTTTTTAATAGAGGTGGTGGACGCCCCCCTCACATTGAGCTTTTAAATTTGTCTTGCTTGAAAAGCAGCAGGTTTGCTTTTCATTTTGCTTGAAAACAACGAGCAGCCACAGTAGCAGGATAAAAATGCAGAGAAACAAAAGTTCGATTGCTGACATTGTATAGTTGAAAATTTAAAGCAGAAAGCTTTGCTGCCTCTGGCATATTTAAAAAAAAACAAGTAAGGAAAGTTGTCTTCGGCTGTGCCGAAGGCTATATACCTTTCATGAATAAGCGTCACTATTTTCACTGTTCGATCCCCAGTACAGCCTGTTTCAATTTAACTATATTTACTACACACATTACACATCTTTGTTATAATTTAAAAAAAACTTACAAAATAATAGGATCCGAGTTATCGGAACAATCGATTGTATGGAGGCTATATATTATACGTGTTCAATTGTACTGACTTACACTATACACATTACATATGTAGAAAGTACTAAAGGTGCAATATTTTACGTTCCTAACTTTTTAAATGCGGAAGTATTGACCAAAAAACCTTATATCTGAACAACCGGTTGTATGGGGCTAAATATATGTTATATTTACCCGATCTTCTTGATTTTCCTCTACACACTACATAAATTGAAAGTACTCAAGTTGCAAAATTTTATGTTCCTAACTTTTTAATTGCAGAAGTTTTGGCCAAAAAACCTTATATCTGAACAATCGGTTGTATGGGGGCTATATGTTACATTTGTCCGATCTTGTTGATTTTCCCTATATACACTACATAAATAGAAAGTACTCGAGTTGCAAAATTTTACGTTCCTAACTTTTTAATTGCAGAAGTTTTGGCCAAAAAACCTTATATCTGAACAATCGGTTGTATAGGGGCTATATGTTACATTTGCCCGATCTTGTTGATTTTCACTATATACACTACATAAATAGAAAGTACTCGAGTTGCAAAATTTTACGTTCCTAACTTTTTAATTGCAGAAGTTTTGGCCAAAAAACCTTATATCTGAACAATCGGTTGTATGGGGGCTATATGTTACATTTGCCCGATCTGGTTGATTTTCACTATATACACTACATAAATAGAAAGTACTCGAGTTGCAAAATTTTACGTTCCTAACTTTTTAATTGCAGAAGTTTTGGCCAAAAAACCTTATATCTGAACAATCGGTTGTATGGGGGCTATATGTTACATTTGCCCGATCTGGTTGATTTTCACTATATACACTACATAAATAGAAAGTACTCGAGTTGCAAAATTTTACGTTCCTAACTTTTTAATTGCAGAAGTTTTGGCCAAAAAACCTTATATCTGAACAATCGGTTGTATGGGGGCTATATGTTACATTTGCCCGATCTTGTTGATTTTCACTATATACACTACATAAATAGAAAGTACTCGAGTTGCAAAATTTTACGTTCGTAACTTTTCAATTGCAGAAGTTTTGGCCAAAAAACCTTATATCTGAACAATCGGTTGTATGGGGGCTATATGTTACATTTGCCCGATCTGGTTGATTTTCACTATATACACTACATAAATAGAAAGTACTCGAGTTGCAGAATTTTACGTTCCTAACTTTTTAATTGCAGAAGTTTTGGCCAAAAAACCTTATATCTGAACAATCGGTTGTATGGGGGCTATATGTTACATTTGCCCGATCTTGTTGATTTTCACTATATACACTACATAAATAGAAAGTACTCGAGTTGCAAAATTTTACGTTCCTAACTTTTTAATTGCAGAAGTTTTGGCCAAAAAACCTTATATCTGAACAATCGGTTGTATGGGGGCTATATGTTACATTTGCCCGATCTTGTTGATTTTCACTATATACACTACATAAATAGAAAGTACTCGAGTTGCAAAATTTTACGTTTCTAACTTTTTAATTGCGGAAGTTTTGGCCAAAAAACCTTATATCTGAACAATCGGTTGTATGGGGGCTATATGTTACATTTGCCCGATCTGGTTGATTTTCACTATATACACTACATAAATAGAAAGTACTCGAGTTGCAAAATTTTACGTTTCTAACTTTTTAATTGCGGAAGTTTTGGCCAAAAAACCTTATATCTGAACAATCGGTTGTATGGGGGCTATATGTTACATTTGCCCGATCTTGTTGATTTTCACTATATACACTACATAAATAGAAAGTACTCGAGTTGCAAAATTTTACGTTCCTAACTTTTAAATTGCAGAAGTTTTGGCCAAAAAACCTTATATCTGAACAATCGGTTGTATGGGGGCTATATGTTACATTTGCCCGATCTGGTTGATTTTCGCTATATACACTACATAAATAGAAAGTACTCGAGCTGCAAAATTTTACGTTCCTAACTTTTTAATTGCAGAAGTTTTGGCCAAAAAACCTTATATCTGAACAATCGGTTGTATGGGGGCTATATGTTACATTTGCCCGATCTGGTTGATTTTCACTATATACACTACATAAATAGAAAGTACTCGAGTTGCGAAATTTTACGTTTCTAACTTTTTAATTGCGGAAGTTTTGGCCAAAAAACCTTATATCTGAACAATCGGTTGTATGGGGGCTATATGTTATACTGGTCCGATCATGTCAGTTCCGACAAATGATTCCTATATTACAAAATGGTGGCCACATACAAAATTTCAGCCAGATATCTCAAAAATTGAGGGACTAGTTTGCGTTCAAACAGACAGACGGACAGACGGACAGACGGACAGACGGACAGACGGACAGACGGACATGGCTAAATCAACTCATCTCGTCATCCTGATCATTTCGGTATACTTATTGATGGGTCTATCTCTTCTTCTTCTCATATTTACAAACATCGGACCAAAGTTATAATACCATTTCATGTTCATGAAAGGTATAAAAAAATAAGAGAAAAAACATAGTATTAGCATAAAAATAATAACATATGCAATTTTTTTTATTAAACAGACGTTTTATGGAAGTTTTACGGCCAATTCCAATTTAATAATTGTAACAATAATCACATCCACAGAGAGTCGGTAAACTCCTTTGGTAGCTCACGTCGGCTGATTTTCGTACTGCAACCACTAGCACCTACAGGTTTAACTCTTATCTATCGATTGGTAGACATGCTGCTCGTCTCCCCACGATACCAACCACTTTTTCGGCTGCATGGCGGACGATAATCTCCAAATGCCAAACTCGATCTTGTCCAACCTTTTTGAAATGGCTGTTGCTAGCTTAATGGATTGCTTGCTCCCATTACTACCTTTAGAAGAGAGTGTAATAGTAGGTCGCCTCCCCGTTGGTGCACCCTGGGTAACGCTAAATGACCTCTACATGGCCTACACGGCTAGTCTCTACGTATTGCCGGTTCTACGAGAACGGTACCAGTACTTGTGCTGTACCCATCGTACCGAAACGCCCCGGGCCGTTTTTATATCGACCCGGCAAATAGCAATACACGCGGGGTGACCCTGTCAGACATTTGGGCAGGGCTACACCTTGTTACAACAATAACAACAACACCAACAACAACAACAACAACAACAACAACAACAACAACAACAACAGCAGCAGCAGCAACAGCAACAGCAACAACAACAACAACAACAACAACAGCAGCAGAAACAACAACAACAAGAGATTGATGTGAACATTCAAAACGGTCGCAAAACGACCCTGAAATGATCCCAAAAGTGTCCCAAACCCATCCCATTGTCCAAATAATGTCATAAAGATCCTAAAACGTTATGAAAAAGATCCAGCATCCACATTAATCATTTTATTTGGATATGGCAAAGTTACCCCCAATTATTGCTTAACCGCTGCCAATCAATCGATTGCTTGAAAGCTTTTTCCGTTCTGCTACTGTGGCTGCTGACTTTTTTCAAGCAAAAGCCAAATCAAAACTAAGTGCTTTGAAAATTTTTAAGCTTTTTCGAACCCTGCTTCAGACTGAAGTCGAAATATTGACCAATAAATGTATGACTATTAACTGAGTGTTTTAATCAAATCAAGGACTCGTGCTCATAAAATTCTACATTTTTATATAAATAAGGCCATCAAAAATCAAAAATTATATAAAAAAAGATTGTTTATAAAAAGGGGTTTGTACCTTTTTAGTAATATAAATGTTGTAGCAATGCGTTTGGGTGAAGATTTCAATTACAAAGGTTCTTACCGAATATAGGATGAACCATTAAACATTGTATGAATATTAACGGGAAAACTAGCAAAGTTTTTTGTTTCATTTATAAAAATATTTAACCTAATATGAAATATACATTGTAAGTACAAGACTCGAAGTTAAATGATCAGGAATTGTAGGAAAAGATAAATAAATTCCGCCCGAGTTACTTAAGCCCGAGTTACATAAATCTTTGTGAAACTTTGTTAGGTGCGCGAATCGGGTTTGAGCATTTGCAGAGAAAGTGCAACCAGAGAACTTAGGAAATTTTCTATGTTCTGTGTCTGCATACACTTAAAGCCGTACTGTATAATATCGTACTGTACAAGCAAGGCCAAGAACCCCTTTATACCATTGCGCGCCACAATCATTTCGTGGTGAAGTTTTATAAATTCGTCGCACAGCTAATTTCACCATGGCACAAGGTTTTGCAAGCACAGAATCTAACGTTAGAAAATTTTTTGTTCTGCACATTAGAAACTAGTATAATTCTCGAGACGAGAAAAATGTTAGAAAACTAACATATACTCGATAGCATATTTGAATCACATTAGAGAAGTGCATTAGAACTCGATAAGATATATAACCTTATCGATATCGAGAACTGAGTCCCTTTTTTTGTTTCTCAAATCTTTCTCTGACCAAAATGTTTGCTGGGAGTGCTCACCTCATATCTTTTATGACGAAGTTTTACAAAATCGTAAATTCTATACTGTCGAATTCTTTCGTAAATATCGACATTTCATTAAAAAAAAAAAAAAAAAAACTAGTGGCGGCGATATACCAACAGGTCATCATAACCTCTAACGAGATTTCTAGCCGAGCTTCTCTTTCCAACTTGTGGTGTGTTGCCTTTGAGTTTTTCCTACAAGTTGGCGGGACCTACAGTTTTTTGCCGACTCCGAACGGCACTTGCAAAGCAAATGAATTTTTTGCTGAGAAGCTTCCCATGGCAGAAATACACTCGGAGAGTTTGCCAAACTACTGCCGAGGGGCGACCCCGTTTAGAAAAATTCTTTTTCTAAATAATTTTGGATGTTACTTTTGCCGGGCATCGAACCGACACGACTTGGTGTAGAAGGCCGAACACTTAACCGCTACACCACGGCGGCCGACATTTCATTAAGTCTATAGAAATATCCCAACAGCTTGTTACACTCTCTCGGAACTGTTCAGCCACCTGCTCAACTCTATCGACACTGTTCAGGCATTAGCTGCACTGATCTCTATCGAAACTGTCCAAAAAAAATCTTAAACAGAACGGGTTAAATTTTTTTTTCATTTGACGGGAAAACTCCTACAGAAAAGAGATATGTCAAGTTCACTATTACTTTATTCATCACTTTGATTTTTTTTTTAATAAAAATAGCCCGTCACTCATCACTAAATTTTTTTTTTTTTTTAGATTAACAAAAATTTATTACCTATTTTTTCGTCATGAAATTTGAGTGATGAGTGGCCGACTATTTTTATTCACCACCACCAGGTCGCCATTGTCATTTTTAGAGGAGTTTGCCCGGGGTTTAAAACCTTAAGTCATTCGACGAATTTTTTGATACAATTTTCGGGCGTTGCTTCTGTTGGGTAGCATTTCAAGCTCTTCGACTTCACGCTTTTCCGCTTTCCTGTGTGTGAGTCGTTCTGCGAAATCATTGGCTGCCTATGCAGTTTTTGACGTCCAGCTTTCCTTCCGTTTTTTGTGGCGCCTCTTTTGTTGTACTTAAGCGGGAACGAATCCTGGCTGCTACCAAGTAGTGATCGGAGTCGACGTTCGGGCCCCTCATCGTACGTACGTCCGGACCTCTTATGCTGAGTGCGAACGGAACTTGCGGGTCAGATGAATTTTAGTTGGGACCTTAGGTATGCTATACCTGCCACATGTATACCACGGCTTCCGCTTCGAGCAGCTTCTTAAATAGCGCACAGATCGTTATAAAACCTCATCAAATTATTTGTTTACAAAATTGTAATTGAAAAATTTCATTTAAAAAACAATTAAATGAAATTGTGAGGAGAAAAGTCAGTTAGAAAAACTGAAGCTTTCAAAACCGTGACGTCAATTTAAATTACAAGTACACGGTTGTCGCAAGGCGTGATCTGTAGTAGTTGGTACATGGCTTAACCTTATATTATTAAACAATGGCTGAGTCCATTTATTACTCTATTATGATATTATGCTTAAGCATTGTGATCTAAATCTGTTTTTTATAAAATTTGCCCTTAATCAAAGTGCGTCACGCCAAAATGTTTTCTAGAGCCTTTTATACCCAAACTTGTTTGTGCTGTTTCTAAACTTAAATAAATATTAGATAATTATGACAAAACCAAACATAATTGTTCTAAAAAACAAAGCTGTGTCTTTCAAGTACTTAACAAGGTCAAACTTTTCCCTATATAAGGCCTCAGAAACTTTGTTATCGTCACAGTCTTTCTAGTGAATACAACTGAAAAACAATCGCAAATATGAAAACTTTCATCATTTTAACTTTGGCAATCCTTGGCTTGATGGCCGGCCAGGCAACAGCCAGAAACATTTGGGGCCATATGGGTTTGAGGGATCCATATGGTGGAACATCAATGCCATGGAAGGAACCAGGAAGGAAGTGAGCAAGCCATTAAAGCTAAATATATTTCTAATAATATATGCTTAAGTAATGAAATGGAAATAATTTATTTTCTAAATAAACTTTCGCTTATTTAATTGCTGTAGTTTTGTTATGAGAATACATATCTACAATTACACAGTGTTACAGTCATTTTACACTTTTGAAGTGACTTAGTAGAGATTGTTCATCTGGTCGAGTTATACAGTTTAAAAGATTTTTAACACCCCCAAAATCTGGTTTTAAGGCCAAAAATAACGGTTTTTTTGGACAAACTATAGGAGTGTTCGTTGAAAAGTCAACAAAGAACTGTCAGCAATAGAGAGTTTTGTAAAAATCTATCAAAATCTATAATTTGCTAAGTTTTCGTCGAACACGATTTAGTGAAAACTTGCAGTCAAAACAGCTATTACGTTTTTGATTAGCTAAAAATTCGAATTTTCATTTTGTGTTGTTGTTTTGCTATGGCACGACCAGAACTTATCCCAGCAAAAACGACCAACACTCTCTCAAGTGATTACATTCTCCTTTTTATAAATAAAGTTCGTCTGTTAAAAGACTGAGCGGGTCATTTACTCCGGGCTCGGGCTTTAGAGGGCCCGCGAATCTCTAAATTATTATGTATGGCAGAAATTTCGTATCCGAAAACGGCCCGGAAATTGTACTGCTGGGCTGGATTTACTGTTGCTTCGCTTTTTTTCACAATTTTCCATATCCGAAAACGGTCCGGGCAATATACTGATAAGAACAGTGATCCCGAAAAACATCAAAAAATTATCCCAAAATATCGTATCAGAAAACGTGAAAAAAAAACAAAAAAACCATGATAGAATGCGTCGGTTTTAGGAAAGTTTTTTGTACTTTTACAGACATACGTTTCGTTCGCACACTTTAGTGGGAAAAAGGATCGGGAAAAGTTCTTTAAATGGAGCACGCAAACGGAAAAATATACAGTTTTTGCCAGATTTTTTTGGCTGGGTTGGTATAAGCCCTGAACCAGTTCACGATCTGGTTCAAGTTTTTTCATGGTGGTTCGAACCACTGGACCGAACCACCCAGATTTTCGGGAAATGGTGCGAACCACTGAACCGAACCACAACGATTTTTGGAGTGGTTTCCAGCCCTGATAGCAACCTACCTTGGCCAAAAAGTAGCCTGTATATAAAATTTCATGCAAATATCTCAATTTTTACACAAGTTGTCGTGTACACAGATGGACGGACGGACAGACAGACGGACATGCCTGAATGAACTCCTCTTTTCAACCTAAGAACTTTCATATATGGAACTCTATATCTATCTCGATTATTTTGTGCCGTTGCATACTACCGTTATGTGAACAAAACTAATATACCCTTGTACCAGTACTAGTACGCTGGGTATAAAAATCAGGAAAAAATTTTGAGCACTTCTAACCGGTACATTATTATAGTGCAATTGATTGGCCTAAAAAACTGCTTAGAAATTCGCTAGAAGTTCTGCCAAAAAAGTTGGAAATTTTGATGGCCGTTTTGCAAATTTCGAAAAGTGTACACTTTTTCCCATATATTTTAAATGGTGAAAAATTTTAAATTTCAAAACTCACATAGAGAATCTAGACCCAGTTCATCCTCCTGTTAAAAGATCTTATGAAATGGCTGTTAAATTGACAATGAAATTTGACGTTAACGGGAACTCAAGAAAACGGCCCTTAATCTAATATCCAAAAATTTCGCAGGTCGAAGTTTTGGTTCACGATTATGTCCCTTAGCTCCGATTTTACAGTGGTAGGCTAACTTAAGTTTCACGGTTAACTATGGATTCGCAATTTTATTTAAGTAATTTAATTGAATTTTTACTTCATAAATTGTTGGTATACGGCATTCTCATATCTGACCACAGGTGAACTCATCAACGTTGGGAAATTAACCATAGGTTAACTCAAAATGAAAATTGGAAATCTGTGGAGCGTAAGTCAACCAGCCACTGTAAAACGGTCCTTAAAGTAAAAAAACAATTAGGGAACTTCATGTTTGGAAGAAATCCAATCTAGACCTATCTAGTAGTGACCAATTTTCCCAGGAATATAGTTGATTATAAAAACTACGAAATGAGCGGAACCACGCCCATTTTCAAGATCAGAAGTGAAATATAATGGATGTAAATTAATTTTTGGCAGAGATAGATGCCCTTTTCAAAATCTTTTACATAAATACGTTTTCGTGGGAATTTTACAAGGAACACTCCTTGTGAAACGATTATTTGCGTGTCGAGTTTTTTTTTATATATCACAGTACTACAAAATTTACCAAAGTTAAAATACCTAGGGCGAGATAGCATTTTTCCGGACACCCTCAAAATCTTGAGTTAAGGGTCAAAAACCGGGTTTTCGTAACTTAGCACTCTTATGACCCTTTATCTTAGGTGTTTATAAACTTATTTTCTTACGCGATTTCGATAGAAGAAATATAGGCCTTTCTAACGATATATATATCGACCGGAAATTAGTGGTAAAAGTGGTAGTATTTGCCCCACAAACACATTTTTTTCGTCTTTTTTCGAGGTTGGTCAACTTTGGCGCTATCCCTATGCACTATGTTATAAGAAGCCTATACAACCTTGTGTGGCATTCAATGGAAAATTTTGTTACGAGTGTAACGCAAGTTGATTTTCTCAAAAAAGTTGAAAACTGACGAAGTTATTAAGATTTTCATGAAAACCAAATTAAAAAAAAAAGTTATTTTGCCATATAATTGTTATTTTGCCTTAATTTAAAAGCTGATTGTTTTCGAAAAATGAATAAATTTTTTGAGTTATCATTTTATTCAAGATGTTCACATAACATAGATCATTAAATAGTTAAGAGGACTAAATGACTAAGGGCCGCTTGCATAAAACCAGATAACGACTCACCCTTTTTATGTGTGAGAATGCTTTTGATATTATATAGGTCTATACCAATTTTCAGGTCCCAACTTGAATCCTTTCACAGATATTCCGCTTGAAAAATTTAGTTTGTATGGGAGGTTGGCACCCCCTTTTCTGATAACCCCCACTTTTAGTGTGGCAAAGTGTGGTTAAAATCGGTTCAGCCATTCTCCGTAAAGTTCATTACAACGCGGAAAACGGCTAAATTGTATATATAAATAGATGGTATCTTCTACCAAACGACGATTCTAATTTTTGCAAAAAAATTTTTTTGCAAACATTATTCGCAATTTTGGCGCTTCTGTATGATGTTGTTGGGGATTCCATTAGTTTTTTACATTTTTTGTCTTCATAGTACACAGTACGTAGAGAAAAAAAATTTCATAAAAAATTAACAAGTATGTAAAAAATGTAAATAACTCCCGCTCCCTTAAAGTGCCAAAAATATTTTTTTTGCTAATAGTTACTAATGGAATGCCCAACAACAACATACAAAAGCGCCATCTAGCCACGATGGAGAAATTAAAAATTGTGAATAATGTTTGCAAAAAAATTTTTTTTTCCAAAAATTCATATACATACTTACATATAAAAATTAGCAAAATCGGTTTGACCAATCGTGAGAAAATCATCAAAAAATTAGGAATTGCGAAAAGTGTTGATAGCTATAACTTTGAAAATAATTCAAATGTCGAAAAACTGGCTCAAACGTATTTTTTTCTTGTTGTTGTGAATTATACAAAAAAGTTTCAGAAAGTGGCTCACTTCACAAAATTCAACTCCATGTGCAAAAGATGGTAATTTTGATTTTAAGAATTTTTTCTTTTAATATGGGGGCCCGTAGGTATTTTTGAATCCGGGCCCAGATTTTCTCTCAGCGGCCCTGCACACAGTCGTTAGTTGTTTTAGATAATCGTTTTGAAAAATGCTTAGCTACCTACAAAGTATTAGGGCCTCATTATGTATGGCGAACGATAGCTCAGACGAACGATTCGTCTGATCACAATATCGCGTAGCCATCGCATTATCAATTATTTTCATTCGCTCCATAGACTTTTTTAAATATTCTCGACTTTTCTTTAACATAAAAAACAAAAATTAAGGAAAATGCGATTTTGGAAGCAGACGAATAGTTCGCCTGAGCTATATTTCGTCATACATAATGAGACCCTAAAGTTCAGTTTAATGAGAAGATGAGGCAACTTTAATATTTCTAGTCGTTTTTTATTATGCATTTCTTTAAAGTTTATTTACCACCCACAATAAAAAATACTTTTACTTTTCTGGCAATTTCTCCAAATACTGTCACTATGAAGACTATACCACAAAATGTATTCAACAAAGTGTGATTGAATTCAACGTTGCTCTCAATCGGAACCAGGGTATAATGTCAAACAGAAAAAATATTTAAACCCGCTTGAAAACAATGTTTTCAGTTTATAATCTTTTAGGAAAAAAAATTGTAAATTAACTCTTGTTTTAAATTTTCAATATTTATATTTTACCTTTACTTCAAATTAGCAATACGAAAGGATATTCTGTAAAAATTTTAGAAGTATTTTATTGTTAGTAAAAAAACTTTGGCGCCAGTAAAGAACGGTTGGAATTCAACTGTTTTGTAGGCTAAGGTAAGCAAATTGTAACCGAACATTTTTTACGAAAATCGCGGATGTTATAAGAGTTAACCATTGCTAATAATAAAGAAAAAAAATAAAATTATACCCAATTTAAATTTGGTGCCCTATAAAGGATTAATTCATTTGTTTACATCAGTTTGACATTATAGCCCCTTACAAGAGAAACAAATTTAACTGTCAATCAAACTTAATACATTTTGCTATACTAGTTACACAAATTTGAAGTTTTTAAGAGCTTAAAATTTCACCTTAAATTTTTCTTTGTTTCTCTTAAACAATGAGCATAATAAGTAATGGAAAACACTTTTTAATCAACCCTATTATGGTTATATTATTATTAGCATTAGCAATACATATACAAGGGTACTGTTTTGTTCGATACTGACAAGAACAATACGTCTAAATGACTACCTTAAACTTTAGAAGGGTTTAAAATTTAGACTCATTTTTTAACCGAGTGAGAATGCTTTTGATATCATATAGGTCTGTACCAATTTTCAGGTCCCTACCTTGAACCCTTTCACAGATATTCTGCTTTAAAAATTTAGTTTGTATGGGAGGTGCCACGCCCCCTTTTCCAATAACCCCCTTTTTTAGTTATACACCTTCTCCAGTGGTGTCTCTTTAATGTGGCAAAGTTTGGTTAAAATCGGTTCAGCCATTCTCTGTAAAGTTCATTACAACGCGAGCATAATGAAATGCTAAACAAGCAGTACCTACTGAATTGTTGTAAACCACAGCACCCCAATAGGCAACTGTTTGAGCTCACTTCGCCTCCTAGGACCATAAGGACGCATTTAGGTAAATATTTTGATGACACAAGATGAGAGACAAGTGTCACCGCTGAGCTATGACGCACATGAAGTTTTTGTGGGAAAAATGGTGCCCCCCATAAATTCAGAAAGAAAAAATTCAGAAATACAATTTTTCGGAAAAATTTATTCAGAAATCATTTTTCAGAAACCAAAAGTAAGAAGGAAAAATTCAGAAAACTTTTTTCAGAAACCAAAATTCAGAATCAAAAATTCAGAAACACATTTTTCAGAATTTTTTTTTCAGAAATTCAAATAATACATACATATGCATATATAAACACATAAAAATGATAGTTATGAATTAGAATTTTAAATAAGATAAATAAAGTTCTACTCTTCTAGCATCTGGTACATGTAAATGTATCCCTTTGACCTTCACATTGTCATTATGTTCAATCGGTGTCACGTTGTTATATCGAATCAATCGGGCGCAACACTTCGATTCACGTCTTTTTCTAAAAACAAGATTAGTAGAAATGAAAAATCCATTTGATTTTTTTGCAACAGAATTAAGAGCTCACTCGCTACAAAAAAAGTAATCTGTTTCGCCACGGGAACAATCGAACGTATATTCGAACCCATCAAAAAAAATCTTATGTTTGTTCTGATTACTTTTAATGCACTCCATTCTGAAAACATGTGAAGACATGCATGGATGAAGGGGGTATGTCGCATTTTGAGTGAAACGAGAAAATCGGCTTTAAAGGTTTGCTTAAACATTTGAGGTTTTTTCGAATCTTTATGGAAAACTGACAAAAAAATTATGCAAAGCCATAAAAGACGTTGCATAATATGCAATAAAAAGCATAAGTTTATATTTAGTGTTTTATATGAAAAAATCGGAACATACCCCCTTCTTCCACAATTCATATTAAAAAGTTGTGTACATACCCCCTTCATCCATGAATTATCTTTTACAATTTTCACGATAGGCAGATTCTGATAAGACAGAAATATAGATCTGCATAAACATTATTCACCAATGCCAAAAACAGAAATTGAGTGAGAATGCGACATACCCCCTTCATCCATGCATGTCTTCATGTATTAACTAATTATTAGTTCAAAAAAGGTCTTATTAATATACGATAGAGTACAATAGTGAGAGTTGTTGCTGTTGTAACAGGCAAATGCATTTGTAAAACGGGATCATGTGATGTTGGAGCGCTGAGCAACTCTCCAATTTTTGCGTGCATTTGTTAGTGCGTCTGCGTTTGGTTTTTCATTAATGCGTTTTGTTTTTCATTCATTGGTTTTCATTGATCGCGTTATTGCGCTTGACATGAGTGGAAATAGCAAATTCTCAACGCTGTAATTTTTATATTGTTGGAATCATAGTTGGGCATAGTGCTTTGGCAAAGTAGAAAAAAGAAAAATTACCCAATGCTTCGTGAAACGAGTTTTTCACTTATTTCAAAGCCTTTATCTCCGATCTAAACATTCAGAAAGTGAAATTCAGATCCAAAAATTCAGAAAATAATGAGACGGCAGAAAAAAATTAAATTTTGCGCAAAATTTGATTTTTTTCTGCCGTCTCATTACTTTCTGAATTTTCGGATCTGAATTTCACTTTCTGAATTTTTACTTTCTGAATTTTTACTGTCTGAATTTTTACTGTCTGAATTTTTACGTCTGAATTTTTACTTCTGAATTTTGACGTCTGAATTTTGACGTCTGAATTTTGACTTCTGAATTTTGACTTTCTGAAAAAAAATTTCTGAAAAAATGTGTTTCTGAATTTTTGTTGTCTGAATTTATGGGGGGAACCGGGAAAAATTCAATTACATTAAAACAAACCAAAAATAAAAAATTTAGACAGTTTTTCATTTAGATTTTAAATCGAAACCAAAAGAAATTGAAAATCTTTGTAGGTATTTGGACGGTTTGAAATATTGTACAAAAAAGTTTGAGAAATTGATTAATCTTTATTTGGGTTTAAAATTTAGGTTAATTTTTTTAGCCGTGTTGACTTACTAGAATCGGCTGATTTGAAACACATGCATTATATTGAGAGTCATTAGAATTATCTGGAATAAAACTTTCAAATGTCGTCGTGGATAAATAATGGGGCTTGGACATTGTAGCGCAGGGATGCTATCGGAATGCGGTAATGGTATTTGAGCGCTTGGAACCTCAACATATTTAAACGACTTCCTCACTTGTTTTCGTAATACGGCTCCTTCGTTGGCACATGCACAGCAGTTTTCTTTTTTATGAAAGGGGACAGGATGAGTCCAAATCATTGGAACAGCGAATTGCATACATTTTCGTTTTCCATTAGTCCAATCTATAAGACGGTTATAACAATTCTTACACACTATATTTGGCACCCAACACTTTTGCAATACTACGCGTTGGTTAAAATACTTTTCATATGCTTCGATGAACTCGGCACTGAAAGTCCCTTTCTTTACACTTTTTGCAACATATTTACCACAGCAATAGCAAAATCTTTTTATATTTGACTTGCACCCTTTCATTTTTGCATATACTTCTTAAACTTTTGTGTAAATAATTTTGCCTAAACCGACGACAAATAATTCTAAGCATTCTATTATGAAATTAGATAAATGATGGTAGTACATAGGTAATTTAATTAACAAGTATATTCTTGTTTTCTTGTTGTCGCAGCCAAGATACGCACACGCCTCTGTGCAACGAAGAAAGTGCGCACAGTAACGGAAGGAAAGTTTGACGTCGAGAAGCTGCGCATGACACAGACAGCTGATAATTTCACAACTCGACTCTCACACCTGCTAGCAGAGGGCAATCCTCGACCTAACGATGTAACCGAGCAATGGAAGCATATCTCTCACTCATTGCGTACCGCCGCTGAGGCCACTATAGGGTTCCAGCGAGCCCGCAAGAACAACTGGTACGATGAGGAATGCAAAACTGCCTCGAAAAAAAAGGACGCTGCCTACAAGGAGACGTTGCGAACGGGCGCAACCCGCAGTGTATGGCAACAATATCGTGAGGCAAAGAAGGAAGAGAGACGCCTTTTCAGAAAAAAGAAAAGTGAGGCCGAAAGGCGTGAGTGTGAGGAGCTTGAGATGCTGGCTGACAGGAATGATGCCCGAAAATTCTATGAAAAGATCCGGCGGATGACGGAAGGTTTTAAGACCGGGGCAAGCTCCTGTAAGGACAATAATGGCGACCTGGTAACCGACGTACAAAGTGTACTTAAATTATGGAGGGAGCACTTCTCCTCACTGCTAAATTGCGAGGGAGACGTCGAACCCGATACCCCAATCCCTGACGATGGAAAAGTCGTCCCACCACCTGACTATGATGAAGTGAGGATAGCTATATCCCGGCTCAAAAACAACAAAGCGCCTGGAAAAGACGGACTACCCGCCGAGCTGTTCAAACACGGAGGCGAAGAGCTGGTAAAAAGCATGCATCAGCTCTTATGCAGAATATGGTCAGACGAATGCATGCCTCCGGATTGGAATTTAAGTGTGCTTTGCCCAATCCACAAGAAAGGCGATCCCGCTAACCGCACCAACTACCGCGGAATTAGTCTTCTTAATATCGCATATAAGGTTCTTTCTAGCGTGTTGTGTGAAAGGCTGAAGCCCATCGTAGACAAACTGATTGGACCTTATCAGTGTGGCTTTAGACCTGGTAAGTCTACCATCGACCAGATTTTCACGATACGCCAAATCCTGGAGAAGACCCATGATAAGAGAATCGACACTCACCATCTCTTTGTCGATTTTAAAGCCGCTTTTGACAGCGTAAAAAGGAGTTGCCTGTATGCCGCCATGTCTGAATTTGACTTCCCTGCAAAGCTTATACGGCTTTGCCAAATGACGTTGAGCAATACCAACAGCTCCGTTAGAATCGGGAAGGACCTCTCTGAGCCATTTGAAACCAAACGAGGCTTCAGACAGGGCGACTCCCTTTCGTGCGATTTCTTCAATCTGATGCTGGAGAAGATAATTCGAGCAGCAGAGCTAAACCGCAATGGTACAATCTTTTACAAGAGCGTGCAATTGCTGGCGTATGCCGATGATATTGATATCATTGGCCTTAACAACCGCGCCGTAAGCGCTGCCTTCTCTGGACTGGATAAGGAAGCGAAAAAAGTGGGTCTTGCCGTGAACGAGGACAAGACGAAGTATTTGCTGTCATCAAAGAAAGAATCGGCGCACCTGCGCCTTGGCAGCCATGTCACTGTTGATAGTTACAAATTTGAAACTGTGAGAGACTTCGTCTATTTGGGAACCAGTATTAACACCGAAAATAATATCAGTCTAGAAATCCAGCGGAGAATCACTCTTGCCAACAAGTGCTACTTTGGACTGAGTAGGCAATTGAGAAGTAAAGTCCTCTCTCGAAGAACAAAGATCACGCTCTATAAGTCTCTCATCATACCTGTCCTAATGTATGGCTCAGATTCATGGACAATGTCAAGAGAAGATGAGATGGCCCTTGGAGTATTTGAGAGAAAAGTTCTCCGGAAGATTTATGGTCCTTCCCGTGATGCCAACGGCGAGTATCGAAGGAAATTTAACGATGAGCTGTACGAGCTCTACGCAGATCTGACCATAGTCCAGCGAATTAAAGCCCAAAGACTACGCTGGCTGGGCCATGTTATGCGAATGGACAAAGAAGCTCCAGCACAGAAGGTTTTCCTATCGTCGCCTGAATTCGGCAGCAGAGGAAGGGGGAGGCCTCGACTGAGATGGAAACAACAGGTGGAGGATGACTTGAACTCCCTTGGGGTTTCCAATTGGCGTCAGTTATCGCTAAAAAGGAATGACTGGCGTGCTTTGATACGAAACGGCCAAAATCGCTTAGGCGGTTAAGCACCAATAAATGATGATGATGATTCTTGTTTTCAACAGCTAAAAATGAATTGTAGGCATGTGGGTATTTTTTGTTTGGCTTACCTTCAAAATAAGCTACAAGCCATGTTTGTTCGAGATATAAGAGCTTGTGAATTTAAGAAAAATTTCAAAATCGTTGTATATTTTAAATGGTATTTTTTTTTTTTTTTTTCTCTCCTGGGGACTCCAAAATCTTTTTTATAATGATTTGGTCTGAGAAGACCCCCAGTGACCTCATAAATAATATTTTAGAAGGATTTTTCGAAAAAAGGTTCTAAAAATCCCTTTTATGTTGGAGCCAACGGGTTAAAATATTCCACAAAATAATTCTTCGTTTAATTTTACTATATGCACCCGAACTACATATTTTGATCCGATATGAATTTTAACTCTTTTTCCACTTTTTCTAAAATCACTTTTTTAAAAAAATTTCAACTTAAAGTGACAATAAAAAAAGGCCAAGGAATGGCAAAAAATTTTGGGGATTTACTATATGGCCCAAGACCTTTCATTCGCAATTAGTCTCACTCCGACCCCAGAACTGCGGTTGCACTGTGTTATTTGAACGCCATGTATTTACCTATTAATATTTCGAAAATCACATAAATTGACATACTTCGGTAACGGAAATGGCTAAAATGATATAGTTTGGTAGGATGAACCCCCTAGTCATTCTATTATGATTTTTTGATAAATTTTTAAAAGTAGGCGTGGCATCGCCCACTTTTCAGGGAGGCATATTTGAAAATTTCACGGGTCATAACTTTTAAACTGATTACGGTAGAACGATGAAATTGGTACAAGGTATACTAGCATAATAGGGAGCATACCTGATGTAATTAGACGAAAGCGCTTTCCGACCACGCCCACTTTCGATATGGAACATTTCGAAAATCTAATAAATTAACATAATTCGGTAACGAAAATGGCTAAAATGATATAGGCTGGTGGATGAACCCCTCAATCAATCTATTATGATTTTTTATAAATGTTTAGATGGCAACGCCCACCTTTAAGGGAGGCATTTGGAATATTCGACTGGTCAAAACTTTTAAACTTATTACTACAGACTCATAAAATTTGGCACAACATATACTAGCAATATAGGTGATGAAATTGGACGAGATCTCTTCCCGACCACGCCCACTTTCGATATGGAAAATTTCGAAAATCACATAAATTGACATAATTCGGTAAGGTAGTAAAAACTTTAGGTAAATCCTCCTAGGGCCTATATCTTTGTTATCCCGTTCCGAAAATTACCGCTGGGTATTTAATGTTCGGTTCACCCGAACTTAGACTTCCTTACTTGTTTTTATTCATTTCATATTCTTCGTTGCTTACAAAGCAGCAAAGTATATTTGGCAAAGCCTCAGTTGCCCATTGAAAAAGATCTATTGGTGTCTTAATAGGGTTTCGAACGCGTTGGAGGCTTGCCCTTTCTACTAATCTTTTCAACGTACCTCCTACTCCACCGCATGCCCCCTTACCATGGGATGTTGTGAAAAAATGCATTTCGGCTTTTAAACTAAAATCAGTCTGGCGGTGGGTCAAATTTATTAAGTTCTTCTTATTTTTATATTGCCTTAAGTGACCTGCCACAACGACTGAATCTTTGTTTTTGGATGCGGATTCAGCGTATGTGGATTGAAGCATCTATCGCCTCTCCTCTCTCTCTGATGTTTTAGGCATTATGCAATTTTGAATAAACGTGCGCTTTTTGGAAATTATTATTGATTCATTAGCTTTCGAATGAGCTCAAGTTGAAGTTTGTAGCATTAATACGAGATATGATGGAGTGAGTAGGTACATGTTTTCATTACTTCAAGAAAAATTCCAAACTTTGACAGAAGAAAATCGAAAAAATGGCAAAACAAAAAATATGTGTCAAACCAATTTATATTCCCTACGTGTAGACCAAATTTGGACAAAATCCGTAGCATGGCTGTTAAAATTTGGATCACTTGAATAAGAAACGCTCATATATGGACATTTCAAATATTCGTAACCATGAAAAGAATTTTTGGTTTAATTTCTTTTCAAAGAAAAAATAATTAACTGTTTTGAAATTTATTCGAAGCCAGGTTGAACAAATAAAATTAATGAATTTTCAATATTTGAAAAAGAATTTTTACGAAGCTTGGTTATAATTTGGTCCTCTAGATTGATTATTCAAAGATCAAACAATTCTTGGAATGATTTTACGAGTTTTTTGGGTCGTTTTCCTGCTAATTTGTTTAAAGACACAAGAATCGCACAACGATAAATGTGAAATATTTCGCTATAAAACATATGGCAAGTCTGCTTAAAAGGTTTAGTCTTAAAAGTATATTGCAAGTGAATAAATTTGCTTCATTCAGGAACGTACTTTAGTCCCCGAATATGAAATATTTAGCTTTTTTTACTCTACTAATCATCAGCTTGATGGCATATCAAGTAATGGCGGTCAAACCAAATCTGGATGGCATTGAACAAAATATTGATGGCGTTGAACCAGATCTTGATGGATTAGCCGGTGTGCATGGCAAAGCTTTTAAAGATGTGTTAAAATGGTACCTAAAACATTCGCAAGTTGATTGGACTAAACAAGGTATTCTTGGATAATGGTCTCCAACCATCGAGTTTTATTCATAAAAAATACTGTATTTCAGTTAAATATTGATGCTCAATAAATAATATATTCAAGTGTCACTTGCATTTAAGCTTTAACGAGTTCCGTTATAAATTCGAATGCAAACATAGATATTTATTACATACAAAATAAGTCTATCATGTTGTTGTTGTTTTTGTTGTTAACAGCAAAACACTCCCCGAAGGTTTTGGGGAGTGATGCCGAAGTTGACAGTCCTTGGCCGGATATGACCCCGGTATGCTGCGGTACTCCCTTGCGGTACTGCCCGACTGTCGTGGTAGCGATTTGGTATGACCAGTGGAACCTTCTAGGTCATGTCATCCCTCCATCCGTGAGGAAGAAGAAGATGGGTAATGAGAGGTGAGAGGAATCATATCCGTAGATCAACCATCGAGTAGCACGTCATTACCTATGTGCATATTAGTCGCCTCTTACGACCGGTATGCCTACCTCGGGCATATTCTAAACCCCTAACCCGCAGGATCTTTTAAAAAAGCTGTAGGTCCAACAAATTTGCAGGACATAATTCAAGTGAGCACTCTATAAATTGAAAGAGAAGCTCGGCGCAAAAATCTCTTTAGAGGTTTTAAGGAAATGTTGGTATATTGCACCACTTTAAGTAACCTCGACATTGTAAATACTAAATCAAACGTTTTTGACGTCTCATTCCCCTTAGTAAGAAAATTGGGGTTTTATCTGTTAAACTTTTATTGAAAAGAAATTTTTGTTTTGCACATTAGAAACTAGTGTTGTTATCGAGTACAGAACAATTTAGAAAACTAAACTAGTTTTCGACTCGAGAACGATTAGATAATTAACGTAAATTGGAACATATTTGAATCACATTAGAGAAATACAGTTCAATTCGATTACAATTTAACCTATTTCTCGATATCGAGAACTAAGTCTTTTTTTGTCGAGAACACTATAGTTCCCGGCAGTTTCTCAAATCGTTCTCCTACCTTCTACTCTGGGAAAGGTCATTAGAATTCGAATTCTTTTCTAATCGTTTTTCAACCAAAATGTTTGCTGGGTTAATACATATTTTCTTAAACAAATACCCAAATGCGAACATTTGTGACATTCCTGGAAAAAAAAAATTCAAAATTCTGAGAACCTGTTCTTATTGTTTCTTTTACTTAGAACCCAATGTATGTACATATGAATCAATTATTATATTCATATAAATTAAGCCAAATAATTTCATGAATTTTTTTTGTACATTTGGAGAACGATGTTTTGACATAAATAGGGGGGTCACTCTCTATTGCGATGCGAAAGAATTTTTTTTGCATTTGCCTAAGCGACACTCTGTAACTCAACTATTGCAACTGATATGCTTTTTCCCTTTCGCATTCATTTCTTCCCTCTCGAATTGCTCACACTCTGTATTGTATCTGTATTGCTTTGTACATTCGAATTTGTCTTGCTACAACAAAACGCAGGCGCACCGTTATACGAACGTGATTTTTGAATATGCATACAAGGCCTTGTCGATTTTTTGCAGGTTATGTTGAAAGTATTTCGGGTATTTTTTTATCCTTGCAAAAACAGCCCAAATGGTTTTTTATTGTAACGTTTTTATTTTACATCCGATTTTCAAATTCTTCTGAATGTCCGCTTGGGTTCGGAAGTCGTTTTCACATAGTTATGGTCCTTAAAGTATCCTTTTTGTCTCACCTAAAGAAAGTGCTCTGAAATTCATGATAAAAAAGGATATTCAGAAGAATTATGCGGCCTGTCGAAATAAAAATTTTCACATATCATTTTTAAAAATCTGATGTAAAATAAAAAAGTTACAATAAAAAAGCCATTTGTAAGGATCAAAAAAAAATTTCCCGAAATCCTCTCAACATAACCTTCAAATTTATGGGCAGACTTTTGTAACTTTTTTTTTAGTATGGGGCCCGACACGGTCTAATGCACACGCATGCGCACCTATTTCAAGACACATACCTATAAACGAGAAAAAAAAAAAAAATTGACAAATAAATCCTGCAGCATAGCATACAGTTAGGCGCTAAATTAAAAGAAATTATTTAGGCCATAACAAGTCGATGAAATTTGACACCTTTTCACCTAATGAAAACCAGCCTTTAGAGTTGGAATTTGTTTGCTACTTCTTAGAATTTGTAAAAAAGCAATTCATATTTTATTGCAACTTCGTTAGCATATACGGAGCGTTCTTCGTATATAAGTAAAGAAAATTTTATAATAAAGCTAGGTATTCACTTCGCGTTTCACGTGAAACAGCTGTCAAAATCGATACAAAATTTCTTGTTGTGAAATAGCCGTGAAGTTTCGCTTGTACTTCACGGCCTGAAAATATTGCGCAATATGACATTAACAAAATTGTTTGCTAATTTTTTAATTGTCCATGTCATTTAAAACAGTGCGCAAAGTGACATTTGTTGAAATTGACCCTTGAAATTGGAATAACAATAGTGGAAAGATAAATAAACAAAGAATAAATGAAATAAAAGAATGAAAACGGCTAGCAACATTTCACGACAGGACAATTGCATGTTGAGAAATTCCACGGCTCTGATGTTAGCACTTGACTTAATAAATTAAAAACAATTATTTCCTGTAAGGGCGGATTTTCACGAGTCGATTTTCTGGTCGTTTTTTTGTCGCTCCATCGTGTAAATAGCAATTCGATCGATTCACACCTTGTATGTGAAGTTTGAATGAAAAATCTACTAGAAAATCGACCCTACACGAAAATAAAAATAAATATTCTTTCAATTTTGCGCTGGATTTTGATTGTGCTAAAATAAAAATTTGAAAAATCTAGCTAAAAAGTTTTTGTTCTCAAACAAACCCATATTGGAGAATTAATTTAAGTTATTTATGTATTTAATAGTGAATCTATCTAAAAAAAATTGTGTTCTCATTTTCTAGTTTCTTTTTACCAAGCTTTTATTAGCTTCACTTGTATGTTTGCTTGTTTGTTTGTTTGTTTGTTTGTTTCGAAAATGCTTAATTAAAATTTTGTATTTTTTTTGCAAAATATAATAAAAGTGTAAACTGAAAGATTCGCTTAAAAATTTCCCTACAAATTGGAATGGAAAAGTTGTGCAACACAGCAACACTTTTTTGCAAACAAGAAGCCTGTCTCATTGTTTTACAGTCCTGCACAAAACCCTACAATATAGTATAGTACTAAGGTTTTAGTCAAGCTTCGTTAAGAAGTTATAAATAAAAATCCATCATCAGCTTGATAAAAAATAAAAAATGAGTTAGGGCCTTTCTATATTAGGCCAACGATATGTATACCTACACTTCACTAAATAATTTCTGAAACCAAGAAGCTTTTGTGAAAAGTGGTGTAGCTCAAAAACAACAAAATCTAAAATATAAAAATCTCGTGTCACGGTGTTCCTAAGCTTAAATCTTCTAAACGGCTTGGTGGATTTTTATGAAATTTTGTATGGATATTTGGGGGATAGGAGAATAGGGTTTAAATTATATTTCCTATTAGCTGACCCGGGAAAGGTTTCCTGCCACAAATTTATTTCCCTGCATGTTTCTCTAACCCGATCCTATATCCATATCCCTATCTCCTTCGCATAAGAGGAACCACGCCCCCTTTTTCGTTATCACCAGTTTTTTTGGAGGTGGTAGGGCTCGATCTCATACAGCCTCTCACCAAATTTCAGTGGTCTAACCCGAATAATTCCAGAGATACGGACAACGAAAAATTTCATTTGTATGGGAGGTGCCACGCTCCCTTTGTCGTTATCCCCAATTTTTATGAAAGTGGTTCGGATCGATCTCGTACAACCCCTCACCAAATTTCAGTGGTCCAACCCAAATACTTCCCGAGACACGGACAATGAAAAATTTCATTTATATGGAAGGTGCCACGCTCCCTATATATATCAAAATATCTTTTAGCCTGTGAGCATCCCTGGAAGATATCCAGTGCGTGTGTAAAATTTGGTTACGATCGGTTTAGAAGTCAAGTGCGTCCATGGGTACATAATTTGAATTTTATATATATAGATATAAGATAGATAGATAGATAGATAGTTAGATAGATTCCCAGGTGATGAGGGCCTTGAAACCCAATATGAACCAGCTGTGACCCTGGAAGGTATTTCTGAGATATGGGTATCAAATGAAAGGTGTTAATAACAGCTTTAAGGGGGTTGTAAGAACACGATTTCGAGATATCGAACAAAATACGGACCAGGTGTGACCCTATCAAGTTTTTGGACAATATGATGAGGGCTTTAACAGGGATTGGCTCTAAGTCCCATGTCTGAACCCGTTTGGAAAATATCGGACAAAATGTGAACCAACTGTGACCCTAGGAACTCTTTGTACGATATGGGTATCAAAGGAAAGATGTTGATAAGTGATTTAGCAGAGGATAGTTTTTAGTCTTATGGGATAGAGAAACTCAAATTAAAAAGTTTAAAGATAACAATGCGATGGGTTTTTAGCTAATTTTTTGTGAGCTAAAGGCCTTAAACATTGAAAATGGTTCAGAAACGGCTTTTTTTCGATTGATATATAATTGATAAAATGCATCTCTTTAACTCGCAATGTGACTTATCAACTGGTGTAAAAGCCAAATTTAAAAAAGCCTAAGGCCCGGTTGTTTAGTGCAGGTTTAAACCAGAGACAAAGTTGACTAGAGTTTATCCCATACAAATTGGACGCTTAACCTAAGTTTATATTCGCACTGCAATTTAAACTTGCACTGAAAAAATGGGCCTTAGGCGGGGTGACGCACGGATCAAACCATTCAGACCATAATTAAGCCGTAAAAAAAAGAAGAAATTATTGCATTATACAAAATAATTGCATTATACAAAAATATTCTTAGAAAAATTTTATAAGTGTGTTTTTCATGTTTTTCAGCTTCTTTGTTCAAGTAAAACGAGCTTCAAACAAAGATCAAATATTTCGCTATAAATATCAGGAAATTCTGCTGATATGATATAGTCTTTCAAGTGTATTGCAAGTGCTAAATTGAACGTCCTTCGGGAACATATTGAATATGAAATATTTCGCCGTTTTGGCTATACTTTTCATCTGCTTTATGGCATACGAAGTAACGGCCACCACATCAAACAACTATGACGACATTGAATCAAATACTGATGGGATGGATGGTATAAATATGAAAGGCCTGGGCAGCGCTTTCAAGTGGTATCAAAAGAAACGACGTGTTGAGTGAGAGGATACTTATGTTGTGGTAATAAAATATCAATAGAGCTGCAAAACAATAAAAGATCATATATATAAAAAAGTATTTGTTTTTTTTTTTTGGTAAACTGATGTTGGTAGTCGGTAGTCGATGATTTGCCAAAGCGATGATTTGAAGTTACAAGAAAAAGTGGTACTGTGCAACATTTGTTATCCAACCATCGTCATTAATGCAAAATATATTTCTTACAAATTATTTATGGGAAGATCACAAATCGACGTGTCATACGAAAACTAACACTTTTCAAATTCTGTAAGAAGACTAACACTTTTATTCTGTATCTGACGAAAAATAACACTTTTATTTTGTGTCTGACGAAAACTAACACTTTTGGGTAGTACATTTTCTTTACAGAAAAACTGAAAGTGTTACTTTTCGTCAGACACAAAATAAAAGTGTAAGTTTTCTTCAGACACAAAATTTGAGGGTTAGTTTTTGTATGGCACGTCAAAGTGAGTCAAAAACCGCTCATCATAAACAAAAATGATAAGACCTAATACACCTTTTTATGCTACATTTTTACTAACCCAAAACCATGAAAGTCACAAATATACAATAACACATTAAGATATTTTGTGATTCAATTACTCAAATTGCTTTAAGCGTTTACTGCTAATTGGTTAAGACGATTTAGGAAATTAAACGAATTTTAAATTTCCTTCATCATGTACACGGGAAAAAATGGTACTGGTAAAATCAACAATCTCTTACTGTTAACCTGAAGTTTACCATATTCTGTTAAATTGACCAAATTTCGACTAATTGAACAGAATTTTTTGTTGAAGTAACTGCATTCAATTGTTGATAGAACAATGACTGTCAAATTTTTAGTTACAAAACTGGCAGAATTTTTGCTGATCAAACTAAATTTTGTGTTAAAACAACAACTTCCTGTGGTTAAATTAATTTACTATCATAGAAAAATAGTACACAACGACATTATGGAAGACATCTCCGTTTAGCAGTCAAATATTGGGAGCTCCATTCTCGGTGAAGGCAACAAAGCTACGTGAGAAAGTGTGGTGTCATTTGCACGCTGGAAATCATAAGACAGTCCGCAGACGAGGCGCATCGTCATAGACGCGTAATTGTCATTTCACTGAGCACGAATTTCCCTGCGTCTCAAGATCTGCACACGACGCTGCAGAAAACAAGCACACAAAGAACTGTCAAAATTGCAATTTTAATCAATTAACACATTTTCTGCAGTTATGGCCGTACATACATATTTCTTCCGATTGTTCAAATTTTGAAAATTTTCTATTTTTTCTTTCAAAAGAAACAACTAATTTTATTTGAAAAAAGAAAGCAAAGCCACGGCACACAAAAATCGAAAATGAAAAATGTAAACAAATGCTTCTTCTTCCTCTTTCCTAAGCGTACGATACCTGGCGACCGGCATTTTTATACGCTTAGCAGCATGTAGCTTTCATGCTTTGCCGCTTTCGTGCATCTGCCGATTCGTGTGCAGCTCTTCATGAAAATATATGTGTTGAGTAACAAAGCGTCTATGACGATTCGCTCCGTGTGCAGACTCGCTAAGTATACGATGACATCATGGTGCACACTTGGGGGGCGCACTCAGGACACCTAAGTTCGATTCTCGGTGAAGTCTATATAAGAACTCTGAAAAATGATTAGTTTCTTTTGCTTTGACTCCTTTTGGTGTCAAAATAACACTTAATGTGGTTTATATATAGAGCAACACCTTAAACACCAAAATTTTCTGTTAAAACAACAGTTAAATTAAAAAGTTGAATTAACAGCATTGAATAACGGATAAGGATTGACCGTGATTTTGTTTGAATCGCCCATATTTCGGTTGACACGACCAACTCATTTTTCTCTGTGTATCCTGATTGCTTTTAATTAGTGCCAGTCAAAAAATCTACATTAATATTTTATTTAAAATAAACTTTATTACATCGAAATAATAAATCTTTATTGCCAGAATGTATTTTCGTTAGCAGCCTTTTTCCGCTCGATAACAGTAAATGGAAATTTGTTTATTTATTATTATAACGCTGATTTTTATTAAGGAAATTCTGGTGTGCTTTCTTTATTACCATGGCATATGTATGTATGTATATTAGACTTTCGTTTTTTTCAAAAATTATATTGATTTTCTTTTTAAGAAAAGTGAAAACAAATTACTGTAATTTTTTCAGATTTTCAGATGAAATTATGCAAGAATTGCTTTTTATATATAACGAATGTCGATGTTGAAAATGATCGAGATGGAATAAATATTGTGACGAATTCGATGAATCCTCGATAATTTTCCCTGAGTTCGATCACTGTACGTTAAATAAAACACTCCGATTCTGCTTAATAAGTAGTACGCTTTATTCACTACTAAGAACCGTAGTACAATATCGCGGGTTAATTCTCTGTTCAGTACTTCACTGTACAACACTTCAAAATATACTGATTCCAGTGAGTTGTCTTTGCGCGGTTTATATACCCTAGCAGACAGCAGCTTCACAACCTAGAAATATCTACACATTTCTGGTTTATTCGTGCAACAGTGTTCTCGAAGCGTTTATCTATCGTCATCTCCTCTTTGTGCCACATTCGCAAACACGCGAGCTGCCTCTCCCTCTCTCGCTCTCACGTCATGTATCTAAACAGTTGTAGTTGTGGTAGTGACGCTAGTGGTGGAAATACGCTAGAGTTGGGAGATGAGCGATTCTTGAGAACATTCGCCACAATATTTCACATAGCCCCCATACAAACGATTGTTCCGATAAACGGATTTTGGTAGATAACTCCTGTAATTATATAGGTAGGAAAGTGAAATTTCGTAACTATTTCCCTTTTAGAATGTGGAATGCCGATGTTAAAAATCAATGAGATGGGATCAATATAACACATCGCCCCAATATAATCGATAGTTCCGATAATTTCGGTATGAGCTAAAGTTAACTACACACAGGCTGTACTGGGGATCGAACAGTGAAAATCATGACGCTTATTCATGAAAGGTATATAGCCTTCGGCACAGCCGAAGACAGCTTTCCTTACTTGTTTTTTTCACATTTCTTAAAAAGAAAATCAATATAAGTTTAAAAAAAAAAACGAAATTTTTTATCTTTGGCCCAAAAATTGGCAAGGCCTTACAAAATCGATCGGTAATCGTAAAAGGGCGAGATCTTACACTAAATCTCATCGAATTATGATTGTGCTATGTTAATAATATTATTTGACTACAGAGTGCGAATTATATCTATCTTAAATTTTTTATACAAGATTATAACCATCATGCCATGCTCCATTGAGACACGAGCATCTCCCCCAACTTAAAAAAAAAAAAATTATTGAATAAAATTTACTGAAAGCGTTATATCAAGTCTAGTTGGTGTTGTTTCTTAACAGTTTTTTTTAGTATTTTGGTGAGCAATGTTTTGTAAACTTGTGAACAAAAGTTAAGGGCCATGATGCATGTAAGTACCCACCATCATCCGCACTTGTACTCACATAAATACATAATCATGGTTAGTTAGAAAAACACAAAAGCGTTGTCTGTGTCAATTTGTATGAGCACAAAATTCAATTTCTCTTAGTTATTGCGTCTGCATGACGTGACACATAAAATTGACAACAGATGTCCAAAAGCACCTCAGGAACATTATTCCCATTCGGTACTGATTGCCTGTGGAACAATTTATGGCAGTGAACTTGAATTGTGTTATACTCGTATAATTGAATTGTGTGCATCGCTTTGTGTTTCCTTACATGATTAGATTGACTCTTAGTCGCTGCAAGATTATTATTAACTTGAAAAATGCACTTCTTCTTCGTTAGTCCAGATTTTGATTTAAGTTTTTGGATTTAATACATATTGGCACCTTAATTCACAACAGCTCTAATTGACACATTTTTCGAACACTACTTTTTCACATATTTAAGTATGATATAGTAAACCGCACACTCACTGCAAGAAGAGAAAAGTTACTAGCAGTAATTACGGAGATATACCAAATTTATAAAGCTATATTTGCATGCGTTCAATGTAAATTTTTTTTTTGTTTTTTGCTTCTCCTGTAAAATTTGCATATGTCAGTTAGGGCCTTTGTGAATTTGGAATGTAACGAGTCGTTACTAACGACTGATAGTGTTTCAAAAATCATTGGAAACAGACAAGGGCGTACGCAGGCGGGTCAGAAGGCCGTATCCCTAACCTTACCGAATGAAAAAAAAAAAAATCCAAGAAAAATTGTTGGGGCATATTCATAGTCGAAATAAAGTAGGCACTAAACAGCGCCAGCATTTTTGACAGATAGGCCTTTAGAAATAGTGTCAAAAAGCTGACGCTAACTTTAGTGCTTACTTTATTTCGACTATGAATATGCGTCATAGTTACTTAGCAAATATATAAAAAGTTTTTGTAATTAATATATTTCCAAAACAAATGTAGTTTGGGGTTAACCAGTTCAATCAGAAGCTAAAACTTCATGCTTTGAAGCCACAAATGGCATTAGTAGTAGAAGCTTAAATGTCCATATGTACGCATATGTAAGCAAGATAAAAATGTGGTTACTTCGGTATTCAATTTCCTTAATGGATTAGGAAGGTAGGCGGTTATAAGCTGATTCAAGCTGTGTTGTGAAGCTTAAAACCAATGAGGTATAGTTGGGAAAGGGGTTAAAGTCAAGAAGTCAAACATGTATGTGTTGATCGGAATGAAAAAATGATAATTAAAAATTTGAACTGAAAAGGGAAGGGTGAGGGAAGAGAAGATCCTTTCCACTATGTTTTTTTATCGAAATCTAAATATGCGTAAAAATACAAATAGAAAGGTCTCGAATTTAATTACATTGAAGATAAAATTTAGACGACAACAACAACTAAAAAATTGAAATTATGGCAAAATTAAACCATCATAAATGTGTTAACTGCGACCCAAGAATTTCATTTCATTTTCCAAAAAAATATACGTCTATTAAGGTTCAGAGAGGAAATCCTCACATTTACGACATCATCTGCATAAATGCACAGCGTGACAATAAATCATTTACTTATAAACGGCAGCCAGCACTCTGCTTAATGACACTTGATACAGTGAAGAGCAACCAACGAACGAAACAAACAAGTAGGTGCCTCAGTAAATTCCAAGACTTATCGCTCTGAAGTACATATAGCAGAAAATATGAATGAGAAAAGGACACTACACAATTTCATTTTAACGTTTTCGCTGGAAAATATTTTCCGTTGATTGACGATTATCTGATGATGGTGATGCGGTTGTTAATGCGGTTTCTATTGGTTATGAGCTGCAAATGCATTCTGAAGATTCCTTTCATTTCTATGGCAAAGTAATTGCGAATATTTAAACGGAATTCTATTATTGAAGTGTCATCGACTAAATGATTTGTAGTATTTGATTTTCTACATTCATCTTAAAATGCATTATGATAGTTTGCAGCAAAATTGCAGTGAATGTGTACAAAATAATTCCTAATACTTACATACCTACTGCTTAAATGAACCAGAGTAAAATTAGGTATGAAAAAATGAATTCATCGGCATACTACACCAAAGGTCACACTAGTTTCAACATCGAAAGAAATAAAAGCTAAAATAATTCGTAAAAAATGTTTAATTTTTTGAGTGTTTTTCTGCCATAAAAATATTTCCTCGTTATTGCTAGATAGCACCTGGGAGACCGAGCTTTGATTGATGCTAACATAATTTCCACAGTTTATTCAATTTGTTTTTAAATAAATTTAAATAGTTTTTTTCAGGCGCTTGATTTGACATATTTTTTTGATCTCTAGACAAGAATTTCAAATATCTGTGGTGGTAGATAGAACGATAAATGGGATTTTTGCAAATAAAGTGGCCCGCGCGAAACCTTTATAATATTTTTTTTCGTATATTGAATTGTCACTGAAATCTGAACGATGGTGAAAATTAAGAAATTCCAGCTAAACGGAATGTTAGTTCAATATGAAAACCCAAAGGCAAGTTGGTTGGAAAAACGAATGCAACGAAATCGAAACAGATATTCGTATTTTTTAAATAAAGCGAGTAACGCGCCACCTATCACATCTAATTTTGTTTTTAACCTTTTAAAACTAATGACCTCAGCATTTAGAGTTTCTCAGATTCGCTGTAGATCCCAGAACTTCGAGTTTGTCCGATTCGTTTTTGATTCGAGAATTTCGATTTTCTTTGACTCGCTGGCGTTTCGAGAATTTTGAGTTTCTCGTAGACGATGGCGATTCTAGAATTTTGATTTTCGAGAATTTTGAGTCTTTCAGATTCGTTGGCGGTTCGAGAATATTTATTTTCTCGGATTCGTTTGCGAATGGCTCGGTATCATGGACAGTTTCGAATTACAATTTTATTGACTTTTAAATGGTTGATACCTAGTTATATAAAAAGCGGGTATGGATATCATCCTGTTTTGCCCATTTTCAATAGAGATGAGATGAGTTTCACGGACTCGTTGGCAATTCGAGAATTTTGAATTTCTCGAATTCGTTAGCGGTTCGAATATTTTGAGTATACATTTTTTTTGTTAAATTCAAAAATTCAAATTAAAACACTTGCTTTGTCAGGAACGGTGCGTCAGACGAAAACATTCAATGGATAAAAACTCGTTTTCCTACAAAACTGAATGCAGCAAAATTTTTTTTTTTTTTTTTTTTTTTTTTTTTGTTTTTGTTTTACTTTAATGATTTGGTACCTTTGAGGCAAAAATTAGATATGTAAGACCTATAAAATGTAAAAAAGCCTATAATACTTTTTCGGATGTTTAAAAATATATAGTCCCGTAGTCATAGTCGAAATAAAGTAGTAAAGATAGTCCGTTGGAAAAGGTGTCAATAAGCTGACGCTAAATTTAGTGCCTACTTTATTTCGACTATGACTACGGGAAATAATATCTGTTTATTATTATATGTTAAGCTACTTACCAATTAGAAATATAATGTAGAAATAGTAGGTACCCAGTATTATTTTGTACTTAAGTTTTTTTTTTTTTTTCGTATTTTACTGCATCTCAAACGAACTTTCCGTTATTTTGAGAGTTAACTTTCACAAAAATCAATCATCTGAATACAATCAAATATGCAATATGTTGACATTGTTTATTGTGAAACCTTTCAAGTCACAACTAACTTTCAATTACATACTTTCTAACAATACAGAATCTCACTCGACGGAAGCCACATGTTTCAGTTAAAACCACAACACTTTCAAAAAGTACGCAGTTTCCGAAAAGTCATAAACAATGCTAAATGCAAATAAACTGACAAACAAAGTCACTTTGATCTGCCTAGTACTCATTCTCTACCTTTACCGTTGAATGAGTATATAAACCGTACCGAATAACAGTAAATTTTCACTGTCAAAACAGACAATTGTTGCGCGACTTACAACCGTTGCGAACGAAGCATCAAACGCAACTGTAAAATAAGGATTTTTGGCAAAAGGCAAATGGCAAAGGCTTTTTTTGTTTTTGGCCGCAACGCATCAACAAGCGTAGCAAATATTACAATGCCATTAGGCTCACATATACTTGCATACTTATGCACATACACAGCTGAACATTTATTCTTGCATATTTAAATAACAACAAAATCCTTTGGCGTCGTATGCATTTGCTTTATGTTCGAAAAAGCTCAATGGCAAATGAGAGTGATTCACTTAAAATGAGCACAAATGTTGGATGCGGAAGCGCTCAAATTGTGTGTGCATGAGAGCGTACTGAGAAATTATGATAGAAAACATGTGGCCTCATATATCTACATATTTATATATTTGCTAGTACGACGAGTCAGACAAGAAGTAGCTGTTGTTCAAGGTTACTTCGGATTTTGGACAGCCTTGAACGGAAGCTGAGTGTGCGGCATTGCGACGGAGCTAGGCCATTTGTTTGCACATTGGAGCATTAAAGGCTTCGTGTCTGATTCGTGAATAGTCTGTTGTTTTGTGAGAATGAAAAACAACTGTTGCAAACATGTTGCTATTTGCTGCAAGTACAATACCACCACCACCACTACCATTACCCCACACTATTCGAACGTAAGCGGAGACCGGTGTCCATGATGCGAATTGTGCCACCTTTGTGACTGGTTGCCGATGAAGGTTAGCACCAGAGCACGTCAGTATGGGGATAATATTTATGAACATAAATGCATGAGGTCGTTCCATATAAAAAAGGTCAAATGTGACCAGGTGGCATTATAGAGTTGAAAGAAGTTTTATGAAAATTTTTTTTTTAAACATTACTTTGTCAAACCTACTACTTATCAAGGGGAAAACAACCTAACAGTTTTGGTAGGAAAAGCCCATATCCGGCAACACTCCGTAATATGCCTTTGATTTTCATCCTAAAAGTTAAAAATATAGGTCATGGCCGCCGTCATATATTGTCTAGATACATACCTAAAATTTTCGGCAACAATTACGTGAAACCCGGATCGAAACTGGAACTGGAACCAAATATCGAATATTTTAAAAACTACTACCATAATCGGAACCTAACCCAAGAAGAAGCCAAGATTTGAAAGAATAGAAAGAAATAAATAAAAAAAATATCTGAACTGTATCCAAAACTGGAATCCAATCCAGAAGCAATCCCGGGATAAATTGTACACTGAAATCAACTTTAGAACAGAATTGTAATCAAAACCATTATCGAAACAAAAAAGAAACAAAAATCGATATCGGAACTAAAACTAGAAACGAAACCGTATTCGAAGCTTCAGGAGGAGCCTTATGCTCAACATAACCTAAAACGGGACGGAGACTACCGAAACATAGTCCGAAACAGTGTTGTAACCCAAACCGCACCGATTCTAAATAAATTAAAATCAGAAACCAAACCCATTACAGAATTAACCGGACAACGAAAAAAATACCGAATAGATATTGAAACCGATACGGTTACCTGTTTTGCCAAGGTCTAAAAGCTTTTATCGTAGTACAGGTCGCGATGACAATGCAAAATAGAAAAAATTCCGATATATGTCGCGTGGCTCTATTTTCAAATAATCACAATTTTCAACAGCAATAAAAATTCTGGTATGTGGTACTGAGGTCTGGTTTATGAAAACTTTATTTAAGGATTGATTTTTCTTATATTTAAAGTGTGTATTCTTTAATTACTAGCTTCGCGTTGAGAGAGGATCTTGAAATAGTCACCATGGTTCAGTTTGCAGAAAAAAAAATTTTATTTGCAAGAATCGCATTTATTGTCGTATTTGGCTGGTACTTCACTCTTACTAACTAGGTGGCGCTAGTGTCCATATTATTAGTGAAAATATTATTATGGTTTAATAGATGAGCACAGAACAATTTTGAAGCAGAATGGTACGATCCATTGCGACGACGATGACGCTGATCGACGCCATGTGTGTTGCGGCCGAATTACTTTATGGTATCAAGTCCATTTAAAGTTTACTTAAAACAATTGCGCAATTCACAAGGGGTATGGTATTCGTCTATCGTTGTATGTTTCCATGGTTTTCAATATAATTTTTGAAAAAAAAAATTGACAAATAGCGCGAAATATTAGAGGTTGTGAATTGCGTAATTAATTTTTTGAGTAAATTTTACAAAAATTTGCACTATATTTTTTTTGTCGTTTTTACTATATTTGTTGCGTAGTTTTAACTTTATTTTTAATGTAATTTTGACTTTATTTTTTTTTCAGTAGTTTTCACTTTATTTTTTGTGTAATTTTTTACTATATTTTTTTTGTAATTTTGACTATATTTTTTGTGTAATTTTTACTATTTTTTTGCATAGTTTTTACTGTATTTTTTGTGTAACTTCACCGTCTTTTTTGTTTAGTTTTTACTTAATTTCTTGCGCAGTTTTTACTATGTTTTTTGGATAATTTTTACTATATTTTTGGCCTAAATTTTTGTGTAATATTTACTTTATTTTTGTAATTTTTACTATATTTTTTGTGTAAGTTTTATTATCTTTTTTGTTAAATTTTTGCTATATTTTTGTGTAATTTTTACTTTTTAGCGTAACTTTTAGCGTAACTTTTACTTTAATTTTTTTTATGTAATTTTCAATATATTTTTCGGGTAATTTTTACTGTATTTTTTGCTCAACTCACTATATTTTGTTATAAATTACTGTGGAAAATATGACTTTGAATGGAGGGAGGGGTCCCGATGGATCCCGAAATAGCTAACTAGTAAAAAATAGTTTGAGAATTTTGTTAAATAAAAAATTGTTTTTAGATGAAGCATGTTCCTTTGGGATTTTCAGACTAAAGCTCAGGTGGCAAAAAGAAAGGTGGTGTGGAAGAAAAAACTTTTAAACTCATCTTGTTTTCGTTACTATTGCTACACGCTTACATACATATATAACAATGAAGGTTGCATGAATACCAAGAAAAGCAAGAAGTTTTACAGTGTTGTCTCTCTGTTTAATGCAAACAAACAAATATAAACACCGCCACCTACCACACAATCGAGACGTTGACTAAGAAAACAATGAGCAACAATAACCGCTTCACATTACTAACACACCTAAATACATACAAAACTTCACACTCGCAGGCTGTGTAGACGCGTAAACAAGACCATTGCCTTGCAACTTGTTGACGTAATCCTACTTTTTGTACATGGCCTTCTCATACGAACTAGTTTGCCGAAAGCGATTTCATACAAGTTATATAGGTAAGGATGTAGTAGTATCCACTAATATCAAATAAAAACCTGGCATGTTTATTGAAAATGAAAACAAAATAAATGAATGTACAAGAAATTTATGTTATTGCTAGATTCATTTCAAGGAAACGGAAGCTTAGAATATTTTTAGTTTTTCTTTTTCGTTCGAAATACCAGGGAAGATTAAGTCATTATCCAGCGTTTTTTCCATCCTGTACCTCCGCTCTGCTAAGTTTGGAATTCAATAGAAAACCCCACTGGGCTGGAGCTTCCTTATACTTTAGTATAACAGGATCATAGCCCGAGAAGCTGTTGGACTTTTGTTCGTTGATAAAGGGATTCACTTCCTTATTTTGACCCAAAACTTTGCATAACTGAAGACTGAGACAACTCAGAAATATCTGCTGGGTTGTATACATAATATTAAATTAGAAACTAAACCAAAAAGTCCATCTAATACCCTCGTTATGCTTTTCTCTCTCCCTGCACCGTTATCAATTTAAATTTTAATTCAACAAGTCAGTTCTGCTAATTTTCTGAAGCTTCTGCGCAACCATTAACAAATGCCAGGATTATTTTGTCAAACATTTTTTAAGCATCATTTGAATAATTTCGTTTTCATTTTTATTCATTCTCAAAAATTTACTACAAAAAACCGAAATTTTGGGAGGAATGGCGGCAAGCTAATTCGTACGTACATACATAAAGATATACTATTGAGTCACGAAAACTTTCGCTTTGAATATTTTAGCATAATGCAGAGCACGAATACTCGAAGGTATGTGTAGGTAGCTATGTACATATATATTGGCTTGTTGGTGGCCACTTGCGCAGAGTAAAAATGTTTATTAAAAGTAAGTTTTTTAGCGGATGGTTAGAAACACTGTCCCAAGTGTAGATACTGGCGTTAGTGCTACATGGCGTATGAGTAATTTTTTTTATATTTTTTTCGAAAAGACTTTATTCGATTGCTGTTTAACATCGTCGCGGCTGGTGTCATTTTGAATATTTCCTTGATTACATCAAGTCGAATATAGTGGAATAACCAGACCCTACATGATTTTGTTCGCTGAACTATAGTGAGGTAAGCACGTACACAAAAAAAAAATTAGCTGGTCATATCAGCCAAAACATGTCCTGCTCAACCCAGGTGTCTACCATGATTCCATCGTATACTTATGCTTTCCGGCGTCTAGTTACAGCTTTTTTCTATGATAGTAATGACAGTATCTTCGCTGTTGAATTAACTGCAGGAGTTTGTTGTTTCAACACAAAGTTTTGTTTCATCAACACAAACTCTGTCAGTTCTACTTACTTCAAATGAATGATGCAATCAATTTAAAATGAGAGTTCCTTCGCTGTTCAATTAACTAGAGGAAGTTGCTGATTTAACGCAAAATCAACTAACGAAAATTTTGACAGTTTTACAAAATTTTCTCAATTAAAAATTTACAGTTCAATAAAAAATTTTCTCAAAAACCTTGCATCGAGTAAATAGAAATATTGTGACTGATGACAATTCGTAAGCCCATTCATTATTTGATGACATAAGATAATTCGCCTAGCCGTAGTTTTGTGACAGGTAGCACGAGAAGGGGGCTCCTTACGATATTGTGGGAATGAGCAATTGATATTCGTATAGTTCGTCGAATATTTGATTATAATTTTTCCTCCAGGGAAACTGGTTTTTTCGTTCGCTACTCCCTTTTAATCGCTTCCGAGTAGTGTCTCGGTCAGTGCGACAACGCAAAGTGGCCCTCAAACAGACAGTTTGCTTTTTCGAAAGCTTTGACGCTTTTATGGCCGTTCCTATATTTATATCCTAAAGTCTTTCCATAGCCTTCAGTAAGAATGATGTAAGGCTTGTAGGTTTTTAGTCTATAGCATTTTTTTTTCAGACAACCATCAGTTAAAAAAAAATCATCTTCTATATTAGGGCGGGTAAAGTCTTTTCCATCAAAGGCTATTTTTGCAATCTAGTTTTTTTAAGTAGATAAAAGGTCATCAGCAGACAAATTGAAAACTAGAAAAAAATTTTTTTTTCTGCCCAAAATGAAAATATGGGGCTTTCTGGGATGGAGGACCTTATTTAAAAAAAAAAATTTTATTATTTCGCTTTGGTGGTATCTGTGTTGCGGATTTGTGCATTCGATTTTAAATGAATTTCGTGTTGGGCTAGGGTTTTGAAATCTGAAAATCAAATTCTCACAGATTATTACCGGGGCCTGCTATAAGTGATAACAGTAGTATCTTTATACCGGAGTGTTATTTGTTTCCTACAAGGCTGCCATTAAAATATTTTTTTATTTTTTACCGAATATGGCTAAGTACACTTTTTTTGTAGTTCTTGGTCATATCTTTGTATGGCTGAATTTTCTACCGAAAAGAGCCCGGCCAAACTGGAAGTGAGGGTGTATTAGCGAAAGAGCGGACTTCGCAACAATTAAATTATGTTATCTCCTTTTGCTCCGTCCCTCACAAGCAAGTACCGCAGCAACAGCGTATGTTGTTGAGTCGTTGCTTGTAAGAGAGCGACGGAGCATAACAAACGATATTCACAAGCGCAGCAACAATTTCATTTTTCGAGAGGCCAAGCAAAAGGCATAATAATATATGTGAATTTGTATCTCAAATTTTCGGACAATTGTTTCACTAGTTGTCGGGGCCTATTACCGAAACACTGATTGATTTTCTGTCACTTTCGAGAGCACTTTCCAAAACCTTGAGGAAGTGGTTCTGGCGCTAGAATCTACAACAATAAATAGCAAGTTATTACAAACAGTGTTTGAAAAACTGTAATAACTTTTATCTCATTTGATTTTGCTTAAACATACTCTTCTCAACAACAAAACAGTCGCAGACGAAGCAAGAGAAAAAATCGATAAGAGACAAACAGCAATGCGTATTACTTGTCGCGGATTTTAAAACTTTTTTTATTTATTTGCTTTTGATTTTTGTCAGCGCCACAAGTCGAGGTAAAAGCAATTTCTGTGCTCATGCAAGTTGTATCCAGCAGCAGTCGTAAAATTGGAAAAGCAAACTTTTTGCAAGCAAAAGCAATGCTGTTTTGTGCTTGCCTACAACTATTACCAGTTTCATCGTTTCCTGTATACCTATACATATGTAAGCATGTATGCCCAGAGTTTCAAGCAATAATGTACCGTTCTCGGTTTTTTTTTGTATAAATAAATATGTATGTATATATACGTGTATATTAGCGTGATTAAAAAAAAATGTCGACTAGGTCTTACACCCTGAAAAGTTAGTAATTGATGAGAAAAAAAGCCTTGGGAAATATTAGCGGTGTAATTTAACCGTTAGATGTTGCGCTTTTCCCCCTTTCCCATATATTTTGTATTGGAAAAATTGTATATTTTTCAAAGAGAGTTTTCTAATTTTTTTTAAAAAAAGCTAAATAGTTCAATTTGGAAAAAAATCAAATGTTTTTCTATACAAAATGTATGGGAAAGAGCCAAAAAGCGCGACCTCTAAGGGTTAATTTACGGAGCAAATTTTTTTGCAAGGCTTACTTTCTAACCAATTACTAACTTTTTAGGGGGTAAAACATAAAAATCATCATCATCATCATTTATTGGCGCTTAACCGCCTAAGCGATTTTTTTTTAATACCCTAGTATAGCTTTATCAGGGTGGTTTGATTTATGTATCATATATTTTATTATATGTTGAAAAAAATGAGATACAAAATAATAAGCAAATTCAGTCTTGAATAAAAAATAAAACTTAATTCTAACATAAAGAAATTAAAAATATTATTCATCCTCAAAAAGAGGTAGGTTTTCTATAGCCCTGTCAAGGAAAATTGAGTTTAATTTTACTAATAATATATCTTCGAGTGTCTCTTGACTAAGCTGATTACGGTAATCAGTAAGCACCAGCCTAAGTGCTGAAAAAGCTATCTCGATCGTGACCTGAAATAAAAAGACATTTCATTTCTTTACGTACTCAAATCAAGCTTAAAATTTTATATAAACATATTTAGGGTATGGAAAATCGTAGTTTTTTTATTTAATCATAAAATCCTTTAAATGATTTTCAATGCAACAAACTACTTAGGAAATAATTGACCAATGTAAACATCCATATGTTAATAAAGAATTCATTATACATATTTACCTGAGTAGGTGGTACTGCCTTTAAATGACCAGTTGCTTCCACTTTTTGCTGAGCCGTCAAAGTGTGTTGAAAGCGAGGTTCTAAAAATAAGCACGAGACTAAAAACTTATTATTAAATAATGTTTTTGTTCGCTTTTCTATTGACTGCAAAATCATTTTTCCCAGCTTTTTTACAAGATCGTGACTTGACTCGTCAACAGTTTTTTCCGTGCTTATTTTCAATTTTAACCACTGCGCGTAGAAATTTCCATAGTGTAGTTGTTCCTCGTGACACCTTGTTATAGTTTTTTGCAGAGGACGAAAAACTGTGCAATAACATTCAATGAAATCCAAAAGCGATGCATCTACTTCGAAGTTTTCATCCTCAGAAATATTTTTGATGGATTCTATGTTGTTAAGCACATGATTCGCTAATAACAAATCTTCCAACATAGCAAATGCGGATCCCCATCTAGTGGGGCAATCTAGTCTGGGAATTTTCAACTTCTTAAACCCGAATATTTCGCGGAAACCATTTGATGTTTTTCTAATATATTTTGTTAGATTACGACAATTCCAGAGGTGTTTCAGTATGTAGGAGGATTTTGCAACGTCAAGAGCCACCAGCTGGGATGTATGTGCTGCACAACGGCACACTTGAATATTTCCAATTAAAAGGTTTGGAACTCTTTCTACAAGCTCGATTTTTTTATGTATTCATCATTAGTGCATAGTTCGTCGTTTTCCTCTTCCTCTTCCTCAGATATAAAGGATAAAATCTTTGTCGTCTTCAGCATATTGGAACCGTTATCTGAGGTAATCGAGACGACTTGGTTTAAATTTACATTATATCGCTTGAGTACATTTAACACTTCCACAGCAATGTTTTTCGATGTGCTACATCCAGGCCCCTTCAACTCGATCATTCCCAAAATTAGAGATTTGATTTTTGCAGCTTGAATTATTTGAGCACTTATGCCGAAAATGTTTCGGGATAGACGTGTAGCACTATCTATTTTCAATGACAACAACTTCCCCTTTAATTCATTGGAAATTTCTGACTTTATATTATCAGCTACCAAACTTAATGTTTTTTTACAGTTCGATGCATTCAGAGTAATTTTTTTCCCATCCCCTAAACGTATCGCGTTACAAATGGGATCGACAAAATTTCGTAGGTTTGGGGAATTTAAAATATTAAATGGAATGCGGTCCTCCGTTACCAATCCTACATATAACCTCAGCAGTTCTTTTTTATTCAATTCAATTTTATATATTTTTTTTTTTTCAAATTGTTTTTGTAGCTCCTTTTAACAAAATTGACGATGTCTCTTTACACTCATTTAAGTAAATTTTGTGCAAGTTACTTAAGTGCGTTTTTAAATTAGACACTCTGTTATTTTTAAGTTTATTTTTACACGTTTTACAGACGGCAAAACCAGTGTCTGTATTATTTTCGAAATACAACTAAATATCTCTTTTAGCCGCCATATAGAAATTAATACCGCGCCGAACTTAATCAAACTGATTATAAAAATGCAACTAATATTCAAAGATCAAAAGATGCTACACACTCGCAAATCACTCGTTGCTATTGAAATGTGTGAGAAGTCGCAGGCAAGCACAAAACAGTATTGCTTTTGCTTGCAAAAAGTTTGCTTTTCTAATTTTACGACTGCTGCTGCATACAACAACTTGCATGAGCAAAGAAATTGCTTTTACCTCGACTTATGGCGCTGACAAAAATCGAAAGCAAATAAAAAACAAAATTTTTAAAAGGCGCGACAAGCAAGGCACCTTGCTGTTTGTAACTGATTGCGTTTTGCTTATGCTGTGTCTGCGACTGCTGTAAATTCTTAGATTGGTAAGCATTCGCTATTATTCATTTTAAGAACTGATGATAAGCTCAATCAAAGATAATCAGGATTTCCCTTACTTTTGCTACTTCGACTCAAGTTTTTTAAACACTGATTACAAATCCATAAAATTGATACACGCATAAAATTACTTTGTTAGTAATAATTTTATAATTTTATTTCTCAATTTTATTTAAAATTTATCTGCTCAGTGTAAGTCTGATTACACATACATAATTATAAATGTAGCATATAAATCAAACTAAATTAGTTATATTTTTGTTTTAACCATAGACAAGTTTGTCACATATTTTTATGTACATACACACATTTCATAACTTAATTGTTTTAATTAAATTATTTAATTACCTTTGATGGTAATTATATTTAAATTTTTATTTATTTTTTAATGAAGTAATTTTTTTTTCTATGAAAAAAATGTATTATTGTAAGCGTTATGTCATTAATTGATTTATTGTCAGTTACAAGTTAATATTTCGAAGCTTATTTGTTTGTAGCGGCTTGTTCAATAACATTATAGGGTTAATACTTTTCTTTTTTTAATTCTATTTTAATTTTTTTGTAAGCAAAGCAATTAGCTATAGATATAAGTTTTAATTGTTATTTTTTCGTTTAAATTGTGCATTTTAATTTGTGCGCTTGTTCGTATTTTCGTTCTTTAATTAAAAGCAATAACTTTCAATCTTTATTGTTTAGCATTCCACAGTTAAAAACTTTGATATTTCATTATTGTCACTATATATCTACGCACAGCAGTTATGTTACATACAACTTTAAGCAAAATAGTTCCTTTTTTAATAAGCAGCAAGCAGATTGCAGTACAGTCCCACCACCTACAAACCTATTCATCTACATATATATCTAGGTATGTATATGTATGTAAACCATCTTAAGAGCTAACCCGAATTTCTGGCATTCAGTTGTGTAGGGTTAATTAGGCATTCTTTTGAAGGCGTAATTAGTTTGAGTACTACTTTCAAACTTTTCCAGCTTTTCACAGATTTTTTTTTTTCTTAACCTAATAATTATATAAGTATTGTGTTAATTTTCGAACAAGCATGCCGAACTTATACTTATACTATTTATAAATACGCATGCTTGCTAAATCCGGATTGTATGTATTTTTTTTATGTTTATTTTACACAGAAAAAAATGGCGCTGGTAAACTCAAAAAATTCGTACTGTTATCCTGAAGTTGACCAAATTCTGTTCAATTGACCAAATTGTGGTTATTTGAACGGAATTTTTTTGTTGAAGTAACTGCATTCAATTGTTAATTGAACGTCAATTGCAATAAACTTAAAATGAAAGTTCCTTCGCTGTTGAATTAACAAGAGGAACTTGTTGTTGGTAAAACTAACCGAATTTTTGTTCATCAAACTAAATTTTTGGTTAATACAACAAGTTCCTGCAGTTAATTCAACAGCAAACATGACATGATAAAACACCACTATATGCCTCATTATCTCATGCAAATATAACAGGATCTTTCTCGTTATTTTAAAATGGTTCATGTTGAAAATAACTGTTATGTGTATAGAACTGACAGAGCTTTTGCTGTTCAAACTAAATTTTGTGTTGAAACAACAAAATCCTGCCGATAATTCAACAGCGCTGGAACTGTCATTTGAAATTTATTGCATCATCCAATTAAATTGAGTAGAACTGATGATGAGCGAAGCAACTGTCGTTTTAAACACAACAAACTCCTGCAGTTAATCCAGCAGCGAAGCAACTGTCATTAATGTCATAGAACAAAGCTGTAACTAGACGCAGGCAGACACCTCCGTTCAACAGTCAAATAGCCTGAGCGCGATTCTCAAAGAAGGCAACAAAACACCTTGAGAAAGTGTGGTGTCACTTAGAACAAAGCTATTATAAGAAGTTGGCAAGCATAACTATACAATGGAGTCATGGTAGACGCCTGAGTTGAGCGTTCAAGACACCTTGGACTGGATTCTCTAAAAGTGTAGAAATTAAAAGTGTACACTGAATCAAAACTCAATTGCACCGAAAATTTACACATGAGATTTTCATACGATTCTGTAAACTATAGTGTACACGTTTGTGCTGAATGAGCGCTGACAGAGACAAAAAGGGTGTTTCCATTGGGGGAATAAGTGGTGGCGACCAATACCATGTAAATTTGAACAGCTATTTTGTGTACAGTTAGCTATGCATTGTAAACAATAATGACATTTGTAAACAATACTTTTAAAATATTTTTCGAATATTTTATTTTATTTCATTTTAAATATTCATGTTCTTGTTGAAATACCCTTTACACCAAAAGTCACTAACAAAAAGTCGGTGAAAATTTTTGACAAACTGTGTAAATTATTTTGATAGATAAAACTCGCACTCATTTTTACTGAATTGGGATGCTAGAGTGTACACAATTTTCAGTGAACATTTTAAAACTCATCGTTAGAGAATCCAGGCCCTGAGTTCGATTCTTGGTGTGAAGTCAATATAAGGACTCTGAAAAATAATTTTTTGTTTAATATTTTTTTTTACTTTGACTCCTTTTGGTGTTAAAATATCACTTAATAGTTTATATATAGAGAAACACCTTAAACAAGAAAATTTTCTGTTAAAACAACAGTTAAGTTAAGGTTAACAGTGATAATGCCATGATTTTGTTTGAAGTATCCATATTTTGGTTGATATGACCAGCTCGTTTTTCTCTGTGTAAGTATCTTATTTCGTAACAACAAGCACGTGGAATAAATGAAAAAGTTTGAAACGAAATATACCTAAAAGTTAAGTCATTTTTTTTATCGAAACTTTAATGTGTAGGCACATTTCATTCATAACAGTAAAATATAGATAGGTATCAACTTTTGCGTTACACAAATTAAAAAGTTTATAAATAGTAAACTAAGATAAAGAGTTAAATATTTTGGCTGAGGATGTACTAATGGATGATGGATTGCATTTTTATTGAAGTGTAGACGAAACGAATGAGAACTTGCCTATGCGGACAAAAGTTTATGAACATTGGAAAGGACAAAAACTTTGGATATTTTTGTAGAATTGCCCGTTCAAACGGGTCAAATTTGAAACAATAAAAAATAACAATAAAGGAGAGTTGAGAAATCATCTTTGACGGATTATGATAGTTTTTCGATTTTGGAATAAAAAATATATGATTTTTTTTGGAACAAATTTAATTATCAAAAAATGTTAATTTAAGTTTTTTTCGTAATTAGATTCAAATTTTAATCATTCTATATTTTCTAAATTTTCAATCCACCTTAACATACAGAATTAACGCGACTCCAATTTACACTGCTGAATATGTGCGGGGTGCATTGAGACATGGGCTTCCAGCTAACTATTAACAATATTTATTAGATAAAAAAAACTATATCCATGCTTTAACATTTAACATTCGATACTACATATTTTATGTCGTAATCAGCTTTCACACTACAATGTTATTGATTGAATAATTCAATTAAGTAAGAAATGTTTATCTGTTGATGGCAGCCATTAATACATATAATAATGTTGTTTAATAATTGTGATCATAAAAACAAGTGTCCTACTCTGTATTGTAGTAAAAAAAAAACTACTTCATTCGTATTCAAAACATTTTTGCTTATGGCATATCATGTTTATGAAAATATCGCATGATGCATGAGAGTGCCTCAAGTGCTAAAACCATTTCCACATAAAGTGTTTATGCGTGTAGTGGCACTAAAAAATTTGGTTGAGTATGCTATGTCGAGTTAGGCCAAACACAAACAGCTACCGACTAATTGCGTGCCAATGGATATATTCGGTCACAGGTACAATTTTTCCCACACTACACACGTTGACAAACATGAAGATGGTTACGGTAGATATGTACCCAAATAGATATATGGAAGTAACTCATATGAGTATGTTTCCTCTGTTTGGGTTGGATTCACAACACGTACTCTTATCTATCGGAATGGCTTGACAAACGGAAAAATATAAATAATGCAAAATGCTGCGGTTATGGCAGAGCTGCCAGAAATGTTATCACGAAATGAAAATGTGTACAAACAACTATTTTTTTATACATACCTATGAGCGTCCAAATTTTCTGATACAAAGCAGGCTTTAAAAAAATGGATTAATAAAATAAAACTTTAAAGCTTATATTTAGCCGGAAAAGCTTTCAAAGTCAGGGCTTATCAAAAATGTAAGTGAGGCTGGGTTGAGGGAGATAGAAGCGATCACACAAGTCCAATGACGTTATTTGAACTTACTTCGTCGCTTACAAGCAATTGATTGGCCAGCACGATCAGAGCAGAGAGAATAACAATTTGATTGTGAGAGAGTGTGAATTTGACGCTCCGAATTTTGGACAATTGCACCACTAGGAGAGAAGGCCTGAACAAGATATCTAGCAATGCATCGTTGGCAATTGATTAAGCTCTATAAATATGAATGATGAGCGTGCCACATATACTGAAACTAGTTTGATTTGAAAATTTATCATAGTTACTCTCAATAAATAACGGTATTGCCTAAAATTTTGGCAGCGCTTTTGAAATTCTTACCAACCATAGGGTATCCAGAGAACACTAACTAATGGCGGCGATATAGCAACAGGTTGTTATAACCTCTAAGGAGAATTCTGCCGACCTTCTCCTTTCAACTTGCGGTGTGTTCCTTTTGACTTTTTCCTACAAGTTGGCGGGACCTGCAGTTTTTTGCCGACTCCGAACGGCACTTGCAAAGCAAATGAGTCTTTGCTAAGAAGCTTCTCATGGCAGAAATACACCCGTAAAGCTTGCCAAACTACTGCCGAGGGGCAACCCCGTTTGTAAAAAATCTTTTTCTAAATAATTTTTGATGCTACTTTTGCCCGCCACGACTTTGTGTAGAAGGCCAAACACTTAACTGCTACAAGACGGCGGCCGCCAGAGAACACGCAATGTCAAAAATTCCTAGCTAAATAGTCAGCACAACCGAAATGATAATAGATTTGTGGTATTTTTGATTTTATTTTTTCATACTAAGTTGATTAAGACCAAAACAAAAATCGTGCAACTGTGACATGTTTTTCATGCAGTAATTCAGTTATGTATGCTGCTGAATGTGATTAAGTCCACAAATTCACATTTAATAACCACACAAAGTTGAGTGCGCCAAACGTCTGGGTCAACACATCGCAATGTGGGTGTAACTGCATGGGTGTGTGCGCTTATCCGCCCAGAAACATTTTCATACAACACAATTTGCGGTTAGGTGCGTTCAGTATGGCTGCTGAAATTTGGAATTTTAATGCGATAAATGAAAAGTTAAACATGAAGTTAATTTGCAAAAGAGCTCAACCAACATATTTGTGGATCTTTTTTTTTGGGTGTGCACTTTGTGCATGTTGTGCGATGCTTTTATGGTAATTAGAGTCTTGAGGGTCACTGTCAATTTGCGCTTACTGTAATTTGTTATGGCCACAGTCATTAGAATCATTAATGTGCAGAGCAGGTATGTATGTATGTGTGCGAATTGCTCATTTGTATGGTTAAGAATGATCCTGATATACAAAAATTTATAGAGAATTTTAAGAAATATTTTATTCGAAATTTTTAGTTAGGTATAGTACTGTGAAATTTTCTGAAATTGAGCCGGCACATTTAGTTTCGATTTTAATTTTTTATCATTATTTTATTTTTAAGTATAAAGTTTACTTATACAATTATATATTAATTTTTATTTTCTTAAAACACTAAATTTAATTCTGAATTTACATAATTTCGTAATCATTTGAGTTCAACAACTTCCCTGTCCCCATCAAAACGCTTTGTTTTTTTTTTTTTTGTATTGATTAACTGAGTAATATGAACATATTCTCAAGTATAGAGAAATCAGTCACATACATATGACTCATGAACTTACTGCAATATGCTATCGTGAGTCATATTTGACTCATAGGACAGGGAAGTTGTTAAGCAATTATATGAAAAAATTTTAAGTTTATTATTTTTAAACATGCATACACTTCAGCAGCTTAATGTAGCATTAATTTTTTAATTTTAGTTAGTAAGTACGTAGGGTAGCAGGATTATTTAAATTGGCACTTTTTTTGAGTAAATATACCGTTATGTATATATTTATATATGTATATGTAATTTTTTTAAATACATAAATCTTTGGCCCCTGGGCCCAATACGTGCTTGTATATGTATGTAGGTATGCTTGTAGTATGACATCCTGTAGTCAAAGCAACTAGTTCCTAATTTGCCAGCAACTAGTAGATACGAACTCCCAAAGAGGCAAACTGTCTCTTTATTAAAATGTGATCGAAAATCGCTCCTTCTGGCACATCGGTCCGAAAAAATATGACGGCCTTAGCTATTATGATGTGATTCGGTTGACTCTCTTTAGAGACTAGTCGCTGTTTTTTTGCAGAGAACAAACGTACATATACGAATATGTTTATTGTAATTATATTAAACTAACATAAGCTCGCATATATGTATATACAGTTATGTATTTATGTACACAGCTATGTCTACACATTTTTGTGATTGGCAATGATTCTCTTTTTTTTATTTTGAAGACAGTGAGTGTTGTTGTTAGTAGTAATTTTTTCTTTGTTTCAGCTCACTTCTGATTTCGCTCTATTTTTCTATAGGCTTTGTGCTTTAATGCATTCATGTTATGATTACATTAATGCTTTTTTTTTACCACCATCACGTTTACCATTCACGTGAACGTTTTGCTTCATCTTCCGTGTGATAATGTGTACTACGATGTGTCTCTACATATTGACTTTGCGTTTGCGCCACAATTTGACCAGAGCGTGGTGGTGGTGGCGGTGCCGGTATTCGCGGTTGGAATGTGGTCTGTAGAAAATAAATAAAACAAATAAAAGTTATAAGAAATTCTATTGTTTGACATAAGATTGCTCGTGAAATTCTAACGTGGTAGGTATATTTTATTAAAAATAAAATGAAAATTTACCCACGTGATATCAAATAACATGACATCTAATAATAGTTAACGATATCATATGGTATGAAATCCATGATATTATCAAATAGTAAATATTTTTTTCATCACATGGTAGTTCTGATATAAGGCTGTAGAACTTTATAATATCTAATGATAGGAAAAAATTCCATGATAATGGTGATATCACATCCCATGCTTATTTATCATATGCCATTTGATCATAGTCCGATGATACGTAAAAATATCATATGACATTTACTAAAAATACTGATATCATATGACATTTACCCTAAATACTGATATCATATGATAGTTACTAAAAATACATGATAGTTATAAATATCACATCACACAATCGTTAGTAACGCTTGATATCACATGATATCACATCATTACTTATTCTCTAAATTTTTTTCATATAAGAGAAGAGCCCTAATGTAAAAAATGTTTTTACTAGGCAATTAAGAGTCGATTGGTAATATATCGCGTTTTTATTTGGTTATATCAGGCTGATGATAGTAAAGAAATCACTGAAATAATATCATCATGTGAAAACACAGAAATATTGCCATCATATGATATCACAGAAATAATATCATCATATGATATCAGATCATATCACATAATCAAATTGCCATTATCAGTCCCAATCCCACTTAACTTACCAACAATTGCGAACGTCTCGATTTGGGTGTGGCTTCCGGCGATGACATTTCATCTGGCGCTGCCCAATGTTCAAGGAACTCGCTACCTGAACGCGCTAACGATGGATGACTAACCGAACGATGGAACGAACGTCTATCCTCATCATCATAGTACTGCATTGGATAGAATGAGCTTGCATCTGAAACATTATCCAAATGATCGGGACGTCCAAAATCGACTGTCACTTCAGACATTGAACGGAAATCATTATGATCTGTATTGTATGAAGTGCGCGATGATCGACGTGAACGTTGTATATTAAAGCTGTTATCACGTAATGGCATATTAGGATCTTGACGTATGGTACGCACAGACGAACCACCATCACTATCATACTCATACAGAGTTGGCAAGGAGCTGCGACGAGAACGTGTATCCCACGGCTGGGTCTTCTTCGAACGTTTTGGTGCACGCATTTCCACATCATCTTCTGGTGGTGGTGCCAAAATACGTATAATAACATCCCATGTTTGTGGTTCGAAAATACGCTCATAACGTGTATCTTGACGTATACGTTCGAAATCTTCACGTACCACAGCTTCTGTGAGCATGGTACGCAGAGATGATTCTGTTGTGATAATCTCCTTCCACTTGGTCTTATCATCATAGCTAATGTAGCGTGTTAGAGGATGTACGCTCGAATGCACCGAACTGGCATCGTCAACTTCTGAAAATTCAGGTTCTTCCAGAATACGTATCAGCACATCCCAATTGGGTACGGCCTTATCTTCTGGTGGCATTTCTATGGGTTTCATATTACCAACCAGCTCGGGGCTGGTCAATTTTTCTTTATTATCATAGATTTGTTGTGGCGGCTCTTTAGGCACAATTGGCAAGCTTAATTCGGAACGCTCCATCTTTGGTGTGAGCGTCATGCCAGAAGCGCTCGAGATATCTGAGAAGTTCTCCCAGCGTGTCTGTTCACGTTCGGTCGGATAGTTGCGTATCTTAACATCCCAAGTTGGATCTGGTATTGGTGGCGGTAATGGTTTCGGTTTCGCCTTATATTCGGTGACGCGACGCTTATGGCTCTCAATATCTTCGATTGTCTTCTTTTCTGTGATTGTGCGCAAATACACATCGTCTACTGTGTGTGATGTAACTTGTGGTTTCTTGATAACAATAGGTGGCTCCACCGGTAGATACTCTGCTTCGAAGAAGTGCGTGCTATCGACCATTTCACCCACGGAATGCATATCAGGCGCCTCAGAGGTCATATCGGTAACCTCACTAACAGTTGGTGCATCTGTGAAATCGGACCAAGTCTCCGGACGTCCGTCGACCATTTCATGATGTGTGCGCGCGTAGACAGAGAACACAGGTTGTGGTGGTGGTGGTGGGGTGACTTGTGCAGTACGTTTGGGTGCCGGATGCAATTCAGGAACATATGTAAATTGTGTCTGTACAGTCTCCTCTTGTGGTGGCAGTGAATCCATAGTCATAATACTTTCACGGTCTTCATGAGTCTCCATAATGGTGGAGAGATTATTGCGATCTGGACGTAGTGTTGCAACACTTTCGGTATCTGAAGTAACGGGAGAGGGAGGTGGTGGTGGTGACTTTTTAACGCGCACTTGTACATCGAATTTAGGTGACGCAGATTCTTTGATAGCAATTGGATGACGTGGCAATGAAGTAGCCAACGCATTGGCCACTGGCACTTCTTGAGTATGTCCATAGTGATCGCTGTAAATGCTAGAAGTTTCTTGTACAAATGCACGATTCTCAAAGCTACCGGCAGAGCTGAATGGCAGTGATCTGTGAAAATTCAGAGAAATCATAGTAAAAATAAAAAGTGTAATTCTTCAACTCCTACACCAACTCACCTCGTATCGATTTCTTCGATTTCGGAATGTGATTCGCTTGGATAGTCCGACGGTATGAGCGCACCTTCGCTACCCGATGAGCTATGCACAGCCGCTAAGGGCACAATAGCCCGTGGTATTTTAACGCCTTCGAATGCGCTTATATTACCCATACTACTGCCACTTAGTTTAGTAATCTCCGAACCACTTCCCATTGACATTGGAAGTCGGCGTACTACTGGTATTGGCCTGCTTCGCAGACAATAGTATGAAACGGCCAAACCCAATAACAACAAGGTCAAAAACATTATAGCGCATATGATGAGTAGCAGTTGTATGCCCTTGAGCGGCGGCTGCAATATGGCTCCAGTGGCGATCGGATTTAAGCTAAAACGAATTTATAAAAATAAAATTATAAAATAAATACTTTGAATAGAACTAAAGGCTATTTTTGAATGTGAAAGGCTCACAAATTCCTGGTCTTAAAAACTCTCAACCTGCAAGATAAGACATAATATTTCTACTGGCTAGTTGAAAGCCTAGCTGTAGAATTTCTCCACTCGACTCTCGCACCTGATGAGGAATGTCACACTGCTTGGGATAATAACGACGCTGTCCACATTGACACGTTGTCAAATCGGCGCAAACGGCAGTGTATGGCAGCGCTATCGTGAGGCGAAGAAGGAATAGATAGAGACACCTTTTTCGAAAAAATAAACATGAGGCCGAAAGGCATGAGTATGAGAAGCATGAGTTGCTGGCGGACGGGACTGTTTCCGAATAATTCTATGAAAAGACCCGGGGGATGGCGGAAGGTTTTAAGATCGGGGGGAAAATTCCGGCAAGGACAATAATGGCGACCTGGTTATCGACGTACAGAGCTTATATTCACCGTGTCGAGAGAAGATAACATGGCCCTTAAAATATGCGAGAGAAATGTTCTTCGGAAGATATGTGATCTTGTCGTGATGCCAACGGCGGGTATCGACCGATATTTAACAGTTCAGCAATTAAAGCACAAAAGCTTCACTGGCTGAGTTAGGTTATGCGAATGGACACAAAATCCTCAGCCCAGAAATGTTTCCCACCGGATTTGCCAGCGGAGGAAGAGGGAGACCAGAGTTGGAAAATAATGGTGGATGACTTGGCGTCAGTTGATGATGATGATGATGATGATGATGATGATGATGATGATGATGATGATGATGATGATGATGGTGATGATGATGATGATGATGATGATGATGATGATGATGATGATGATGATGATGATGATGATGATGATGATGATGATGATGATGATGATGATGATGATGATGATGATGATGATGATGATGATGATGATGATGATGATGATGATGATGATGATGATGATGATGATGATGATGATGATAATGATGATGATGATGATGATGATGATGATGATGATGATGATGATGATGATAAAAAAAGCTAGGCCGCAATTCCATTAAATGATCGTAAAATCAGCATTCTCAATTTCTCAAAAAAAGATTTTATTATAAGGGCTAGGCTCTCTGCGATTTTTCAAAAAACTGTTTGAGCAATTTTGATTGAAGCTGAATGGAAACTGTGCCCGTCAATTAAACGGGTAAATAAGATGGGAATCAGGTAAACAAACTATTATAACACCTTTTACAGGGGCCTATCCCTCATAGAAGTGTACGGTTATTAGGACAGAATTTAAGTATGTCTATCTCTAATTTCCGCATGATTGTGTCGGCTACGCTATTTGGAGCGCTATCAAATATTGTTAGAATTGCGTGCCTGGCAGGTTAGTGACTAACGGTAGAACTGATGCGTTGTGCTGACATACCCACTATGTCGTATTTAATTTGTAGTTATTATAGTAATTAGTATATATACAGCATGCTTAATATACAAACGTAAATTTACTTACATAGGCGCTGGTAATGCTGGTGGCAGTGATGGTATAGGTGGTGGATAACGGCATACAATTGTAATTATTTCATCGCCATCCATTTCTAAATTGGCATGAAATCGCACAATTATATTGTTGGTGAAAACGCGTGTAGGATTCTAAAACAAAAACAAAATTTATTCAATCATATAGAAATATTTCACTTTGTCCACAGAATGAGTTATTACCTGTATTGTGCCACATCCTTTGAGCGGCAATTCCAATCTATAACTCAGCGCACCTTTGCCATTGACGCGACAAGCGCTGCTGCGATCATAATCGGCTTGTATAATGCCATGAAAAGGCTCATTGAATTTCATGTCGACCTGAAATTGTTTTTGAAAATTTTCCACTTTGTTAATTTATGCAAATTTAGCAAAAATGCGATATAACACTCACCTGCATAGAGCCAGCAGCGCAATTAAGCGCTGCTTTTGTGCGATTTAAAAATATCAGTGGACTAATGTCATCTAATTTTGTGACCTGGAAAATAAAATTAATTATTTAATTATGTATAGAGAATAATTTGTGAAACATTATTTGCAATCTTTTCTCAGATAAAACCAAAATCCCTTAGGGCGCAAGAGCCATCGGCTATAAAAATCACAGCTTATTTTTACATCATTTAAACTAATTACTATTGCAGCCACTCAGCTGATCACCTAACTATGGCTATGAGCTGCCGCAATGCTATTGTTTTCATTTTATCTCTGAAAATATAGATTTATGTGAGTAACAACAGCTTGATATCATTAGCCTGCATCTACCATATAGAGGTATGTATTATATAAGCCACTCATTGACTTCCTGCCACAGAGACACAAAAGCGTGCTCCAATGAATTTTTGTTGATTTTTTTTTTGTTTTTAAATTTTCACATTCTCTTGTGGGTAATTGTTATGTATATTGAAGTGGCAACTCTATAAGCTAAGTATATTACCTTCCTGTTTGACTAGCTGACATTGAGTTCGTGATGCTGCTAAAAGCATTTGCATTTCATGGTTCCAAATCAACAGCAACAACAGAGCAAAGCAATAAGCATACTTAGCAAGCCAACAGAGAGAAAGTACTCACAATTAATTTAGATAGTACGAGTATCTGCATTGTATCTATTGTTCTCTGTTGCCTGAGGTAAATATGTAAATATAGCTGTATAAAGATAGGAAACAATTGTTGGAGTGTTTACAAAAAAGTCAGTTGTAAATTATTTCGTATTCACGAATGAAAGGCGGGAAAGTCTATATGACATGGTAAGAGTATGCAACTTTGCACAAATATGTTTCAGTAAAACTACAAGATTGTATTAAGGTAAAAAGAGCTAAGGTGAAGAAATAATTCGATTGTCTCACAGAAAAAAAAAAAAAAAAAATTAGTTAAATAAAATTAAATTGAACAAAACTAAATTAAAATAAATAAAGTAAAATAAAATAAAATAAAATAAAATAAAATGAAATAAAATAAAATAAAATAAAATAAAATAAAATAAAATAAAATAAAATAAAATAAAATAAAATAAAATAAAATAAAATAAAATAAATAAAATAAAATAAAATAAAATAAAATAAAATAAAATAAAATAAAATAAAATAAAATAAAATAAAATAAAATAAAATAAAATAAAATAAAATAAAATAAAATAAAATAAAATAAAATAAAATAAAATAAAATAAAATAAAATAAAATAAAATAAAATAAAATAAAATAAAATAAAATAAAATAAAATAAAATAAAATAAAATAAAATAAAATAAAATAAAATAAAATAAAATAAAATAAAATAAAATAAAATAAAATAAAATAAAATAAAATAAAATAAAATAAAATAAAATAAAATAAAATAAAATAAAATAAGGTAAAAAAATAAAATAAAATAAACTAAACTAAAATAAAATAAAAAGTAAAATAAAATAACCTGTCTTCGCTGGACTATGATGGAATTACACATCATTATCATACATACCTTTCCATCTAGTGTCGCTTCCTCTGGCAGGCCATTTGTTGTATAATTCCCGCTATCACCTTGCTGCACATAATTCGATTGAGCGTGCGCTTCGTTGGATAGCAGCGTAACACAACACAGCGCTATAACCAGCGCAAAATTTCTGCACATTTCGGTTAAATATTTCTGTTCCCCGGGCATACGAAATTTTCTCTTACTATAATGATGAAATTTTAACATCTAGAAAAAAAGAAATAAAAATATTTCGTCAATTAACTTTTCCAACTGAGGTAAGCCTTACAATCAGAATTAACATAAATGTGGTACTTGAATTTTATGGCTTGATGCACTAAGCTCTCATTAATTTAGCGCTAACATGACAATAACTATGCAAGTCAATTGAGAAGAAAAAAAAACGCGTACATTTGCTTGCATTCCTTCCGTCAACGGGTGGCATTTCCAAGCAGAATACACAGCTAATGCAACTCATAAAAATTGATACCTTTAAAGTGCACAAAAACGATCCCAACCACACCACGAAACTATTTTTATGTATTAGGTAAACGCATAAACCGCGAACAGCACCATTTTTTATGTGCCTCAATCAAATTAAGCCAAATGGTAAACGACGCTTCTATGCTTGGTTAGCAAACCAGTGCACTTTGCCACAGCGCTTACAACTCGTAAAAATAACGTTGATCCTTATTTGCGAGTTATCTTAATACGAACTAAACGTGAGCGCATAAGTGCTTAAGTCAACTAGATAGTCGCTTGTTCGTTTTTTTTTTCTAGTTTAAAGCCTGCTTGAGTTGGATGAGCGCTAGCGATCAGCAGGATGTTTGCTTAATGGGCTTTTGAACTTTAGCAATGATTAAACAAGCCAACAACACACTTCTCTTAAAAGACTTACGAGTGAGCAAATGTGTACAAGCTTTTAAAGGCGATTTGAATAGCTCATAAAGTTATGTTTATGCATTCCCATGTACTAGGATGATGTAAGCCGGCAAGTCAAACAAAAAGGAAAAAAAACGAAAAACAAAGTGATGTACTTGAGGGTGAGGTGGGCAGTGGCGCGAACTATTTTAGAATAACCATCATCAGAGGGATTTAGCCAATCAATATATCAAAGTACCCTTTGGGCGGGTCTCTTGAACCGATTAGATACATGTGAACAGGGCGTTGTGAATGTAAATTCTGCTGATGAGTCAACTTGTTCTAGGTTTAAGTCACATCTAGCAGGATATCCAGATTCTCCTGGCAGAAGAGGAATGCAAGATATTTTCAGAAATTATTTGGATCCATAACTCCGGTAATTGACATTGTAAGGGTTGAAGCTCAAAAATATTGGAATCGTCGAGCCACTTCTTGCTTTGGCATTTAATTAAATTTTTTTTATTCTATTTTATATTTTTTTCTCTCTATTAATTTTTTTTATTTTTTTATTTAACTTTTACCTTATTTTGTTTTATTTATTTTTTTTTTTTAATTATTTTATTCTACTCTATTTTATTTTACTATTTTTTTTTTTTTTGCTTTGGCATGTTTGGTATTTTTCTTTAAAAGTTGTGCAGCTGCAAAATACAGCAATAATTCCATCTAGCTTTGCGTATAAAAAAAAAAACAATTTCCCCGTCAAACAGAAAAATGTTTCACACACATACACACGTGGCACTGCATTCAATTACTTATAACAAGTAAGGAAAGCTGTCTTCGGCTGTGCCGAGGCTATATGCCTTTCATGAATAAGCGTCACGATTTTCACTGTTCGATCCCCAGTACAGCCTGTGTCAATTTAACTTTAGCTCATACCGAAATAATCGGAAATATGGATTATATGGGGGCGGTGTGTTATATTGGTCCAAACTCATTGATTTTTAACATCGACATTCCACATTCTAAAAGAAAAACACTTACAAAATTTCACTTCCTACCTGTTTAATTACAGAAGTTATAGCCCGAAATCCGTTTATCGGAACAATCGATTGTATGCGTGGTTCCAACAAATGATTATTCTCATATAAAATAACGCATCGATACCAAATTTCATCGAGATATCTCTAAATTGAGGTACTAGTTTGCGTACAAACAGACGGACGGACGGACAGACGAACGAACAGACGGACGGACGGACATGGCTAAATGGAATCTGCCCATCGTCGTGATCATAACGGTATACTTATTAGTGGGTCTATCTATTCTTCTTCTCATACTTACAAACATCGGGCCAAAGTTATAATACCATTTCATGTTCATGAAAGGTATAAAAATGGGCGCCAAAGCATGCTGTATATAAACGGTTGCACGATGTGGGAATGTGGGTCACGCCTGATTACATTACCACTCTGAAACATGCACACTATTTGGTAACATGTAAAGTTTTGCTGCATTTATTGGTTCTCATTGCTAATTGTGGCACATGTCTGGCATATAAATTCGTAATGCGTAAATAATTTAATTATTTAAAAATTATTTAATTAATTTGCGCCGCTATAGCAACTAATTATGATACATATGCTGTCACAATGAATTTTAATAACATTTGCGGTCAAAGGTTGAGAGGATACCTCTTCGATGTAAAAATAATAAATGGCAATTAATTTAAATTAATTCAAATAATTTTGATGAAATTTTACTTTTTAAATAAATCTAAACTAATTTTCTTTAAATTAGCTTATTTTATTAATTTATTTCATTTTATTTTATTTTAATATCGTTATATTTTCGGCCGTTATTCATAAGTAATATTGAACTTCTGCCTAGAGCTGGGATTTTCAATATTACTTGTTTTATTTTATTTTATTTTATTTTATTTTATTCTATTTCATTTAATTTTGTTTTATTTAATTTAATTTTTTTTTATTTTACTTTATTTTATTTATTTTATATAATTTAATTTTTTTTTATTTTTTTTTTATTCATTTTTTTTTTATTTCACTAATTTAATTTACATTTCTTTTATTTCATTAAATTTTATTTTGTTTTATTTTATTTTATTTTATTTTATTTTTTCTCTCCGATATATTTCGGTTACTCTACGGTAACCGTCTTCAAGGAGATTTAATTCCTTGACCTTAAGCCGGCAAAACTAAACAATTATTTTATTTTATCTAATTTAATATAATTTAATTTTATTTTTGATTTATTAATATAAAATGCAAACCGGTCTTATTATTTTTGTTAAATTGATATTTTTCCACATTAGTTTGGTAATTTAGCGGTTATGATCTCGGCCTGCTACACCAAGTCGTGCCATATCAATGCCCGGCAAATACCAACATCAAAAATTATTTAGAAAAAGAGTTTTTCTAAACGTGGTCGCCCCTCGGCAGTAGTTTGGCAAACTCTCCGGGTGTATTTCTGCCGTGAGAAACTTCTCAGCAAATACCAGTTTGCTTTGCAAGTGCCGTTAGGAGTCGGCAAAAAAATGTAGGTCCCGCCAACTTGTAGGAAAAAATCAAAGCTGCACACTACAAGTTGGAAGAGAAGATCGGCAAAAATCCCGTTAGAGCTTATGATAACCTGTTGGTATATCGCCGACGTTAATTTTTTTTTTATATTTATAATAGCCGTATTTTGGTATTGAATACTTGAATGCCTATTAACATTATATGAAATCTTCTAACATTACTAAAAGCAACAGCTTAGCCGCTCATAACTTATATTAAGCTATTGAAATTGAGCTGTTAAAAATATTTTAGATGCCTGTGGGCTGCGGTTTTTGGGTGCGCGCGAATGCCAGTATTTATTATATTACCGCACAACTAATCTTTTGATTTTGAGCACATGCGCGTAATTTGATTTATATAACGATATAAGTACATACATACATATTTAGGTAAATGGGATCTACTTTTCAATATCTTTTTGTATCCTAATAATTAAAATAAAATCTTAAAGATATACTATTTAAATCACCACCATATTTTGTATAAACTTCCAGCACTGGGCAAACTATTCTTATATCTTTCGAGCACATTTTTACTATGGATACACTTATCTTTAAGAAGCACTATCGAAAGGTTTTTAACAATATTAAGCCTGAGATTGGCTAGAGTTCAGTGTATAACTTAATGATCCCCTTCAAAAGACAAAGTTAATTTTATTTTGAAGTTTGCAGCTGTTGAACTTATTTTTTTGTTTTTTCTAAAACGTCGGTTTTAGTTCTAGATAATATAAATTTATGTATATAAATATTCACTTTATAATTTGGTCTAAACAGATATTGCACACATAGCTGCAGGCAACATAAAAGTACAAAACTATAACTTTTTGCAGCTGCACTCGATCGCTTTGGGCTACAATATTTATTGCATTAAAAATTCAGCATTGCCACTTTGTCGCCCAGCATTACGTCTTAGCGCAGGGTATGTGGGTTTTCATGCCGTTTTCTAGCTACTTTGTTGCTAACTGCATTAGTTTTATGAATTTGACCACATGCGAGCCCAGGTGTCCAACCAATTGTTCAATCAACCAACACTTTTTTTGTTCGTTTTTTTTCTGTCGTATGTGAAAATATTTGAAGTAGTTATAAACCTAAGGCCTTCTTATATTTACATAGCATAGATCTGAGTAAGTAAGATCTGACTTTACTTGCAAATTGCCTAACCTACACTTGTGTTGGAAGAATTTTAATTTTGTTACTCAGTATGTTGATTTATTTTTTATTTTTATTTTTTTTTTTAAATTTTTTTTAATTTTTTTTTTGGTTAGAATAGAAAAAGTAAGTTATTTTATTTTATTTTATTTTTGTTTATAATATTTTTTTATTTGATTAAATTTTACTTATTTTTCTTTTATTTTATTTTATTTTATTTTGTTTTATTTTATTTTATTTTATTTTATTTTATTTTATTTTATTTTATTTTATTTTATTTTATTTTGTTTTATTTTATTTTATTTTATTTTATTTTATTTTATTTTATTTTATTTTATTTTATTTTATTTTATTTTATTTTATTTTATTTTATTTTATTTTATTTTATTTTATTTTATTTTATTTTATTTTATTTTATTCTATTTTATTTTATTTTATTTTATTTTATTTTATTTTATTTTATTTTATTTTATTTTATTTTATTTTATTTTATTTTATTTTATTTTATTTTATTTTATTTTATTTTATTTTATTTTATTTTATTTTATTTTATTTTATTTTATTTTATTTTATTTTATTTTATTTTATTTTATTTTATTTTATTTTATTTTATTTTATTTTATTTTATTTTATTTTATTTTATTTTATTTTATTTTATTTTATTTTATTTTATTTTATTTTATTTTATTTTATTTTATTTTATTTTATTTTATTTTATTTTATTTTATTTTATTTTATTTTATTTTATTTTATTTTATTTTATTTTATTTTATTTTATTTTATTTTATTTTATTTTATTTTATTTTATTTTATTTTATTTTATTTTATTTTATTTTACTTTATTTTATTTTATATTATTTTATTTTATGTTTGTTCATTTTATTTTATTTTTTTATTTTATTTTATTTTATTTTATTTTATTTTATTTTATGTTTGTTCATTTTATTTTGTTTTTTTTTTTAATTTTATTTTATTTATTATATTTTTTTTTTATTTTTTTAATTTTACTTACGTTTTTTCTTTTATTTTATTTATTTTTTTATTTTTTTTTTTAATTATTTTTCATTTAGTAATATTTAGTTTAATTTATTTTATACTAGAGGTTCAATCTATTTTATTTTGAAAATTTTTTTTTCACTTATCGGTGCTATGTTGCGTAACAGCACCTTTATAAAGTTCATAGTTGCTATACTAGCGATGAGGTACGCTTTTAGCCTAGCGTTATTGTTGTTTCACCTTTAATTAATTGCTCAGAGTGGCTTAGTAAATATATTCCTGAATTTTACTATAAATTCACTTATGTACCTTAATAGAAGCTAATTACGTTTAGCTGAAACAATTATTAGCATTGGCATGTCAACTCCATTATGATCAATTTATTATTTAATCGACTGGCTTTGTAATATTATTTTTTGATATATTATTTTTTTATTATTTTTTTTACACCTCACTCTATCAAAAGATCTGGCACATGAGGAAAGCCTTCAAAGGAGTGTCTAAATCCTGCACGGACAAAATGGTGAGAAAGGCAGTATTTGTTTTTAAAATTGTACCTACTTTATCACAATTTTAAATGTTTTATAGCTGCGTTATAATGGTAAGTACAGCTATTCCCAATTACAGTTCATTTAGTATTTAAAGATTCATTTGCTCATAATTTGCAACAAATTTCAAACATAATTTCATTGTAACGAGAACACGAGTTCACTGTCAAGCTATTATTTATTTATGTTGCAATACAGTCCGATGTCGGATGTGAGTTCACAACCTGAAACACATAAATATTTGTCTTTTATGCCCCAACATACCAGTATCCCATTACCTTAGTTGTATTGTGTACTTGCAATCATTGCACTTAGCCTAGACAGATAGGTCAAACTATTGCAATCAATGTATGCAAGTGAAGGTATTTTATGGTCAAGCAAAAGTCTATATACATTGTATCTTTGTGTATATGTAGTAAAAATGCGGTCAAAATGAATTATGTCGAAGCGTAAATGTCCAGCACAAGCGGCAATTTGTGCTCTGTGGCACCTAGACAATATGACACAGCTGCTGTATTGCAACAGACCAAAGGTAGGCTATGCTGGTACACTGCGGTCAAAAAATATAGTTTTAGTCCAATAAATTATTTTTCGCTCAATTTGGAAGCACTGAAACCTTTTTCTTCGACTTTGATTTGTTAATAATCATGGTCAATGAAAACGAGCCCACACGTATTTCTCCGTTCAATAAGTAATATAGCTGTACTCTTATATTTCCTTCACGAAACATGATAAATTTTATTATTTCTATCTCATGTTACATTAAAAAAAAAAAAAAAATCGTTTCAGTATATTGGTGTCCATCACTCGACTTTTGCTGGGATGGTATGTAGATAATTATCGATATAACTTTTGTAGCATATAGCTCTCGTTTCTGAACGAAGTGTACAAATACTTATATTTAGGGTACTACAAGTTGTTCCAAAAAAAAATATATATATTCAAAACTGTATAAACGACTTGGTTCATAGATTATTTCTTCGAAAGTGCTTGTAATTCACGACCAACTCACAACTGTTGCTGCTGTTGTTGTCGAGGGTGTTCAATAATAATAGAAATGCTGTCTTAGTATTTCGTCTGACGAAATTCAAAAATATGTCTGTGCCAGTGTATATTTCTTACTTAAAATAACCGTTAACAACCTAGGCGATTTTGGCCGCCACTGTATATAGAGTTTTGATTTTCCCGCAGATGATTCGCGAACTTTAAGTTTGTCGGACTCCTTAGAGATTCGGCAATTTTTATTTGCTCGAATTCGCTGGTAATTCGACAGTTTCGATTTTGTCGGATTCGTTAGCGATTCGATAATTTTGATAAGTAAGTACATAGATCTATTGCTTCAGTAGTTGAAACCTACACGGTTAAAAATTTGAACCTAAATTTTAAACTTTTTGGGACTACTATCTATGACCAAACCAAATTTGGATTCAAATTCAATCTAGACCTAATGTTTTAACAGTTTTTTAAAGATAAAATAAATTTTTTGTCCGTTGGCGGGAATTCGAACCAAGACTCCCCGCATCATGCCCGTTTGCTCTACCACTGAGCTACATCGCACACATAAATGTTGTTGGCAAAATTCAATCATGAATAAGTTTTCAAAAATAAATTTGAATTTTTAAACCCAAAAGTTTAAATTTTAGACCGAAAAGTTTTAATTTTCAAACCAAAAAGTTTTAATTTTAAACCGAAAAGTTTAAAGAATAAAATAAAACTAAAAAAATGTGGCAGCTGGTAGGATTCGAACGAAAACGCCCAGGAGTCACAGCCGACTGCTCTATCGCTGAGCTATGCCGCACATTAAGTTTTTGTGGGCAAAATTCAGTTACATTCAAACAAACCAAAAATAAAAAATTTAGGCTGCTTTTTCATTTAGATTTTAAATCGAAACTAAAAGAAAATAAAAATCTTTGTAGGAATTTGGACGATTTGAAATATTGTACAAAAAAGTTTGAAAAATTTATTAAACTTTAGCCGTGTATTTGTCGCAAGGGATGGCGAATAAACAGTTCAATATACATTATCTTTTCACCCTGTCGGAAAATCAACAAAACAAAACATACCAAATATATTATGTGGGTGCCGTATTTACCTGTCAGCTAAGCAAATTTGCCTATCTACTTGTTGAACCACCCTGTGCCCATATTTTAGAATACTTTTGCATACATGTAGACATATTTTTCTTTTCTTTTCTTTTACAGTGTAGTGGATTGTAAGAAGGGCACTTTATCATGTTGACCGTAGAAGAAGTACTATACTGTTGACAGCAACCGTAGATAGATGGCAAGTTCGACAAAAACCGTAACCTTTTGTAAACATGTTGGACATCGCAATTGAAATAAAAATAGTAAAATAAGAAAACTAACTCAACTAAATATATGATTTAACAGTCACAAAAAAGATCCTAATAAATAGGATTAGCGTCAAAATAACCGGGGTATACGGATAGTGCCTGGTACAAAGCGCTTCTGGTTGGAGATACGGCAAAGATTTATTCAACCTGCTTACGAAAGAATACGCTTAATCCAGTGAAAACTTATATCTAAAATTTTACGTATAAATAACCACAACACAGTCTTGTCTTTTTGACTTTTGGTATGGACGTTGTAAGCCTCTTTCATGTAGGATAGATGACCAAAGTAATCAAGGTATACACGTACTTTAAGTACCTAAGAGTATGTTCCATATGATGTATCCGATGAGTTGGTATGTTTTCTAAGATGTGCGCATACATGTAAAATATACGCAACAACTTACGGACAACTTATTCTCTCAAGTATGCGCTTTTTCTTGTAATGACATAAACAATTTGTGTTCTACAAGCCGGCAAATTACAATCGTACCATCCTTCACTAGTTCTATGTTTTTTTAAATGAACATAGACATTTGAACATAAATAATATTCTCATACACATGTGTTGTAAGTTTTTATTGCAGATATTAAGGAGCGTTCAAAAGAAGGATTTGCAATCCAAGCAGTGAAGTCATATTTCGTAATCACTAACAGGCGCTACACAAAGGATAACAGCGACCTCGAAAGAGCAACTAGGACGTTGAACATGAAAAGACATTTAGTATGACATTGCCTAGTGCCCTCACCATGCTGAGTCAGGCCCTGTGCATATGTGTAGATATCTATGAGCTTTTTTTTTAAGACAGCATTATAAATATTGCTCTTTTGACTTTTTAATGTTTCATTGTAATCATGGCACGTGGTCTCTTAGTTTTTTACAATTGTATATTTCTACCTTCGGCGTTGGTAGCTTGATGAGTCTGATTGTGTTTACATATACCTGTGTGAGTTTTTTTACAAGGACTTACATTTTAAGTATAATTAATCCTTTAGGTCATTGACGACGCTTTTATGTTTCATTTTCTTGTAATTTTTAGTATAACAACAACGAGCTATATTCGATTGACCGATATAGATCTAATTTGGCATATATGTACCTAGATAGCATGCTTCATTCTGAAACTTTCTACTTCGGTGTTGCCACCTCGTGGCGGTTCACTGGGTTGATACCTATCTCATTTTTTTTTTTTTTTTAATATTGAGCAAGATATGCCAGTATTAAGTAATAAATTAATGGTACTTTCGGCCTTATAAAATCAGTAGGGCTGACACCTAATCGAAGTTTATTTATACCTTCCCATATCTATGGAAAGGCTGAATACATTGGGACCAAACTTGACAAATAGAAAACATGCTTCATACTTAGATTTTATACATGTGTGTTGCAACTTCAGGAGGTCTAAAGTGTTGCCACCTCTTTTTTATATTGAGAAAGATATCCACATATGGGGTGGTTTACAGGGTTGCCACCTATCTTATCTCGAAAACGATTTGCCGATTTGGATGAACTTTTGACTATAGGTAACATGATAAATTCTAATCTTTTTTATCTACGTAGTTTCACAGGGTTGACACCTGTTTAAATTTATAAAAATAATGTAAGAAATGTTAATATGAGTATCAAACGGAATGTATTTCCAGTCGTATTTCAACTAAAGGCATCAGGTAGGGTTACCATCTCATCCCATGATATTTTTTTTTTTTTTTTCATTTAACGGAACTACGTAACGGCACAAAATAATCGACATAGATATAGAGTTCCATATATGAAGGTTCTTAGGTTGAAAAGAGGTGTTCATTAAGGCATGTCCACCCGTCTCACGATAACTTGAGCAAAATTGAGATATTTGCATGAAATTTTGTATACAGGTTACTTTCTGGCCAAGTTACGTTGCTATTGAAATCGGATGATAAACATAACCCTTTTTTCGATATCGAAAATTTCGAAAATCCCATAAGTTGACATATCTCGGTAGCTGAAATGGCTAAAATTATATAATTTTATAGGTGAATCCCCGTGGTCATTATCCATATAATGATTTTTTGATTAATTTTTAAAAGTAGGGGTGGCACCGCCCACTTTGAAAATTCGGCTGGTCGTAACTTTTAAATTGATTAGGTTATAACGATGAAATTTGGCACAAAGCATATCAGTATCGTTGGGAGTATACCTGATACCAACCACGCCCACTTTCGATATCGGAAGCTTCGAAAATCACCTAAATTGATATAATTCTAATTCGGTAATGGAAATGACTAAAATGATATAGTTTGGTAGGATGAACCCCCTATTATGAATTTTTGGTAAATTTTTAAAAGTAGGCGTGGCACCGGTATACGGTATATTAGCATAATAGGGAGTATACCTGATGCAATTGGACGAAATCGCTTCCCAACCACGCCCACTTACGAAATGGAATATTTCGAAAATCATATGAAAACTACTGCTAGGTATTTAATGTTCGGTTTACGAGAACTTAGACTTCCTTACTTGTTAACTGTTAAATTTATAAAAAAAAAAAATAACTAATAACATCGGCTAGATATAAATTTTTCCATTATGAGCCATTTCAAATAGTCAAATCAGCCAAATATTCTTAAAATTTTAAGCGCGGTCAACGATACCATTGCCGTTATTACCATTCGTTTTATATTCTTTTCGTTAATATGCCCTCCAGTCTTACTCAACTCTAACCATGCAATGATCAGCTGCGGTTCTAGCTATTTAGTATTTTATTTGCTAATTCCACTTATTATTGTTTTCCTCGCAGTTAAGTGGTCTTAAAGGTTTTCCATTGTTTTTAAGCATTTTTCGATTGTACACGCGCCAGAAGTAGTGGATAAGCCACTAAGCGTGACTAGCACTTGAACCGCATTTAACGTTACTTCTGATTTTCGTGTTTTTTATTATTCTTTTATTATTTTCTCTCATTGTTTTTTGTTTTTACACTGCTTTCCTCCTGCCCATGTTATGTTTATACTTTTACTGCTGGCTAATAACGTTCGGATAATTTGCGTGTTTTAAAACTTTCTTGGTCCAGCTCAGTGTGACGGTGCACTGTGACGCTGGCTTTCAGTTTTATGTCACGTTTTGTTCACATTTGTGAAAATAAGCAAAGAACTGCGCCAACTTAACATTCAGTTGTTTTTGAAAACTTTGTAGAGCCTGCGGTGCCTTCACTGTCATCATAATTTCGGTCGTTGTTTACTTTGGCTTGTGCTTTAACTTTTGGAGTCATCGTTCAGCGCTAGGTCAATGTACAATCGTCACCGTTCCCACCTCACATTTGTATTTATACACATCGTTTTGTATTTGCATTCACATTTGACTTTCCCACTTCGTATTTACAATTTACCGCGGTTGGCTCGTGTTTTGTTCTTTATTTTCCCATACTTACCAAGAGCTACTTTATTTATTTTTAATTTCACAATTTGGATGCGCCTTTGCGGTTAAGTCATGGGATCAACGACCAAAGTTATAAGTTTGTTTAATTTCTTTCTGCATGCTGGTCATTTGTCATGTGAATAACCGTCAGATGTGAATAACCTTCAGACGTTTTTGTTTCATGGCAGTTGTCATCTTTGACACCAACGCGATCTACATGTTCTGCAGACTTCTTCACAGGTTTTGTAATTACACATACTAGTTGACACGAAAAAAGTTCGAGTTCTACCGAAAGAGACGGTGAGGTAAATAGCGGGGATGATGATTAATCCGATACTTCAATCCACGGAATAAAAGAGGTCTTGAAAACATCCCTATTTTATGAAAAATATGGTCGGATAAGCTTTGTTTTCTCTGTCCTAAAAAAAAATGAATTTTAACACCTAGAATAATGCCAGCTAAGAAGTCGAATTCAAAATCACTATTGCCAACAAGTGCGAGATGGCATGGTTCTTGGAGTGTTCGAGAGGAAGGCTCTTCGGAAGATTTTTGAACTGTTTGGACTAGCACTTAGGAAGTTTGATTTTATACCTAGAAAAGTAGATACTTGATCAAATTTTGTTCCAAGAAACTAAAACACAAAACTAGCAGAATGTGCGAACCTACACAATAGCTATGCCATGACAAGCTGCATGTTCGTATCCATGTTGAATAATCCAAAATTATAAACATATTACCTAATATTTTTGGTTTTACATTCACGCAATGACATTGAAGATGTTAATTACACACAAATTCGAACTTCAAAACATATATACCACATGTTATGTAACACACAAATACGGTTGCTTAGATAAATTTTCAGTGGTGCTAACGCTCTCAATAATACTAAAATTTTTAGAAATTTACTTACATATATGTAATTATAATTCATTATGTGAGTACAACAAACTACTAGCAGTCTAATTCGAATACAAGTCGGCTATATTATTCTCATTAACTTGTTGGCGCAATTATTTATTAACACTACATTATTTCCAGGAACGGGTGGCTTTAAAACAGAGTTGACCGAAAGAGGGCGATCAGTCTTCAAAAAGATCAGGGAGGTAATCAAAGCGGTCTGACGAGTCGGCAATAAAAAATTTATATTATTTATTTTATTTTATTTCATTTGATTTTTATCTTATTTTACCTTATTTTTTATTAATTTATTTTTTTATTTATAAATACAATTTAGACATTTTTCTAGATTATGTTGTTTAATTAAATTTATTTTATTTTATTTTTTTTTTTTTTTTTTTTATTACAATTTATTTATTTTTTTTTATTTTTTTTAATTTTATTTTATTTTATTTTATTTTATTTTATTTTATTTTATTTTATTTTATTTTATTTTATTTTATTTTATTTTATTTTATTTTATTTTATTTTATTGTATTTTATTTTATTTTATTTTATTTTATTTTATTTTATTTTATTTTATTTTATTTTATTTTATTTTATTTTATTTTATTTTATTTTATTTTATTTTATTTTATTTTATTTTATTTTATATTATTTTATTTTATTTTATTTTATTTTTTATTATTTTATTTTATTTTATTTTATTTTATTTTATTTTATTTTATTTTATTTTATTTTATTTTATTTTTTATTATTTTATTTTATTTTAATTTATTTTATTTTATTTTATTTTATTTTATTTTATTTTATTTTATTTTATTTTATTTTATTTTATTTTATTTTATTTTATTTTATTTTATTTTATTTTATTTTATTTTATTTTATTTTATTTTATTTTATTTTATTTTATTTTATTTTATTTTATTTTATTTTATTTTATTTTATTTTATTTTATTTTATTTTATTTTATTTTATTTTATTTTATTTTATTTTATTTTATTTTATTTTATTTTATTTTATTTTATTTTATTTTATTTTATTTTATTTTATTTTATTTTATTTTATTTTATTTTATTTTATTTTATTTTATTTTTTATTATTTTATTTTATTTTATTTTATTTTATTTTATTTTATTTTATTTTATTTTATTTTATTTTATTTTATTTTATTTTATTTTATTTTATTTTATTTTATTTTATTTTATTTTATTTTATTTTATTTTATTTTATTTTATTTTATTTTATTTTATTTTATTTTATTTTATTTTATTTTATTTTATTTTATTTTATTTTATTTTATTTTATTTTATTTTATTTTATTTTATTTTATTTTATTTTATTTTATTTTATTTTATTTTATTTTATTTTATTTTATTTTATTTTATTTTATTTTATTTTATTTTATTTTATTTTATTTTATTTTATTTTATTTTATTTTATTTTATTTTATTTTATTTTATTTTATTTTATTTTATTTTATTTTATTTTATTTTATTTTATTTTATTTTATTTTATTTTATTTTATTTTATTTTATTTTATTTTATTTTATTTTATTTTATTTTATTTTATTTTATTTTATTTTATTTTATTTTATTTTATTTTATTTTATTTTATTTTATTTTATTTTATTTTATTTTATTTTATTTTATTTTATTTTATTTTATTTTATTTTATTTTATTTTATTTTATTTTATTTTATTTTATTTTAGTTTGTTTAATTTTATTTTTACACACATTTTATTTGAAGCAAGTTACGACTATCTTCCAAAAGCTTACATCAATGTAATGCCATTAAGCATTCTAACAGCAACATGGCAAACGATTATTGATAAAACATTTGAGCACGACCTTTGTTCAAAGCATTGCAACAGTAATTACTGCATTTCTTCACTTGTCAACAATCAGACGATTTTCTGTGAAAATCTACCAAATAACTTACTGGTAAAAATGTGTACGTAAAACGATTTGAGTTTCAACTCCCTTTTTTTTGTCTTTAGTATGCACTTGACCGCATCGACTCAATAGTAGGAATCTCTAATTTGTTACCATCAGATAATTAAGCGCATAGCTTAAAGCTGTAAGGGCATCACCATCATCACATCTATGTTGCCGCCACTTGACTTATTGTCCGGTAAGAGTATGCCCCAGCTTGATGAGCATCAGCCGTTGCAGAGGAAATGGAATGTCACGAGTTAAGTGGAGAGCGGCAACGAAAAGAACAAAGCGCAGCACAAGTGGTAAGCACTCAAGTAAAGGCAAGCGTTTTGTATGTCCAACAATTATTTCAAGGTTTTGTTGAACGACAGAATATTGGCACAGCGGAAGCAGCCCAAATAACACTTTTCTACATACAAATATAAGGTTAAGATAGGTTCAAAGCCGCCTTTCAAAGTATTCTAAAGTTGTATTGTTGTTACGTCGTACCAATGTATGTAGAATATGTTGTTAGTTACATATATACAAAAAGATTTTCCCAATAACATGAGATAGGTATGAACTCACATCTGCGCCCAAGTTAAATTGGTAGACATTTGTTGATTGTAAGTAAATAATGAATTGTTGTCGTTGCTATTACAAATATTTGTTTACATCTTGATACCCAAAAAGGTAAATAGTCGCAAACTTAACTCTAAGCTTTTGTCCTTCCAACGGCAGATAATGTCCAATTTTTTAAAGTTTTTAATGGTCCCAAATTAAATAAGACTAAAAATTTAAGTTAGCATGAAAGTGGGCATAAAATACTCGGCACAGCAACTTGGCGGCGGCGTAAAAGGTTAAATGTTTGGTGATTTGGTAATGATAGGCGAATGGGAACTACCCAGAACTAGACGGTCAGTTACATAAAGCTTACCTCGCCTGAAATTTGCAACCTCAAAACGAGCGCAAAGTTCAACTTCAGAGGTATGCTACAATGAACGCTTTGACGCTTCTCTTTTATACATTTGTTTTCGTTATTTATTTCTTTGCATTCAGAGTGTTTTGGTAAATTTATTATTTTATTTTATTTATTTCCTCCAAATTTTAATTCTTAAATTAAATCAAAGTCGTCAACATCTGATTGTCAAAGCAAGCAAAATTTGTGAGTTTGCCAAATTTCAACCTTTCTTCAAATTTAAGGCCTTTTATTTTCCATGCTTCGTTTAAATACGTATTTTGAACTTTTCTGTCAAAGTCAAAGTTCGAGGTAAAGTCAAAATAAAGCTTTATGTCATTGAGGCTTTAATCGTACCCACCTTCGGAGCAGAGGCTTTATAGAGCGTATCGCCAAAAAAATTGAAATATTTCCACCATAGTTCGAATATACGTATGTATCAAAAAAGATTAACTTATTTTGCAAAGTCTAGTGCATATGGATATACGCTTAACCTACACGATTATCAACACCTCAACATTAAGCGCATCCAACTGACGCAAATGCCTGACATCATCATGCCAAATTAACATTCAACTGACGCAAAAACTAATAACTCTACGGCTATACTATATATTTATACCAGTACATTTACTTTTACGTTTGTAAGACAAAGAGTGCAAAATATAAAACTACTGATTAATCATTATTTCTTAACTAGTTTTACGCCTCGTCTTCCAGGTGTTATTACCCTCGACAAATGACTGAATGATTGTCTTTTTAACGGCTAGTATACTACATTGACTATATTTTAAATTTAGATTCTTCATTGCTCGATGTACAATAACATAGTATATATCCGACAAATGTCAAAATGTCTGTCTTTCTGATTGTTTTCTGTGCTGATTTTGGTACAAACAATTGGTTGCGTTGGCTTAAAGTCGAAGGGGACTTTAGAACTCAGAAGAATATATTGCAAAAAGGAGATGAACAATAAGCCAAGTGAGAAAAACTGGGTAGGCTTTATACCTTTCATGAATTAATAGAAAACTGAATATAACAAAATAATATAGAATCCAAATAAATATAAAAATAAAGAATAGAAAAAAAAAATAAAAAAATTAAATAAAATAAGGTGAAAAAAAATAAAATGATTTAAAAAAATTAAAAAATTAAATAAAGTGGAATAAAAAAAAGTTAAAAAATAAAATGAAATAAAAATAGGAAAAATAAAATAAAATAAAAAAATAAATTAAAATAAAATAAAAAAGATTAATTGTAAAATTAATTAATTAAAATAAAAAAAAAAAACAAAAAATGAAATGAAATAAAATAAAAAAATAACGTAAAAAAATGAAAAGAAAATAAAAAATAAAATAAATTAAATATTAGTTTTTGCGACCTTATTCTTTTACAAAATTTTCGTTCTTGTAAAATAAAATAAGATAAAATAAAATAAAATAAAATAAAATAAAATAAAATAAAATAAAATAAAACAAAATAAAATAAAATAAAATAAAATAAAATAAAATAAAATAAAATAAAATAAAGTAAAATAAAATAAAATAAAATAAAATAAAATAAAAAAAAAATAAAATAAAATAAAATAAAAATAAAATTAAAAAAAAAAAATAAAATAAAATAAAATAAAATAAAATAAAATAAAATAAAATAAAATAAAATAGGATAAAATAAAATAAAATAAAATAAAATAAAATAAAATAAAATAAAATAAAATAAAATAAAATAAAATAAAATAAAATAAAATAAAATAAAATAAAACAAAATAAAATAAAATAAAATAAAATAAAATAAAATAGAATAAAATAAAATAAAATAAAATAAACTAAAATAAAAAAAATAAAATAAAATAAAATAAAAGAAAATAAAAACAGTTTCCAAAGTACAAAAAACCCAGGAAACTTACAATGTCATTTTAATGCATGTGTAGTTCAATCTCTGAATGCAGAAAAACAATGTGCTACACATTCATGCTTCAGGCCGAACGAACATGTTCAAAAATTTAATTTCTAAATTTTTTAAAATTTTCGTTGAGCCAAAAACAAGAATGTATTGCACTGAAGCACAGACACCTAGGCGTATATGTAACAATTTTGCAACACATTCGTGTTTCTGGCTCAACGAAAATACTAGAAAACATAGAAATTCAGTTTTCAAACATTTTCGATGCGCCAATACATTAATGTGCTGGCACAACCAAAATTTTACACTTTCTGATACGATTTCCCAAAATTTTAATTTTGGTACATTCATGCTTCTGGCAAGCGATCGACGATGTATATGAAGGGTATCAAACCTCAAAAGAACAATTGTAAAGGCATCAAGTCAAAGGAGCTGTTCAGTGGCATATTAACCAAAGTGTTGGCGTTGATTGCCATAATTAGTGGTGTACCACTGCGTGCCGGCGCAAATGTTTTTATGTATATACATATTTCAATGTTAATTTTACATATATAGTAGATACAAGCTACGTATTTTTTTATTATACATACATTTGTTTGTATCCATGTACGAATTTAGGCACAAGGGAACATGTCAGCAACACATGTTTTGACAGACATGTAATCTCTTTTTTGGCAGAGATTAGTTTGATTAATTTCAGCAGAATTTAGATGTGATCAATAAAGAAAACGGCTAATATCCAAGTCGGTTTGGGCATGCCATAGATAGACAAGAAAATAAAAACAGAAAAAAGTTGTAATGTTTGAGCTTCTAACTATTGAACAATCTTTTTCCAGCAGAAGGAACGTATTTGATATTGGACTCTTTTTTTTAGAGCAACGAAAAAAGAAAAAAATTGAGAGTTTTCTGTAAAACTAAAAAATATTATTTTAAAATAGGAATATTATTTTTATATAAGATTTTCCGTATGGTTTTCTGATTCCAAATTTTTTTTTTGGCACAATCTAATGTGTATACATAAATTTTCTATGTGGAGTTTTGTTGCACCATTTTTAGCAGATATTCTGCACCTGCTAATCAATGTAGACATTGGTATTGGTATGTAATTAAGTTACCAGAATTGCGTGTTCTTTGAGAACGATCGGAAATCTAGCAGATACGTCCGGAATTGACAGGTTTACAGCTCGTTAGTGAGTTGTCAATTAAGTTGTTAGCACTTTCGTAGACAATCATAAGTATTTGTATGTAGTGGCATTGTATTCACTTCTTCTTGCATGCTGATAATGTCATGTATAGATATATTGAATACAGTTATTATTGATTTTCTTTACTCTTGCAATTGATTGCAAGATATGGTAAAAAGGCTAATGAGTCAACAGGTGCAACAATAACTTACACGAGTTTCGAGTTATAAAGAATCCGGAAAGAGTTGTCAAGGAATCTTTACGAAGTCCAATAAGTGCCGAAATGAGAACTGTTTCTGAAAATTTCAAATATTAGGAATCATTTGTTTTGGCAACTGGCATAATACTGCGAATTCTAAATTTTGTTTACGCTATGCAATTAGTAGATAGCTTTTGAGAGAGCGAAAAAAAATCTGTGCGGGGATTTATTTAGAACCTGAATCATTAAAGTCATTTCAAACTTTTTTCCCAAGAAACCATAACTTAACCCTCTGCAGCTGACGTCGTAGTCTGACAGACTCCGCAAATCAAAACTAAGAGCGTATCTTGGCGAAAATTTGAGCTATGCTCTTAATACTCTCTTTACCTTTTGTATTGATACTTCTACGTCGTTCAGTATGAAAATAGCGATCGAGAGCAACGCACGTATATAATTACGCGGTAAAGTGTTTAAGATACCCCCACGTCAGTATTAGTGTAAGTATTTGGCAGACCACCAGGTCAGTATAATTGTGATATTTCATAGGGTCTGGTAGACCTCATGTCAGCTACATCGTAAAATTGTCATAGTGTCTCTCAGACCTCGCGACAGTAAAATTGTATTTGGACTGCTTTGTTGCATACCAAGCTTGTGAAAACATGGATCCCAAAATGAGGAGACGTGAATTTTTATTAAATATGGCTCGAGAAATGGTGCTAGATCAAATGAAATCCCGTGTATATAACGACAGACTACCAAGGGAGTTGCGCATGACCATAAGTCGAGTTTTGGGAACAGATTTGCCCCCTCCACCTCCAAAAACTCAGCTGGAGTCCAGTAGTGGTAGGAAACTATGCCATATATGTCCATCTAAAATAAAAAGAAAAACGAAATACAGCTGCTGTTCGTGCATAAAGCCTATTTGTTTGCAGTGTTCTAGTCCTATCTGCGAAAACTGCCAATAAAAAATGTAAAATTTCAAGACTGCATTAAAAGAAATCTAGCCATACAATTTGACTGAAAATGGAGACTGAATTTACATAATATTTATTCTTAAAGAAAACGGAAAAAATTCTTTAATTTTTTAAGAACTATTCTTCCTTATTTTAATTTTTTCAAATGACCTGTACTGTTTCTTTACTTTTACAAAACTGAATGAAATAAATGTTTTTTGTTGAAGAAATTATTTTCGTTGAAATTTTGATAATATGTTAGGTCAAGAAGGACCTATTGTTTGAGAAAATTTAACTAAGAAAACTTCAAACAAAATCCTGAACATACATAATAATTTTAAAATTGAGGTCTGCTGGACCATACGTCAGTTATATTGTAAAAATTTTATCACGTCAGCTGCAGAGGGTTAAATTAATTTTCGGTCAGCATTTTTTCCTAACCATTTTTTTTTTTCAAAATTTACTACCAGGTTTTAACAGCTGTTTGGGTTTGAGAAAACCCATTTTGGCACTAGTTTTATTTTTCTTAACACCACCAGACTTTTTTTTGGATTTCGGCGCTTTTTTCCGAAAGAAACCACGATTTGACGATTTTCGAAAAAGGGCCTTACATCCAAAAAAACTTCTGAAGCGCCAAAAAATAATTCCTCGATCCCATAAAGCCACATTTCACATTTTGGTCAGAGAAAAATTGTTGAGGCTTATTCATAGTCGTAATGAAGTAGGCACTAAAGATAGCGTCAGCATTTTTGACAGTTAGTCCGTTAGAAATGGTGCCAAAAAGTTGACGCTAAATTTAGTGCCTACTTTATTTCGACTATGAATATGTGCCATTATTTTTGCCTGTTTATCTTTTTTAAGAGACTATACCTCACTTATAGGACTGAGAGACTAGCGTAAGTTTGGAATTAACTGCGTTGAGGATAATTTTTATAGTTAATTCGTAAAAATGAAGAAAATTTGAGAGGATTTAGGAGTGTTAAAAAAATTTGCGCTGGCAACACTCAAAAAATAACAACAACAAATACAAGCAAAATTAAAACAATATGGTAGCGACCGTTAGATGTCGCACTAGACCAAGCTTCATTAGATGTCGCACAACACCAAACATATAAAATTGAAATACAAAATGAAAATCCGCTGTTCACTTAATCCTTATAGTTGCGTGTCTGGGTACAATTTTGATCTGATAAAAGAACATTTATGCGGGATTAAGTATGTGTGTGCGTGTATTCATTAGGTTCGTCAGTATTTGTAGGGAGACAATTTTGTCATCAGATTTTCAAACGCTCAACTCCTAAATCGATAGTTACATATATCCCGGAGATATCACACACAAATTGTTTTCGCGATTGGAAACGGTTAAGTCCCAATTTTTCAGTGCAAGTTTAAACTAAAGTGCGAGTTTTATTCATTTTCATTTATTGGTGCTTAACCGCCTAAGAGATTTTGGCCGTTGCCTATCAAGCAGGCCAGTCATTCCTTTTTAATTCCACCTGTTGTTTTCATCTCAGTCGAGGCTTCCCCCTTCCTTTGCTACCGAATTGGGGTGACGATGGGAAAACCTTCTGGGCTGGAGCTATACCCAAATATTTTTGGCAAAAATCGATGCTCATACATGAACATGATATGAACGTACTTAAAGCACTTATTTGGACTGTAGATACAATATTTAAAAGTTTGGTAAAATATTCCTTATTGATGATATCTTGCATAAATGATTGATTTACTAGTAAATCCGTATTCTACTTATGGTTCATTACACAAAGTTGATTTGACATGGCTTTCGCATTATATAAAAATAAAATCATTACTCCCACGCAGAGATTGGACTTTTTGTTACTCAACTATTATTTCATTTTGAAATGAGCTATATACATAGCGCGCTATGCGAGTATATCATTATGGCTTTCGCGTAGAATGGTTGATTTTGGAGAAACTAACCGCAGGTAATAGATGTTGACTACAATGTCCACTGCGGCTATACATATGTATGTAGGTATATATATAGGTCAATGACCAGCAACCATTTTCATGTGAGGCAAATTATATTCAGTCGGTTGCGTTAATTCAAAATGTATACTTAGCTGCCGCTGATATTTGCAGGAGATTGCTCAGCAGAGCAGACTATATCGAGATCTTGAGATCATGCTATTTCAAAATATTTTTCAAAAGACGCTTTATTTCAGAATAGTTATGTTCAAAGTTTTTGTTTCAGAATGCCCAATCTCAGAATGAGTTTCAAATACGACATATCTGAAGGAAAATAATACATATTTTAAGCTGAGATAGGGTGTTTTGGAATCAAGTTTTAATAAAGGGCGTCGTTGAAAAGTATTCTGTAATATGACGACCCCAATCAAATTCTGAAATAAGCCTTTTTTGGAGATTCTGAGTTACAATTACTTCAAAATAAGGTGATCTTGGTTTCTGGGTATCAGGTCGAAGGTAAAAATACATGTCGGCCTTTTATACAAAATTCCATTTTGACACATTTCTACAATTCCGTGAGAGGTGGCTTCGATTAACTATCAGCTTGCTTCATCGTCTATTTACAGTTTATAAAATCATTCATTCATTCATATTCTATCAAATATTAACATAACTTAAAAAAAATGCGAATGTGTAAGGAAGAACATATCTAATTTACTTTTCATTTGATTGATTTTATCTATCCATTGAGGTGACTGCTCTTCACCAGCAACAACCTGTTCTCTTCAAAGATCTAACGCGTACAACCCATTTGTTATGCTTCGTGAGGCGAATGTGCATACGCAAACAGTGAAAGCGGTTTTTTGCAATATTTAACTTATATGGCCTAAACATCTAACTGTCTTATGGTCTAACAACTTACAATTCAAACGTTTTGCTTTTTACTTGCACTGCACACAATTGCTGCAGTTAAAGTTGTTATGTCAGTTTGCAAGTTTCCTTAAACTATCTATCTAACTGTATAGACCAGTAGACGTAAATACATGTGTGGCAAGCGAAAAGTGAGTTTGAACGAAATGTGATTGTGAATAAGCATAAAAAATGTTGTGAGTTATAACAAGAAACTTAGCTCTGGAAATAGCGAAAACTTTAGTAGATATGCGTAGAAAAAATTTCTTCTAACTTTTTTTGTCACGAAGTTTCCCATTGACAATGAAAATCGCTTTTTTTTTTGTAAAGCATATAGTTCTTGAACTATACAGAGCTAAAATTTTGTGGAGAACTTAGGTTCACCCACAGAAAGAAAACTGCAAAAGTCCTAATCGATACCATGTGTGCTAAAAAAGTTATTGAGGTTCAAATGTCGAGAAAAATCCTAAAAAACCGTAAATTTTTTTTTTAAGTCTTTGGTAATTTTTTGAAAAATCTCACTGTTTTCGAGAAAAATTCAAAAAACCTAAAATTTTGACCTTTGACCCTGGATAATTTCTTGAGCACACATGGGATCGATGGGGATTTTTGAAGAATTCTGTATTGGAATTTCTGTCATTTTAAATGTTTAATTTGACCGGACTTTAAGTTTTTTTTATCAAATAAAATAAGATACAAATTTTTTGTTGGTATGTTCTTGATATATTTATTTACCAGCATATAAAGTTATTATTATTATACTTGTATATCTATACTTCATTTGTAATTAAACGTTTCATTCATAAAATTGGTATTGCTTTATTTATAGACACACCTGGTCGATATGTACGAGCACACATATGCTTATAAACTAACTAGTAATACGACTGAGCTATGCTTTTTTTTTTATTTATTCAGCCTATTTATATATGAATTTTCAAATATTTGTTCAATTTTATCGCAACGATTTGAAAGTGTGTACAGTGAATATATTTACTTTTGAACAGTCGAATAATTTTTATCAGATTTTTCTTTTGAGCGTTTTTTGGCGAAAACAAGTTTAAAATTCTAAAAACACAAACAATACCATCTACGATGAAGGCAATTTCGATCTTGTTAAAGGATCTTGTCATACCGTTTTGTATTGCTAAGAAATTTTTCATCACCTTTTACTGGGCATCGCACCAAGGACAAGATCCTTTAACAAGGTCGAAATTACAATCATCGTTGTTTGTATTGTTTGTTTTTGAAGAATTTTCAACTTTTTTCACCAAAAAAATACTCAAAAAAATAATTTGATAAAAATCATTCAACTGGTTATAGTTCCACAAAGATTTCAAAATTTCCAAAAATTAAAGAAGAAAAAAAAAAATAAAAAAACACATAATACCAACTACTATGATTGCATTTTCGACCTTATTGAAGGGTCTTGTCAAACCGATTTGTAATGTATTGTTCGAAGTTTTTCATCAGTTTCACTGGTCATCGTACCAAGGAGACTGGGACTCTGCTTAGTATGTCTGCGACAAATTGCAACTATATTTTCGCATTTTTGTTGTTGTTGTTTTAGTTTCCACTGTTATTCTTACCTAAGTGCACATACCGAAGCGACAATATGATGTTATTAAGTGATTAGAAATTCCTAGTCTCCTTCGTTCGATGACCTAGTCTCCTTCGTGTGATGGAAAAAGTTGAAGGTAGTCCTATTGCTAATTTCTTAAACACTCGAGGCACTTCCTTCCCTCAACAGTTTCCTTAGTATAATTTACGCGGCCGTATTGTTGGCTTGGTGCTACCTTCGCCACAGGTCAATTCTGAACCAGGGCTGCACAACAAAATAAACAAAATTTTTCTTTAAAACAATGATATCAAAAAAAAATTATTTAAAGAAATGCCGTTTTGTTGACTATGTATTTTCTCTATAATTTTCCCGAGTTTTTTCCTCCAATTTTTTGTTTAACATGTTTTCGTTTACATGAAAACTGTTTTATTTTACTGCACTATTTTTTTCACAAGAAACACGCGAAATTAAGCGGAAAACTGTTTGAATGTCCATTGCATTTATTTTTTTCACTACCAAATTGCATTTTATGTGAATTCGCGCACAAAACTTTCAATATAAAAATGTAAACAAAAAATGTTGACATAAAACAAAAAAGAAACGTCCGAGTGCAAAAAAAAAAATAAAAAAAAAATATATAAACTTTTTCGTTTGTTTTTACAGCCAAGTTTGGATTTTCTTTGTTTTTCGTTAGTTTTTTTAACATAGCTTGACCGCTAGCACCAATATGATAATTCTATAAGATCATTTCTTTCCCACAATAAATAGAAAAAATTCAAGAAAAAATCAGAGAAAATACATTATTATTATATTATTATTATTATATTACATTATTTTTTTTTTATGAAAATAACGTTATGAAGCAGCCTCGTTCTGAACTAGTTCAATCCACTGATCGCTATAGCTTGATTTCATCCACGTTCATACATATAAACTCAGCTATGTAAATATGTATAAATCTATACAAATAAATACGTGAGCGCGCATTAACATTAACGTCATCGACTTTAAAGGGAATCGCCTATTGGCACATCTCGTCGTTGAAATTTGTTTACGAAGCCGACTGACAACTACTTTTAGACACGAATATTTATCTTTTTATAGATATTCATACGAGTTTTAGCATTTTTCAGAATTTTTTATTTACTATTACACGGAGAAAAATGTGCTGGGAATGGATAAGAGTTGACAGTGATTTTGGTTGAATCAACCCATATTTTGGTTGAATAAATAGATATTTTGGTTGATATAACTATAGTTTGGTTGATATGACCAAATCACTGTCAATCCTTATCCATCACCAGCTCAATTTTCTTTGTGTGTAAATATTTGTTTTTGACCGCACTATAATTATTTCTCGGGACATTAGACTTTATCAAAAAATAGAGTATAAAGCCTTCACTAAAATACTTAGCTTTTGAGGATTTTAAAATTAATTTAGCTGTTTTCATAGGTTGTTAAACTCTTTTTTCAGATAATCTCTAATGTCTAATTGGTTCGAGATACGCCCTGATATGTACACATTTACATACGTGTGTACTTGTCTTCTATAGTGACTAATCTGATTAATTGTTGAATTTTATTCATAAGGAAATCTTACCGCATTGATTTATCTATTACTGTTGATTGTGACAGCACTTACCTGCGAAAAAATGAGAAAAAAAGAAATGAAATAAGTACGTGAGTGAATTTTTGAGGATCGTTATGATTGTATGATATAAATGTTATTGCTATACTATATATTTTTGTATGTAAATATATGACTGAAATGTTTTTTACTGTGAAAAGCTTTTTATAAATACTTTCTTGAACTTACACTTGAAACTGATACATATATAGTTCTAGCTAAGCTGTGATTTAATTTTTAGTTGTTGACTGTTTCTGAGTCACTGTTCTGAGAAAGCCAATTGAAATATTTCAAATCTTTGATGTGTCAGTGATGACTAATCTTTTCAAAATGTTAGTATTTTTGGAGACTTTGAACTTTTGCTGAGAACACTTTAGTTCATTGATCATTATACTTACTAAGATATGAGTTTTCAAACATCGCGAACAGTATTTAGTAGACAAATTCAGTTGACAACAAGTAAAGAAGGCTAAGTTCCGATGTAGACAATACCATGCAATTTCGCAAATATCATTTATAGGAACAAAGCCAGCATATTTCAGAAATTAAATTTTAGTGAATCTAAATGTAGAACCTTAATTTTTTTTAAAACTATGCATAACAGTAGTTTTTGAGGTGAAGATATTGATTTTTTTCAGTATGTTATAAAAATTGATTATCGAGAAAACTGAAGCTGTAGTATGGGTATGTTCAAACTAAATATCTAGTTATTTTGCTGCAAAACAGATAGAAATGAATATTGAGATATTAAAAGGCTTCATGAAGAATCATTAGCATCTGGGTATAGGCGAAAATTATCCCTGAGGTCTTAAAGGATGAGCGAACTGCCTTCCTGTTTTGTGAATCGAAAAGCAGTAAAATATTATTTACTGATTTTTTTTGATTGCAAAACAAGCCCTATATATTTTGGTGATATACTGCCTTTCTGCTTTGTAAATCCAAAATAAATAAAGATTTGTTTACGGCTTTTTTGGTTTGTAAGTCAAAGTTATTGCTTTTCTCCCCATATATTCCAAGCAGCATTCTTATCTTTCTGAGTATGAGGGCAGTATATTTTCATTTATACTGCCTTTTTACACTATGATACCTTTCTACTGCTTTTTTGTTTTGGAGAGATACAAGAGATTCTAGATGTATCACTAACTTAAACCTTGTTTTATCGCTGAAACTGCATTCTGACCGATAGTTTTTATAATCAGTCGATTGTAAGACATTAAAATCAGATAATGGTATCGAAATTCCAAAATTGCTAAGGACGGCAAAGTACACCTATGTATTAAGAAGGAGACTGGGTCTCCTATAGAAATGCTCTGACTTCTTATAATAGATAACTTAGAAAATCAAAGAGGGAAACCTGGAAAGAATACTGCGAAAATATTAAAGATCTCCCTACGGTAGTGCGGCTCCAAAAAGCCCTTGCGAGAGACCATAGTAACGTCATTAGTACTCTGAAGAACTCAGATGGGAGCTACACGAAGCAGCCGGAAGATACATGCAAACTTTTGCTTGCTACTCACTTTTCGGACTGTATACCAGGCTATCAACAGTCACATCCCGTAGTAGATAATTCTCCAACAATTAGTGGTAAAGAAAAGAGCCTGACGACAAACTAACCAATGTTAAAAAGGTCCAATGGGCTTTATCGACTTTCAGTCCTTTCAAATCTCCAGGACCGGACCCCACCCATCTATCCTTGTCTGTTGTAGCAAGGAATCAACTATAAAGCTCCAGTCCTATCAAATTTATATAGAGCATCCCTGCTGAAGTAAACTTAAAGAAACACCCTCTGTGTAAACACCATTTTGCCTACCAACCCGGAAAATACACGGAGACTGCTATCCATTGCCTTACTGAAAAAATCGAAAAGGCCATAGAGTCTAAAAACATAGCCCCGTGTGCATTCATCGATATATCAGGCGCTTTCTATAATACGTCGTACCAGGCCATTGAGGAAGCCATGATTAGTAAGGACGTTAGCCCAATGATCACTCGCTGGGTTCTGGCCATGCGAAAGCAAAGAAAAATCAGCTTTGAGCTAGGAGGGAGTGCTGGCTCAATCGTGGCCACAAGAGGATGCCCTCAGGGAGGTGTACTTTCTCCTCTACTGTGGACCCTAGTCATAGAAGAACTTCTTCATCTTTTGAAGGGCAATGGCTTTGAGGTACAGGGTTATGCGGAATGCATGAAGAAACAATATCCAACAACAAGCCTTGCGCATCATTGAAAGATGGTGTGCTAACAAAGCGTTACTTATCAACCCAAATAAAACAGTATTGGTGCCTTTCACGAGCCGTCGCTAGGAGGCAGCCGCATAGGTTTTTCGACGAAGGCAAAATACCCAGGATTAACATTGGACAAAACCCTCACATGGAATGCTCATTTGGAGGCTACCATAAACAAAACAACGAGGGCCTTTTTCTCCTGCACTATACTTTATGGCAAAACATGGGGGCTGTCTCCAAAAATGACGTACTGGTCATTTAATACAGTTGTGAAGCCAATAGTCACATACATATGCTTCTCTAGTCTGGTGGCCTAAGACTGCTCAAAGAACAGCGGACACTGAGTTAAGTAAGCTGCATTGGGTAGTATGTGTCGGTATAACAGGTGAAATGAGAACGTGCCCTGCTGATGCTTTAAGTGACTTTTGGGAATACCTACTTTCCCTATTCGGATAGAGAAGGAGGCCACAATTGCTGCATTAAGACTTCAAATCATTTCCGATTTAAAAATCGGAAATATGACAGGACATACATATGTATGAAGATAGTCAAGAATATCATAAATAGTCCTATATTGCAAGTAAGTGATTCAATAAATCCTACGCTCAGGATCATGCGAAACTTTGAAGATTCGGTCGTAGATCGAGTTCTCTGGGACACAGGGAATCCTAATGCTGAATCCAATTCAGAGATTTGGTAAACGGATGGATCGAAGCTGGAAGGGAGCAGGTATCTATGGACCAAATTACAAAAAATCGGTACCGATGGGTAACTACCCCACTATCTTTCAAGCGGAAATCCATGCAATAGAATTATGTAGAAGAGAATGCCTCCGAAGAAGACTATCCTCTAGGCGAATCTACATTATGTTGGACATTCAGGCCGCCCTACGTGCCTTGCAGTCTTACACTATAACCTCGAAGCTTGTCGATGAGTGCTTCGCAGTCCTTAATGATTTGGGAGCCAAAAACAAAGTTTTGTTAGGTTGGGTCCCAGGGAATGAAGGGCATGACGGCAACAAAAAAGCAGATCACCTGGCAAAGCAGATCACCTGGCGAAACATGGTGCTCTAACAGCATTTTATGGTCCGGAACCTTTTTGTGGACTCACGAAGGCCCACGTAAAGTAGACCGTAAGCAACTGGGAAAATAAACAGTTTAGGCAGCATTGGCTTAGCAGCCTAGGACAGAGGCAGGCCAAACTCTTTATAGAACTCCCACATGGATGTAAGAACCCTCACTGGGTACTTTGAGGCGCATTGCGGTCTGCGTTATCACCTGAGTAAGCTGAATCTGTCAGATCCAACAATTTTTCGATTTTGGACGATGAAACGCCGGTTCATATACTCTGCGAACCCGTTGCGTTAGCAAGAAAGAGAATCTGCTACCTAGGTGAGGTCAGTTTCAATCCGTTCGTAATATTGAATAAAAAACCCGAGGAGGTGCTCAAATTTATAAAGAGCCTCCGTATACACAATAGTTCGTATAAATGGTCGCGGTGTAATAAGGCCTTATAATAATAATGTAGGTACTAAGAAAAGTATTTGTATTTGCCGATCACTGCTGTCTTTGTAATATGTATGTTAGTGCTATCTACCCAATTGTATGCATCATTAAAACTTGTTTAAGTTTTTTGTTTTGTATAATAATTCGCTACAATGATTTCAAGTGGATCTGATGACGCAGGGGAGCGGTTTGAGATCAACTTGAAACAGACAGGTTTTGTTAAAATTTATTGTATTTTTTATTAAAAAGTGAATACTGCTATATAGATATATAGAAGTTATATACATATGTATATCTGTTTGTATTAATGAAGTGTGATGCACAATTAAAAGTGGAATAAGTACAAAAAGCGTTTTATGGGGATAAATAACGTCAAGGTCAAAAAGATAATCTTTGTGCACTTAAAGATAAAAATAAAAAAAGGTATTAAATGATGAATTCAAGTAAGTAGCTTCAATATTTGCATACACATAGATATGTTTGTATGTACTACGTAAGCGATTAAAAGTTAGTCCGATGGGAATTGTATGACATTGAATTCTCTTTTTCTTTAACGCTGAGCAACATTTTCAAAAAAATTCTTTTTCGCGAAGTATGTATATGAAAGGATTGGATGTGGTGTCTCCTAAAATTAAAATAAATTTAATTTTTTTATACACCTCAACACACACACACAAGGGTTACCTACCTACCTACCTACTAGTAGAAAATGCTTGAGCGGAAATTCCAAAAAGAGTTACGCAGACAAAAGTATAGATAAATATTTTGTAATTCTAGTTATCTACCAGCTGATGGGACATTGGTGAGACTTCTAACTGAATGGCTTTAAAAATTCTGCGTGGTCGAAACTATGTCGCACTCGTACTGTCTCTGTTATGCTATGCATGCGGCTAACTTTGAAAAATATACAAATAAACGAGTAGGTACTTGGGAAACTCAAATAGATTGTTAAGTGTCTGTGCTGTGAGGTGGAAGCTTTTGCATTGGTTAAAAAGCTAAGTTTTACCAGCCGCATTTTGTTGGTTGATAAGTTGGGTTAGGTTAGTTGATGTGGCGTGGTGGAGTCTGTGACGCGTACAATGAAATGCAAACAGCAGGAAGTTGTTGGCGTTTTGCGGTGAAGAAACAAACGTTGGAGGGGCACGAAAATATTTACGCACACAGGCGCACACTTTGAGAATGCTATTCCACTGTTCTCGGTAGGAAAATTAAGAGGTGGTGAGACCAGCAAGAGCCTAAACAACAGCCATCAAGTGTAAAAGAAGAACTAAATCGATACTAAATAGAAATTCATCAGATCAAATCGACGCGCCATACCAAAACTAACACCATAAATTTTGTGCCTGTCGAAAACTAACACCTTCATTTTAAGTCTGACATAAACTAACACTTTCTATTTATGTCTGACGAAAACTAACCCTTTTATTTTGAGTCCGACGAATACTAAAAAAAATGTAGGTACAACCTTAAAGTGTTAGTTTTCGTCAGACGTAAGACATAAAAAAAAAAAAAAGAAATCAAAAGTGTTTTCATAAAGAATATTAAAAGTGTTAGTTTTCGTAGGTTAGTTTATATATAATTTCGTTAGAACGCCAATATGTCAGTTAGAGCTCGATATCCAACCACATTTTAAAATAAGGTGCTCCTTCCATATTTTCTCAAACCGCGACTCTTCTAGCCGCAACCTCGCTATGGGCCCTACCCAATTCATGCTGACAATTTCTCCAAGCTTAATCTATGAACTAGCGTTTTCGACTACCAAACTAACAAAAAAAAATGTCCCTACAGGGTAGCTAGCATTTATATCCACAAACACACATTTCAACTTATCAATTTATATACAATACCTATCCCAGCATACACCAACTGCATGTGAATAAATGCGTTCGGATATTAGTATCTGTGGAAAAAATCTGCAAAAATTATGTTCATGGATGTAACCATTGTCTGTGGTCGTCGCATAGACATGCTGCTAGACAGGCAAGTCTTCAGATAGGCAACACAGCTAGCCATTCTTTAGACATACCTTAGATTGATAGATAAATATGCTGGAGCATAGAAAAATGCGTAGATATTGTAGTGCGGCAAGCATTTGGGCGGTAGACTACAATAAAATACCAAGGCTTGAACGCTCAGTCGTTAGTTTATATACCTACCTACTACAGGGGCAGAATTGGTCTAAGCAGTGCGTTCAATTTATGTTTATCCAAAGTTTTGTGAAACAAATTTTAACAAATATAAGGAGGTATTGAAAGGAGTTTATAAGAATTTTATTTTTACCTTAGGTCAGATGGAAGGAATTTTATAGTATGATGTGTGCTTGCCTATCATATCCAAGGTATCTAATGAACGTCCAGGGATAGACAAGGGTTTCTTAACGAGGCCACCTTTTGATATATTTTATCTTTACCCTTCCAGCACTTTTAATAAATTGTGCCTATGCTGTTTTGTTCAACTACTCGAATCTATGTTTAATTTAAGTTTTAGACTACTTCTTTCAAAAACTCTAGCTTTTAATGTAGCTTAAAAAATGCAAAATAAAAGTTCCTAAAGTTTTTAAGTTAATGAGAAAATAATTATACCGCTAGATATTATTTATGGCTTTGTGGCATTTCATTGTTATTTTTAAATGTTTAAGTTAACTTACACAAGTGGGCTAGTACACTGCTAAGAGGATACCTATATGTACATACATAGTGATAGTAGGTATGTACATATATAGTTATGCAAGTGCTTATAATTATTATTTTTTTCTTAAGTACACTGGCGTGTAGAAATGAAGCAATTTTCGTTGCAGCTGTTTTGTAAGAGCCGTTTCTGTAAAAAATCAACAAAATTCTCGATTTTAATGTCGTCGCACTCGACTCGATTCAAAATTGAAAAAAAAAGAAATGTTCTCACTGCCTCAAAAGCAAAGGAGCAAATAAATCGACAAAATTAAATTTTTTTACAGAAACAAAAAAAAAAATGAGGTTGACGTCATTATGACGTCAAATCGACTATTTCAGTCGAGACGATCGATAGAATTGAGTTATAGAAACGCGGTACTGAAGTCCCTGGTAGCTAAAACTCCTGTCCTGCATGTATGAACAACAGCAGTTTTATTGTTATTTTTCTTTCAATAAAATGAGAATAAAGTAAACTAAAACAAGTACGGAAGTCTAAGTTCGGGTAAACCGAACATTAAATACCCAGCGATTTCAACTAGTTTCATTAGGAATATTTCTTATACCACCATGAAACTGAGATATGTCAATTTATGTGGACTCCGAAATTTTCGATATCGAAAAAGGGGGGCGTGGTTATCATCCGAGTTCGCCCATTTTCAATAACAGCCTACCTTGGCCAGAAAGTAACCTGTACACAATTTCATGCAAATATCTAAATTTTTACTGAATTTTTGTGATTTTCCAAATATTCGATATCGAAAAAGGGGACGTCGTTATCATCCGATTTCGCGATTTTCTCTAACAACTTACTTTTTCCAGAAAGTAACCTGTATAAAATATGTCATGCAAATAACCCATTTTCTATTCAAGTATGTCAATTTATGTGATTTTCGAAATTTTCGATATCGGAAAAGGGGGCGTGGTTATCATTCGATTTCGCCCATTTTCAATAGCAACCTACCTTGGCCAGAAAGCAACCTGTATACAATTTCATGCAAATATCTCAATTTTTACTCAAGTTATCGTGTATACACACAGACGGACAGACGGCCGGACATGCCTCAATCAACTCCTCTTTTCAACCTAAGAACCTTTCATATATGGAATTCTGTATTTATCTCGATTATTTTCTGCCGTTACGTAGTACCGTTATGTGGACAAAATTATAATACCCTTGTAGTAGTACTAGTGCGCTGAGTATAAATATCAGATTAAAAGCTAGAAGACCCGGCAGACGAAAATTGACTTGCCTGAATATGAACCAATATCCCTACTTATCCGTCATTTTGCACCTCACAAACATCATCTCCAACTCTACTTTAGTTTATTCCTATCTTAACGATAGCTTCACGCTGCTAGAATTTTCCTCACCAAATAAATGTGCTTAGAAATTACTTTGCTGTGAAAACCGTTTTAAATGCATTTTGATATGACTTTCGCAGTCTTTTGTTTTCAAACAACATCTAGCTCATCCATGAGATATCTATTTTAAAGAGCTTGTATATAGAAGAGCATTCATTAGTCTTCGCAAAGCTTACGTTCTTTGTATGCGGTATGGCGCTTGCATTGAAATTTTTTATTACACCAATATTTGTTGTAACTGCAACTGACTGCGTCGGAATCATCATGGGATAATGTAAGAGATGTACATTTTTTGTTACGAGGAATAATTTTAATAATATCATTAATTTAAAAAAATCTATGCACGCATTAAAAGTACCACTGGAAGTGACGAATAAAACTGCCAAGAAAACTAAGTCAAAGTCAGTATTCGATAAACCGTATTATTATTATAAGTTCTAAAAAAATTCAAACATTTTGGGTTCCATGTAGTTCTAAAGGAAATACTGGCTATGGAAGGATCTATGGACCATGTTTTCCTTTAAAAACAGATCCGAAGTTTATATTAAGAATGCTTGTGTGAAATTTGTGATTTAAACCTGCACATTCTATAAAAAGAATGTGTTTGTAAACATGCGCGAAAATCAATTATCATAAAACCTTCAATAGTTAATTGCCAATATTCGTTTTAGTAGTAATATAATTTGTTTAAAATATTAAATTATTTACTCTCATATGTACATGTAAGCATGTAAGTTATTTCCCAAATAAACTTCATTAAAAATACTGGTATTACAAGTTAATCCCAAATCTCTGATTTTAAGAACCTATTTTCACTTTCAAAAGCTCAAAATTATAATTATAAACCACTAATCGCAGGACGCCCAGCTGCAACCAATCAAGTCAACAGACTAATAAATGATTTTTAATGAAGGCGTTTGCATGTGAAGCAACTTTAGCCATACACTTACTTAGTTTGGCAACGAAAAGATTTATTACACGTCAAAATGGGTGATTTGCGCTGTCTATGCATTCTACGTTTACGTTTGTGAGGTAAATGCGCTAGATAGTTGGGCCCTCCCTTAGCGCTTGATTACTTTGCTGCAAGCTGCATGTCTAGCTTTCAACACACAACCGCTCATACACTTGCGAGATAGGAATGCTTTTTTTAATGTGGGAATATGTCAGATGGCTATAATTTAAAAACTAATATTTTAAAGAGTTTGTTTTTGTAAATATATGTTGCGGTTATTATGACAGCTGCGGATGTTATAGGTTGCTCAAACTTGGTGTATATATAGTTTTTAATATTAAAATAAAATAAAATAAAATAAAATAAAATAAAATAAAATAAAATTAAAAAAAATAAAATTAAAAAAATAAAATAAAATAAAATAAAATAAAATAAAATAAAATAAAATAAAATAAAATAAAATAAAATAAAATAAAATAAAATAAAATAAAATAAAATAAAATAAAATAAAATAAAATAAAATAAAATAAAATAAAATAAAATAAAATAAAATAAAATAAAATAAAATAAAATAAAATAAAATAAAATAAAATAAAATAAAATAAAATAAAATAAAATAAAATAAAATAAAATAAAATAAAATAAAATAAAATAAAATAAAATAAAATAAAATAAAATAAAATAAAATAAAATAAAATAAAATAAAATAAAATAAAATAAAATAAAATAAAATAAAATAAAATAAAATAAAATAAAATAAAATAAAATAAAATAAAATAAAATAAAATAAAATAAAATAAAATAAAATAAAATAAAATAAAATAAAATAAAATAAAATAAAATAAAATAAAATAAAATAAAATAAAATAAAATAAAATAAAATAAAATAAAATAAAATAAAATAAAATAAAATAAAATAAAAAAATAAAATAATTTAAAATAAAATAAATTAAATAAATTAAAATAAAATAAAATAAAATAAAATAAAATAAAATAAAATAAAATAAAATAAAGTAAAATAAAATAAAATAAAACAAAATAAAATGAAATAGAATAAAATAAAATAAAATAAAATAAAAAACATTTAAAACATTCAACATGAAAAGCTAAGTTTTCCAAAAAAACATTCTGTAAAGAACATTTGGTCAAACGCCCAGGGTCACATGTGTTCCACATAAGGACAATATCTCGGAATCCGGTTCGCATTGAACTAAGAACCACACCCTGTTAAAACCCTCATCAAAATCATTCAGTTGGTAACCATATTGTCAAAACACTTTCTAGGGTCACACCTGGTCCACATTTTGGTCGATATCTTGAAAACGGGGTCCTACATGGATCTTGAAACAAAGTCCCCTTATAGTTCGTATTAACACCTTTCATTTGATACCCATATCTCAAAAATTCCTTCCAGGGTCTCAGATGGTCCACATTGGGTTTCAAGACCCTAATAACCTAGCGATATGAAATAAAGTTTAAAACCTATTCTCATATCCCCCAAATATACATACGACATTTCATTCGTTTAGAAGATTTAAGGTGAGGAACACCGAGACACGAGATTTTTATATATTAGAAATAAAAAAAATTAAAATAAAATAAAATAAAGTAAAATAAAAAGAGGCAAATTAGGTGAAAGAATCTAAGTGAATCCAAACCGCACCCCCTCTAAAAGTTTTAAAACCACCACTGAACATTTTTTCAAAAATATTTTAAGGCACTAAATTTTGCATATAAATCCGATATCTGTTTATCACTCACTTCATACCCAAACCCCTAAGATTGTAAAGTCTTATCTCCTGCACTGATCCATACAAACAATTTATCAATTTAATTACTTGCATTAATCATAAATACCCTCATAGAAATTCTGCTCTCGCAATGCCAATCTTTAACGGCTTAAATAATATGTAGGCGCCCGTCTAAATAAACAAGCCTATAAAATTTGCATGAAGTGTCAGCTAAATTTGCATAATTATGACTAAGCGTGCTAGCGAATAGCAAACGTTTATATATTTCGTTGTTGCTGGTAGGTAAGTGGGGACCAATCACCATTGATTATAATAATTTATGCAACAGAAGGAAAGACATGACCGCACAAAGATATGTAACAGAAACACACGCATACATTGTATTGTCAGGATAGAGCTCAACTAGCACCTGTTGCGATTCAGGTGAAAGACTATATCATTGCAGTAAAATTCTGAGAAGTGACGTTTAAAGCTACAATATCTACGACAATCATTAATACAAATATAAGCTCTATGAAGTCATATTCAATTAGTTGGCAGGCAAGTGAATTGTGGAACGCGCTTAGTCGGCTAGTTAGTGGTTTTGGTCGGTTGGTGGGTTGATCGGTCGATTAGAAGCTCATTGGTTGTTTTGCACTAAATATTCATCTCCACTGGCAATTAAAGCGATGTTGTCCAATTTGTGGGGTGTTAGCTTATTTACCAACACAAGCGCGTGTGTGTGTGTGCCTTGCAGGAAACTGCCAATAATTTATGTTGATCCTTCTGGCATTTATCATATCTTCACTAGTTTTGCATAGTTGGTGCATCTCATCTTTCATTCAGCTTGGATATGAGCAAGGCGTAGCATGAGTGATGGGCGAGCCAGCATATAAGTATTCGCAACACGCATACGGGCAGTCGAGCAGTCAGCACCAACACGTCATACATTAAATGACGACTCAACAAGGCAAATCTACTGTCGAATTGGTGGGGCGGCGGCGGCGGTGGTGGTGTTGTTGTTGGTGGTTTTGAATTGGGTGGTGTTTGTGGCTGTCCTATGCAGCTGCACTGCACTAAGTGGAGGCGAAGTTTCCGTGCATTTTGCTAATCAAGCGCAACGTCAGTAGGAATCAAGACAGCTTATATCATAATAGTGCAGACTGCGTGAAATTTTACAGTGTTGGTTGAAATAATTGCAACTAAAGTTGATTGTGGTTCATTGAAGAGAGTACGGGTGCAATAAGCTAACTAAATAGATCCGGTTAGGCGGTGAACGATTTTTGAAAAAGAATAAAATAAATGAAAATAAAATAAAATAAATTAAAATTTAAAATAAAATTAAATTAAATATAATAAAAAAAAAAAAAATTAAAAAAAAAAAAAAAATAAAAAAAAATAAAATAAAATAAAATAAAATAAAATAAAATAAAATAAAATAAAATAAAATAAAATAAAATAAAAAAATAAAAAAAATAAAAAATAAAATAAAATAAAATACAATAAAATAAAATAAAATAAAATAAAAAAAATAAAAAAAAAAATTAAAATAAAATAAAATAAAACAAAAAATATAAAATAAAACAAAATTAAATTGAATAAAATAAAATTTTTGACCAGTGCAATAATTTTTATCAAATTATTATTATTTTGAATTTTTGGCGAAAACAAGTTCTACGCAACAATACAAAGCGGTTTGACAAGATCCTTCAACAAGATCGAAATTGAAATCATCGTAGTTGGTATTGTTTATAGCATTTTTCAACTTGTTTTGGCCAAAAACTTAAAAGAATAATTTGATAAAAATTATTCGACTGGTCTAAAGCCCACAAAATTCATAGATATAATGACTAATAATAACTTTAACTAAACTGAAATAAAATAATATAAAATAAATTTAATTAACTTGAATTAAAAAAAAAAAAAAATTAAGTGAAATAAAAAAAATTTAATAAAATAAAATAAAATGAAATAAAATTAAAATAAATAAAATAAAACAAAAAAAAGTTAAAAATAGGTAGATAAGATAAAACAATATTAGTATGGGAAGCAAAATTCTTTTCTTTTCGGACAGATTAAATTTTGTCTGGCACTCCCAGATACGTAAAATTTTTGCAGGGTTTGATTCTGCCGCTATTATCTCCTTAAATACGGATCTAACTTTTTTGTGGACACATTTTTTTGTGATCAATCCGTTTAATGAGCAATAACCACTGGCAGGTAGTGCTGGAAGAAGAATTCATAACTCGAATGATAATCAAAGTTTCTAAAATATATTTAAACGTATTATTTTGTCGGTTATTTTAAAACTTTACCAAAAAAAAAAAAAAAACAGAAAGAAATAACGCAGCTTTTTATAGTAGGTATCAAATGCTTATATTGAAAATTATTTTTAGCAATTCCAATGATTTCTCGAGGGAAAAGGGAGCTAAAAGTAAAAACCAGAACGCAACTATTAAATTTACTACTTTTAAGCCCCAAAAAAGAACACAAATGTAAATTCTTGTTAGTTACGCTTAACAACTGAAATTTAATCAAATTAACATACAATAGCTATAACAATGCTTTTACATGCAGTTGCTTTGTGTTTACATGTCATAGTTATCGAATGCGTAAAGGTAAAGCCAATAAAGTCATTGAATAATTGAACAGCAACAAACAAATAAACAAAAAACCAAATCTTCGAGTGCAACAAACAAGCCTAAGTGAACGAAAATCATGTCAAAGCACAAAAGAATGAGCAGAACTCGATTACGCGGCTATAAATGAAGAACGCGAGGTTATGTACGTACCTCTTTGAATATACATATATATATGTCTAACCATACAAAAGAATATATGCAGACATACCGCAGCGATTGTAGATGCACGTGTTGTCTTTTCATACCTCGCTGGTAATGCTTTAACTCGTTATGCACTGATATTTATTTACGATTGTGCTACAAAAGCAACATTGAAGAATTTATTATGCAAAAGACAAACTGTTGTGTCGCATAAACAAATGTATTTTTCTGCAAGTATATTAGTATGTTTGTATGCACCTATAAAACCATTATATGTGGGTTTGTCTATAAAAATTATATAAGCACATTTTATAAATATACATATATAGAAATCAGACATGTGTAGGTAGACATCGAAGAACCTTGTGTTGGCTGGTAGCACAAAAGAAAATATGCAAAAAAAAACAAGAATAAAATCAAAAGACTTAAGCGACGAACTTGGCAGCGCGAATGTGCTACCTTGTGTAATATATAACATGTTTTTTTCTTTTACTTTTTCTATGAAATGTTTTTTTTTCGGGTTGGTAATTCTGCCAAGCAAATAAATATACTTAGCTAAACCATTTGAATATAAAATGAGTTTGGAGGCACTTTATTCTTAATGAACTCAAGTGGCCAGTTCAGCAGCCAATAGCTTCAGTTTTAAACTTGTTCCTTGTACATTGGTTGATAGTGAATTTTGCACCTAATAAGTACAGTATATCTAAAAATTTGTTGCAAAATTTAACGCAAACGTTAATGATTCATTTTTACGTGAAATATTAGCAAACTTAAAATAAAATAAAATAAAATAAAATAAAATAAAATAAAATAAAATAAAATAAAATAAAATAAAATAAAATAAAACAAAATAAAATAAAATAAAATAAAATAAAACAAAATAAAATAAAATAAAATAAAATAAAATGAAATAAAATAAAATAAAATAAAATAAAATAAAAAAAAAATAAAATAAAATAAAATAAAATAAAATAAAATAAAATAAAATAAAATAAAATAAAATAAAATAAAATAAAATAAAATAAAATAAAATAAAATAAAATAAAATAAAATAAAATAAAATAAAATAAAATAAAATAAAATAAAATAAAATAAAATAAAATAAAATAAAATAAAATAAAATAAAATAAAATAAAATAAAATAAAATAAAATAAAATAAAATAAAATAAAATAAAATAAAATAAAATAAAATAAAATAAAATAAAATAAAATAAAATAAAATAAAATAAAATAAAATAAAATAAAATAAAATAAAATAAAATAAAATAAAATAAAATAAAATAAAATAAAATAAAATAAAATAAAATAAAATAAAATAAAATAAAATAAAATAAAATAAAATAAAATAAAATAAAATAAAATAAAATAAAATAAAATAAAATAAAATAAAATAAAATAAAATAAAATAAAATAAAATAAAATAAAATAAAATAAAATAAAATAAAATAAAATAAAATAAAATAAAATAAAATAAAATAAAATAAAATAAAATAAAATAAAATAAAATAAAATAAAATAAAATAAAATAAAATAAAATAAAATAAAATAAAATAAAATAAAATAAAATAAAATAAAATAAAATAAAATAAAATAAATTAAAAAAAATAAAATAAGAAATTAAAGAAAATTAAATTAAATAAATTAAAATAAATAAAAAAAATATAAAATAAAAAAATAAATAAAATAAAATAAAAAAAAATAAAATAAAATAAAAAAATAAAACAAAATAAAATAAAAAAAAAATAAAATAAAAAAAAAAAAAAAATAAAAAAAAAAAAAATAAAAGACTAATATAAAATAAAGTAAAGTTTACTTGAGAACAGTCCAACCCTAACTATACACTGGTACATATATAAATATATGATATAAATTTGTATGTGTATACTTCTATCTCATAAAAAACCTGAACATACTTCCCAACAAACATTTTTAGCTAATCTCAATTTGAGATGCATTTGAGAACCAATCATCTTCTCAAATCTCAAACGTTCGTTTTCAATTTGAGGCGAAATAACCGTCGATAGCGTTCTCAACCTAAAAGGCTCATTTTTAATATGGGATTTTCCCTGATTTTCAAATTGAGAAAGGCCGAATTTTCAAACGTTTCTCAAACTGAGCGGAGTGGATCGAAATGGAATCCACATGCTCTCATTGAAATATTTATTCAGAGATGCCTATCACGCAAAACAAATACCCATTTTAATAAAAAGCGAGTTTCCATTTATGCAGTTAAGTTTTACTTAATACTTTTTTAATTAATATAGTTCAACAAATAATCCTGTTATATAAACAACATTTGAGAAAAAGTTGAGAATAGATGTTTTCTCAAACGTTTGAGTTTTTGGTGCTCGATGTTTGTTGGGTTAAGCCGAGTCAACGCGAAAGGGAGGCTGAGTGTATGTGTCGTTCTGGTCATTGCTGCAGTCAAACTGGCTGGTGTTAAGTTTTTTTTTTATCTGTTTAGATGTCAATTTTGATGTAAGTGTCACCATGTCGTTGTAGATTTTACTGTCGCTTTTGCTGTAAATGTCAGGCAAATATCATTTTAATGATATTTTGTAAATACCAAGTAAATTTATTACAATACCTCACAGCTACATTCATCTAAAGGAAGGTAACACAAAAATTTATTATATTTATTAAGTTCTTCAACTAAATAGCGACCGATCTAAAAAAATTAACTTTTTAGTATCTTTTTATGTTCTTGTATATTTGCAAAAATATAGCAATAATAAATCATTTTCCAGTAGATATAAACTCAAGAACTCATGCTTCCAACATATTCTAACCTACTTGTTATCGTCGCTCCTATGCACACTTATTATATGGGTTAATCCAATACAATAGTTTTATTTGTGTTGTTGTGTTTGTGTTGCGTGATTGCCACAAATCACAATTCTTAATAATTATCCAAGTTGCACATGCAACAAGGCTGAAATTACGACACGAAAATCAGTTAGCTAACATACATATATACGTCACGCTTCAGTGGTCGCTTATTAAGGAGTTGCATATAACTATAACATCTATACAAATATAGTTGCACATGCACATTTATGTTATTGTGATATAGTTAAGTATGCGCTTTTGCATTGTCGGTTAGGTTGGGGGGAAGAGCAAGTAATTAAATACTGTGAAGCATATTTGTTTTATATAAGCGAATGTTATACGCTTTAAGTGCTTTTTGTACTTATTATCATAAAATATGTGCTCATTAATGAAACGGTATTTTTTACTTCGACCTTAATAGTCAATCAAAATTCAGCATAAATGCCGGCTTTGTAATGTTTTTAATTTCTGTTCTCACTGCAATTCATTAACGACTTTATTTCAATGCTGGTGCTTTGTTTTGGGAGTTAGCCTTCTGCAGTGAACGTTGTCTTGGAGCCGTTGTACTGATTGCTCTTTGGTTTCTAGGGTGATTTCGTCGATCAATTTTTCATAGTCTACTGGTAACAGAACGGTGCACAAATTTGTTTAAATTAAAGATGATCTTGAAGAGGTAAGGCATTGGAACCGGCCCCGGCTTTTGAAAAGGTTCGGTTTGGTTCTTCTTCAGATCAAAATAACTTTTACACGGTTAAAAATTTGAACCTAAATTTTAAACTTTTTTGGACTACATATTTGACCAAACCAAATTTGGATTCAAATTCAATCTAGACCAGTTTTCATGAAAATTGGCTAAATGAATCGGGTTTCAATTATAAACCAGAAATGTTTTAACAATTTTTTAAAGATAAAATAAATTTTTCGAACCAAGACTCCCCTCATCATGCCCGTCTGCTCTACCACTGAGCTACATCGCACACATAAATGTTGTTTGGCAAAATTCAATGTTGAATAAGCTTTCAAAAATAAATTTGAATTTTCAAACCCAAAATTTAAAATTTTAGACCGATAAGTTTTAATTTTCAAACCAAAAAGTTAAAATTTTAGACCGAAAAGTTTTAATTTTCAAACCCAAGAGTTTTAATTTTAAACCGAAAAGTTTTATGAATAAAATAAAATCAAAAAAAGATTTGGCAGCTGGCAGGATTCGTAGGAAAACGCTCAGGAGTCACAGCCGACTGCTCTACCACACAATAAGTTTTTGTGAGCGAAATTCAATTTTCTTTTAGATTTTAAATCGAAACCAAAAGAAATTGAAAATCTTTGTAGGTATTTGGTCGGTTTGAAAGATTGTACAAAAGCGTTTGAAAAATTTATTAAACTTTATACGGGTTTAAAATTTAGGTTCATTTTTTTAGCCGTGTAATATCTTCGAAAAACCTGAACTGCATCTTATTTATTTCTTCGTAAATCGACCAATATCGGCTACGTGCTCTCGAAACAGGAAATATTTTTCATGCTAGATGGCGCTGGAGTCACTATATTTACAAGAAGAAAAATGTGCTGTTCATATCAACCAAAATATGGCTTGATTTAACCAAAATCACGGTCACTTTTATCCTTTATTCAATGCTGTTGATTCAACTAACCCCCCTATTCTGGTTCGAAATGACTGACAATTGTTATAGCTCTATTTCAAATTTTCTTCTAATTTATAATAGGAAAGTGAAAACTGAGCTATGACAATTGTTAGTCACTGCAAGCCAGAAGAGGGGGGTTAAATTAGTGTCATTTGAAGACCAAAAGAAGTCAAAGTAAAAAAAAAAATTTTTCCGAGTTCCTATATTGACTTTACCGCGAATCGAACTTAGGTGCCTTAAATGCTCAACCCAGGTGTCTACAGCTTTGCGACTATCTACAGCTTTGTTCTAAATTACACCACACTTTCTCACCATACTTTATTTCGGCGGCCGCCGTGGTGTAGCGGTTGACCCTTCAACTACATAAAACTTTATTTCAACTTTAACTCGGGCTTTGGCTTTGACAGAGTTGAAGCGAGGTTTAAATTTGGCAAACTCTCAAATTTTGCTTGCTTTGCTTGCTTTGACAATCAGAGGGTGATGACTTTGTTCTAATTTAAGAAATAATATGATAATTAGTTCAATTTTTCTCTATTAAATTAATAAATTTACCAAAACACTCTCAATGCAAAGAAATAAATAACGAAAACAATTGTATAAAAGAGAAGCGTCAAACCAAAAATTCCCTTCAAATAACGAAAATTTCATCAATTTAACAGAATTTTATTTAAATTTGGCAAGTATGTTTGTTGTATAATCAACAACCCTGTTGCAAAAATAACCCGATAGGTGGCATTGCTTCGATTTATAAGAAAATATCTGACTGACTTCCATTCTTCCATTCTATCACGTGTGCTATATACTTGTAGCGTACTTTTCATAAATTTTTTGATGACTAACTAAGTTATAAGCTTCTGGCATATGTAAAAAAAAGGAGAAAAATTTTAACAATAATTGTTGACAAAGAAAACGCAACCCACAATTTTACTGAAAAATTGAAATAATCTTAAATAAATTAAACTAAGACTCACCTCAATTTTGCAGGCATCCAAATATAAAGCTCGAAACAGTTTTCTTATTTCTTTCGTATATTTTAGTTACTTCCTTTTTATGCACTGATTTTTACTTAACACTCGCTTGAGCTGACACTTAAAAGTCTCCAAAACAAACTTTTAGCGAAACAAATAAAAAACAAAAAACAAAATTTAAAAAACAAAAAAAAACAAATTAAAGCATACAAAAAAGTCCTACAGCGAGTGACCGCAAATATATAACATATAACATATATGTATGTATGTATGTATTTATATTGAATTGACCGAAAATGGTGCACAAGCACAACAACAAACATGCAAAACGTAAAAACGCAAAAGTACAAAAATTCATAAACGACAGCAAGAGGCCAAGCAACCTGGTCGGTCGACTGGCCAACAGCAGCAGCAACAAGTTAAAGCCAAAACTTGTTGCCAATTTAAGCTATTACAAAGTAAATGAATGTATGTATGAGCTTGTGATTTTGTTTTTTGTTTGTGTATGACCAGCAGCACATTTTTGGCTTTTTGCCGTTTACTATGTTGTTGTTGTTGTTGTTGTTGTTGTTGTTGTTGTTGTCGTTGTTGTTGCTTGTTATTTTGTTGAGAACTGTTTTTGCTTTTTTTCTAATTTCGTTTAAAATGCAGCGTTCGTTGCTGTAAAAGCTTTCAGGTACTGTTGTTGTTTATACGATTGTATTTGTAAGCACATTCGCTTGTGTTTTTCACTTTTTTCTAATAAAACTAAACTAGCTTAATAGATTTTGGTTACTTCTTTAGCACACTTTTTGAACCACTTTTGGTGAGGTATTTTATTTTGTTTTGTTTTGAGGGAGATTCGAAATTGTTCAGCTTTCGGCATTTATTTATTTAAATTTATTTATTTTTTTTTACCCAATACTTTGCCTGTCGAATTCAGTGGAAATCCCAAACATCGTAGCTTTACTGCATAACAAACGCAATCGGCATATAAATGTGGCTGACAACAACAATTGACACAAGATGCGATCACCTACAGAGTTGGCTCGTTTACCTTGAGTTGCCAAATGTTTAAAACCCACCAAATTATATACGCATAAAATGTTATATAAAAATACTTACCTACATGTGTTTACAGATATATATCTCTATATATATACCTACATATGTATTTATATAAGCCTTTTATACACGTAAGCTATGTATTTTTGTAATTCGGTGCAAAACAGTTAAAATTAAGAGACTTTTCATCTGAATTTAGCTCATTAAGATGGATCAACTTGTAAGTTAAAATCGATTTAGAGCTTTGAAATTTATTTATCAATAATTATAAAAAATAATTTCCGATAATTTTCGTGATCACTGCAGAAATTATCGAAATTATCTACCGAATTCCGCTGAATTCGTGACGACTGTTCCTCGTTTTGGTCTATATGTACGTATGTATATCGAAATAGAGGCCTTATGTATATGGTACTTATAACCATATCATGTTTCACATTTGATACTGATATCATACGAATACATTTAGGGCCCCTTCCGGTCCAAATTTCAATCAATATCTCGAACACGGGATTCCATATGGGACTGGGAACTACACCATGCTAAAGCACTCAACAATACCTTTCATTTTATTCCCACATATAGCTAAACCCCTTAATAGGGCTACACCTGGTACTCGTTTTGGTCAATATCTCGAAAACAGGGTCTATGGAACTAATAACTAGGCCATGTTAAAAAGCTCGTCCCACCATTCATTTGATACTTATATCTTTCAAACTCTATCTAGGTTCCCCCTGATCCACATTTTGGTCAATATCTCGGAAATGAGGTCTCGCATGGGACTGCGAACCTGGTTCACATTTTATGCGATATCTCCAAATTTTCACTATAACTAATAACTAAAAGGATAGTGTTTTTGAATTTTCACTAAAACTTATATTTAGCGATAGTTAAAATCAAAAAGTTTGGTGATAGTGAAAATGAAAATCGTTATCACTAAATTTTCAGTGATAGTGGTTTTCTATTTTAACTATCACTGAAAAAATATAATAAATTAAAAATATATCTCTCATCATACCTGTCCTGATGTATGGCTCCGATTCATGGACAATGTCAAGAGAAGATGAGATGGCCCTTGATGCCGACGGCGAATAGAAGGAGCTTTACGCAGATCTGACCATAGTCCAGCGAATTAAGGCCCAAAGGCTCCGCTGGCCGGGTCACATCATGCGAATGGATAAAAAAGCTCCAGCCCAGAAGGTTTTCCTATCGTCACCCGAATTCGGCAGCAGAGGAAGGGGGAGGCCTCGACTGAGATGGAAACAACAGGAGGAGGACGATTTGAATTCCCTTGGGGTTTCCAGGTGGCGTCAATTATCGTTAAAAATGAATGACTGGCGTGCAACGGCCAAAATCGCTTAGGCGGTTAGGTGATCACTGAAAAAATTGTTAATTCTTTCTATAAAAATTTACAGAAAAATACAGCAAAAATACAAAGCAAAAACATAGAGCATAGACATAGTTGCTCGAAAAGTTTAAAATGTTCATTTTTTTTTTTACATTAAACGGAGGGTTAAGAGTTATGCAAAATTGTCCGTAGGGTCTAGAATTAAATATTGTGTTAATTCAATAACTTCTTTTAAAATTAATTTTCCTACAAATTTGGTGAAAAAATATTTGATTAATTGAATATTTCTTGTAGCTGAAATCGGGTTGCTGAAGCTGTGCGCTTGTGCAGATAAATTGGTTTGCTACGAATGCTTGAGGACAAGGTTTCTGATTTGTATTGATATCGATATTTCTTAATAATAAACTTTTTTTTTTTTGCACCTCTAGGCTTTTTCGACACCATTCGTTTTGCTTATAGGATTATTATTCTTATAAAAAGAAGTTTTTGATATTACATATCAAATGTTGTATTGGCGCAAGACTAGTTTTGTATGTATAAAACTACAAATTTCAATACATTTCCATATCATTTGAAAACTAGCTTTGAAGTTGTATTAAAAACCGAACAGCTTCCGTGATTAAGTACTCTATAAATAAAACACAGCGTTCCTGCTTTAAAACAAGACAGCGCAAAGGCACAGCTACTATTTTCACACTGATGACCTCAATAGCGAGCGCACAAGCAACAACAACAGACAACAAACTAGTGCTACGCTATGAAAGCGGATGGTTTTGCTAGTTGTTTATCTTTATTTTAACGTTTTTTTTTTGCTGTTTTTCGAATTTTTTTAGCTTTTACTGAATTTTGTTTTTGTTTTTAGTAGATATACTCAATTTCACAAACAATTTCCACACCTTTTTACTTGGCACAATATCAGTAATTATGTAAGAGCGCATTCGCGTTGAATTGTTAAATTTGCCAATTTTTACAACAGATGGTTTTTTTTTTCAATAATAACTAGCACGTCAGTTAAGCGAAATTACCGCTAACAAACTAAACCCCTTACTAACAAATATTTATTTTTTTTATTTTTCATGTTATCAAATTTTACGGAATTTTACATCTAGTTTTCTTGTAATATTTTAACACATTTGTGTTAATATTTGTATTGCAACACGATGTATTAAGCTAACATTTGTCGTTTAGTAATACAATTTTTTTTCTAAATTCCATTTATTTTTGCTTCTCTTGTTCTTCTTTTAAACAATTCACTTTTTAGTTACATCGCAATCCGCTCGCACTCTCAAAAATAGTTTCAAACGCAAACGCAATCGCATCACATTCACATTTTGTTGTTGTTCACTAACTCAAATTTTTTCAAATATTTCTAATTATCTCTTCCCCTCTTTTACTATTTACCTTTTGTGTGTGTGCTTCTGTTACACAAAAGCTAACAACCGACTAGTAAATTACACTAACAAACTAATACTTGTGTGCATAGTATCTAAATACAAACGGTTAAAAGTTCATAACACACAATTTTTCCGTACCGTTGCCCGAACTGTTTGGTTACCTGCTCACGACTGTTTAAGCCAGCCGTAGCAAAGCTTAGCTGCAGCCGCTTTTAGCTAATACCAAATAGCTGTTACGCTTCACGTCTCATACACCGTAGCTTAGCGTAAACTAACGCCAACGCTAGCAAAAAGCAACACCAAACATACAGAGATATAGCTATAACAACAACAACAATTTGGTTAGATTGAATCACGTTCAGTAGCTCAAAGCCGCACACCACATCAAAACCACTTTAATTCGTAATTGTATTTTTCTCTACAAACTAAGTGAGTGTTTTTTTGTGTAGACTTTTCATGGAGATAACGAGTTTGTTGGCAAGATCTGTTGACTGTTGGTAAGTGATAGTGATGTTGAGTTGGTGGTGAGTTTTTATTTGAGCTGTGTTGAGTTGTTTTTGACTTTGGAGAGGTTTTTGGCTTTGATTTTGTTGTTGTCTTTGCAAATATCAAGCATCGGTGAATTAAGGAGGTACGAACTTTTATAACTGGCAGAGTTGCCGAGTTCGTTTAATAAGTGCTTCCATGGATTTTATTGAAGATTTTTGTCGTGGATACTTATTTTGAGAGATCTGACTTATACGGTGTTTCCACCAAAAGCAAACACCGTGTTTTCCGACCGTGTTTAGAAGCAAACAAAACACCATTCGAAAGTCTCATACACATTCTATAACCCAAACCCATGTCAAACCCCTTTTCAAAGCGTGTTTGTTTTGAGTTTACATACACTTGCGGCTTTTTCAAACCCAAAACCTACAAACAAGGTGTTTGTGTTTGGTGGAAACACCATATTAAGAATACATATTTGTATTTAGAACTTTTTTGTGGGAAATATACATAAATAAAAAAAAAAAAAATGTGAGCACCAAAATTATTTTTACTCATTAGTTTGGCATTTTCAAGCGAAGATGAAACAAGACATTTCTAAAACTGTATACCCTGGTTTCAAATTTGTACAGTATCTTATTTTTACCACTCTGAAAAATCCAAATAAAAGAAAAGGTTTGGTTTTTATAACACTAACAATTTCCTATCGATTATCTTATTTATAGCCATAACCGTAACCAAGCCCGTATTCATAAGTGTAAGCATAACCATAACTGTAATCTTCACCATAACCCAAATCATACCCACCACCGTAGTCGTAACAATAACCGTAATATTAAACACAACCGGGCGTAAACATAACTGAAATCGTAGCCATAACCGTAACTGTAACCATAAAAAACCCATAATCTTAACTACAGCACAGTCTAGTCGTAGCCAAAATCGTAATCGTGGACATAAATGATATCGCAATCATAACCGTAACCGTAACCATAACCACAACCATAAACATTACAACTACGGTAAACATAACCATAACCGTAACCATAACCATAACCATAACCATAACAATAACCATAACCGTAACCATAAAAATAACCATAACCGTAACCATAACAATAACCATAACCGTAACCATAACAATAACCATAACCGTAACCATAAAAATAACCATAACCGTACCCATAACAATAACCATAACCGTAACCATAACAATAACCATAATCCTTAACCAAAATCGTAAGCGTTTCCATAATAATAGAGGCTTTAGCGACTTTACCGTAACCGTAATTGCATCATGTACTGTGATGCCAACAGTAACCTCTGACCTTACCTTAGCCGCAAAAGCGACATTTACAGTGATCCCAACAATAACCTGTGACCTTACCGTAACCACAAAAGCCACACTAATTGCCATCATTACAATATGTAAATAAAATCTACCAGTGGAGTGGCTGTGACGTTACCGTAACGGTTAAAGGAATATTGACTGAACAAAAAAATGATTCCGTAACCGTAACCTTAACCGCAACATTCACTGTAACAATAAAATTCCCACCCTTAGACGTAACCGTAACCGTAACTGATAAAAAAAATGTATAACAGATTGGATTTTTTTTTTTAAATTTTTTTTTGGTTCTTACACTCATCTCACAATCTCTAGCTCCGCTCGTTACCTTGTATTGAGATATTGATATTCGATTAATGGGTCAAATACTTTTTAGCTGTAATTATATGAAGCTGATGCAATGCTGTTAGACCCGCTACACCTTAGCTCACGCCGAATGAAGTAATTAGCAAACAAAAGAGGAATAGAAAAAAATTTAGCAAAACATTAATAGCTCTATGTCAAACATGTTTCAATAAATCACAATACGTATATATTTAGGTTTACAAATGTGTGCTTTTTTTGAATATATACTAATACCTAGAGTGTTATGAAGAGTTGTTTTAAGTTTCAATATGCTTCTCTTTTACTTCACACTATGACAAAACCAACCTAATACAACCGGCGTTAATATCTTTCAAGGTGAAGAGATTTTCTAACCGCAGCTTTTTAATGACTTAAGCGAGTTGCTAAAGCAACAGTTTTAAGCTTGGATGGGTTTTTGTTTTTGCACATTGCTTTGTTATTTGTTTTTTATTCTTTTTTAAATGAGTTTCTACACAGTGTGATTTGATTGAAACCGTTATAATTACATAGAACGTCTAATAAAAGCAAATCTGAAGCGAATAAAAATTGATGGCTTACCTTAAAGCCCACATACATATGTCTATATGTATGCATGTGTCTTTTTATATACACAGAACTGCGTGATCATACACAACGAACATTTGCAAACGTTATAAAATAACTAAGATTTTGCATTTTTTGTTTAAATAATATTCCACACAAACGCTAAATGATGTCACCTTTACCACTTTTGTCATTCATTTCATAACTTCGCGCGATTAGTATTTTTATGCAATACAGCAGACCATATAATAGCTACATAGATAGACTGGGACGCGTTAATAAATATATAACCAAAACAAATTATTACTTTGCAAGCTGTTATTAAATTTTCAGTTTTTAGTTTCTATTTTGTCCTGTTCATACAATTATGAAGTTCTCTTGAATTACTTAAAAGCTTTTAATAGCATGCTGCGTTGAAAATTCTACAGCAAGAAAAATTTTCATATGGCTAAGCAATTAAAGAATTTCATTCGACAAAATAAGGCGAGCATATTTCCGGCATTACAGCCGATACACTTTTCTTTTTGTTCGTATTGCCTGTAGGTGATAGATATTGGATTTTTTTATGCCGCTGCTAAACTTTTTATAATCTCACTTAAAATAAACAATTAAATTGGATGGCGAGTGTACGATATTCTAGCTGTGGGCGCTTGTCAATTGACAGTTAAAAATTTCATTTAAAATCTTTGCTCTATACGCCTATTCAGCACATTCTTTTAGAATCTATAGAACAAAAGACTAAAGACACGAACTCGCAGCACTCTACAAAGCACATTTGAACATTCGAATGTTGGCACGTGTGGTTAGCGCTCGTAGCGATTTGTGTGGGTGGAGCAAGGCACTTTAACTTTTAATTTGATATTTTTTCTTTTCATAGACTTCTCGATATGTTCTCGTTCTTTTTTGCACTGCAAAATGTGTATTTATACTATAAGCATTAGACTGACTCAAAATTAAAAAATTCTTCAAATATTAAATTGATTTTCTTTTAAGGAAAGGTGAAAAAAGTGACTGTAATTTTTTCAGATTTTTAAATTAAGGTCTAGAGGTCTATCATCGCTAGCTTAGATTTTACAGACTTTACCTCATATTTGGTATAAAACGACGAACCATTGTTGCAAAACACCATTTACCTGAACATATTTTTGAAGGGAATCGAATTCCCCTATAAAATTTGCATTGACCAAATGCAATGAGCCGTACTGAAGTTTAAACTTGCACTGAAAAACAGTGTCTTAGTCTGTAAAATATATGATAGACTTTAATTTAAATATCTGAAAAAACTTCAGTAATTTTTTTTTCACCTTAAAAAGAAAATCAATATAATTTTTGAAAATAAACGATTTTTTTTTTGCCCAGTCTAATAAGCATATTACAGTAAGCCGCATAAAAAAATGAAACAATTTATGAGTGGAATTGTCCTACAAAGCAGCATAGATATATTATTTTAGATTTGATTAATTGAATCATTTGTGGATTATTTTAATTTTATTTTATTTCATTTAATTGAAATGGGGTGTGGTTGCTGAGTGACCGCGCTCAATCCCGACTCTTGCGTCCTCGTTCGTGCACTCTGGGCAACGTTGAGCTACCTAGGCTCGCGGCAGAAAGAGAGGGAGCCCCGGGGGGGCCACTCTGACATACTTGGTTTAAGGGCTCACCGGGGTCTTTTTCGCAGCGTCTGTACACCAAGAGGTGCGGCTGTAAGCGGGCGTCTGTCTTGAAGCAAGCGGCTCGCTATATAAATGTGCAAAACTTTTCCCTCCCAATCCAGGGTGTTATGCGATACCGTGCCCATTGGACGTTTGCAGCCGGGAGGCAAATCGTGGCTGTAGTCGAACGGAGCCTCACTGATACCGGGCCGCCTCAGGGAGTAACTATGGTCTTACCGCGGTATGGGGCTCTGCCGCGGCGGACGACACACTTCCCCTTACACTACCCTTGACCCTAAGCTGGCCTTGTCCGGCGAGGGGTCGTACGAACAAGATGAAGAACACACAAAATACAAAGCAATTAACGACTTCGTTTACTCCGCAGCAGAGAAGAACTATGCTGGAGCAAGCGAAAACACAACGCCGGAGGACAAACTCCGCCTCAAAGTTAACTGGGAGGCCGACAACGATGGAAACTACGGGTCAGTCATCCCCCAAACTGCTATCAAGTAAGAGTGACTTGATGGGAGCAAGCAACAGTGCGGCTGCCTACGCAGTCAAGCAGAAAACGGCGGAAGCTAAGCTTCCATCAAGCGCTGGTACGAAACCCAATCTCTTCACATCTGGGGCAATGGTCTCACGACCTGGCTTCAGAGTTTCGAAAGAGAAGGACGACGCCGTAAAGGGAGAGACCGCGATGGCAACTACGAGTCTGAATCCCCCCAAAGAGGCATCTCCCCGACGCTTTGCGTACTGGGATAAAAGAAAGGCCGCAAGGATCCTTAAAAGATATGAGGGAGCATCGCAGGAGAAGCTGTCGCCGGAAGAAAGGAAGATGGTGGAGGAAGCGAAAGCTCTGATACCAAATTTCCAGAGGCCCTATGTGCCTAAGAGGGTGAACGGTAATCCCTTCAAACGCCAGAGATCGGACGGAGAGGTAGACCCCCATCCGAAGCGGCATCAGGTCAACCCCGTAGTGGGAAAACTCAGCTTTGCTGAAGTAACCAAGGACAGAATCCTTATAGGTTTCATTGACCGAGGTAACGACCGTTGGTCCATCCCCAAAGACCAGTGGCTGTATGTCCGGAATGAAATGGGCAGGGCCCTCCTCCACTTAATGCGTGAGTCTCCGGGTAGTCCGCCGCGAGGTACTGACGCGGGCTGGCACCAAGGTCAGATCAAAATATTCGCGTGCGAGGATGCAAGAACTGTCGCACTGTATAAGGCAGCAGTTGCAAGACTGGGTGAAGTCTATCCAGGGGCAAGACTAGATGTCGTCGACTGGAAGGACATTCCTGCTCGGCCAAGGGCAAGGGCATGGATTCCTGCCGTCCCTGCAGAACCCGAGAATATTCTTGAGATGCTGCAGGTCTGGAATCCGTCTCTCCCGACGCAGGATTGGGGCGTCAATCTGGTCGATGATGTGGTTGGGCCCAATAGACAGGTGGTTATCACTCTGAATAAGGAGGCGCTCGAGCCCCTTAAACGGTGCAACGGACGAGTGCATTACGGCTTGGGTCAGATCGTGATCCACGTATACCGTGGCGATGCACAGCGCGCTGCTATTCCGGACGCTCCGGAGGACTCGGAGATCGAGGCATCGGAAGGGAAAGCAGAGGAGTCCGACGCGGAAAGTATGTTATCCGCCACGTCAAATTGCGATGGTGCTGCGAACAACTCGGCGATAGAAGAAAGCCTGCTTGACGAAGAAGGCCTCGACGTCACGATCGTGGCTAAATCTGAGCACACTAACGTTGATGCTGCTTCAGACAGCAGGGTTCCCGCCACGCCAAATCGTGCAGGTGCTCTGAACAACTCCTCGTTGAGAGACAGCCCCCGGAACAGGCCAGACCTCGACGACACGCTGGCGGCAGGGATGTCTGAGCTCTCTCATGTTGGTGGTGCTTCAGATAAATCTGCACAAATCTAAAGCAGCCTCGGCTGTTTTAAGCAGTCGTCTTTCTAAAGGCGACGTAGACGTGGTCCTTATCCAAGAGCCCTGGGTCAATAGCTCTAGGATCTGTGGATTGGGGACTAAGGGGTACAAGCTCATCCAAGCCAATGATGAGGGCAAGGTCAGAACATGTATTTTGGTAAAGTCTGAGCTAAACACCTTTCTATTACCCAACTACTCAAATGGTGACGTTACAGCTGCCAGCTTAACAGTCGGCAGCACCAGCCTAACGATGGCGTCGGTCTATATGCCCTATGACGCCGAAGAACCTCCTCCACAAAAGGAGGTGAAAGATCTGGTGGATAATTTCTGTACGGGCCATCTTATTATTGGAGCTGACGCTAATGCTCATCACGTCCAGTGGGGAAGCTCCGATATTAACGCTAGGGGCGAGTCTCTGTTTGACTACCTACTAACAACTAACTTGGTGGTTTGTAACGTGGGTAACGAGCCTACTTTTATAACTAAAGCTCGTAGGGAGGTTATAGACCTCACTGTTTGTAGCGAAGGTGCTTATGAGTGGGTCAGAAAATGGCGTGTTCTTGATGAGCATTCATTTTCTGACCATCGGTACATAGAAATTGTGTTAGACTTTATTGTTGAGCAGCCAGTCATGAAACGAAATCCACGCAACACTAACTGGCAGCTACATAACCAAATATTAGCTAGGGACCTACCAGTATTACCTCCACAAGCCCCCTCATCAGTGGGAGAACTGGATGATCTGGTAACGACCTTTACAACGGCGCTCTCAAATGCCCTAGAGCAGGCTTGTCCAGTACCAAAACCACGCGGCAAACATAGACCCCACTGGTGGTCTTACGACCTGGATTCGTTCCGTATATCATGCAGGAAGCAATTTAACAAGGCCAAGAGCATCGGTACGGAGCCTGAATGGCTCGAATATAAAGCTAAACTGAGGGCCTATAAAAAGGCTCTAAGGCAAGCGAAGAGAACTTCGTGGAGAAATTTCTGCACCGGGGTCGAAAAAGTCGATGATACAGCGAGACTTAGACGAGTGCTATCAAAAACTCAAACAGCCATTTGCTATTTACGGAAGCCTGACGGATCTTGGACCAGCACGGAAGGGGAAACCCTGGAGCTGCTCCTGAACACACACTTTCCGGGGAACTTGTATGATGCACCTGTAGCATCTGCAACAAACCTGGCGGTAAACATACCCATTACGGAGGAAAGGGTAAGGTGGGCAATCAAAAGCTTTGAGCCGTTCAAGGCAGCCGGGCCAGACGGGATTTTCCCCGCACAACTTATAAACACGCTGGAAATATCAGCTAAATGGCTGGTAGTTCTCTATTCAGCCTGCCTGGCTCTTAATTACATTCCGTGCTCCTGGAGAAGCGCCACGGTAGTCTTTATTCCAAAGGCTGGGAAGGCCTCACACTATGAGCCTAAAGACTACAGACCGATCAGTCTCTCGTCTTTTGCACTTAAAACCTTCGAGAGGATAATTAGCGATTATCTCTCCTCTACTATTGATAGCAACCTTATTTCTAGCTATCAACATGCATACACCAAAGGTAAATCAACGGAAACTGCGCTCCACAGCCTAGTCTCTATTGTTGAAAAATCATTGCACGAAAAGGAGTACTGTCTCGTGGCCTTTCTGGACATCGAAGGGGCTTTCAACAATATAAGGCCGGAGGCTATTAACACTGCTTTAACAAACCTGGGCATAAATAGGTCTCTTATTGGACTAATTGATCAACTACTAAAGGGAAGGAAAATAGTTTCTTCACTGGGAACAGTTGATCTTTCACGCTATGTCACAAGAGGAACGCCTCAGGGTGGTGTTCTCTCCCCGCTCCTATGGAACCTCACCGTAAACTCGCTGCTACGAGACACAAGGTGGGGGGGCGGGAAGATAGTGGCATATGCAGACGATTTAGCTATTGCATATAGGGGCAAATTCCCACAAACCCTGTGTGACTTGATGCAAGTAGCACTGCGAGAAGTTTCTTCATGGTCCTCTCGCTGCGGACTTAGCATCAACCCGGGAAAGGTGGAGCTTGTCCTTTATACCAGGCGGTACAAGATACCACCGCTGAACCTACCAAAACTAGATGGCGTGCGCCTGAACTTAGCTGATAAAGCCAAATTCCTAGGCACAGTTCTAGATAGAAAGCTTAACTGGAAGGAGAATGTCATCCAGCGCCAGAGGAAAGCGTGCATTGCACTTTACACGTGTAAAAGAGCCATTGGCAAAAAATGGGGGCTCAGCCCCAAAATTTGCAGATGGATCTACACTGCGATAATCCAGCCAATTTTGCTGTATGGAGTCGTGGTATGGTGGCCTGCGCTAGGAAAGGCAACAAACCTAAATCTGTTAGGAAAAGTCCACAGATCGAGCATGATCTGTATAAGCGGGGCGTTAAGAACAACGCCCAATGAAGCTCTCCAGGCCATTCTTGGCTTTTTGCCACTCGATCTGGAAGGGTACCGGGCAGCAGCGGCATCGGCTCTGCGTCTAAGGGAAACGTCCGTCTGGGGCGCAAGCACTATTGGACACTCCTGTATTCTAAGATCTTACAGCTTTCTCCCTCTGAGCACAGATCGGTGTGCGACCACAACAGTCGGAGATTGTTGTTTTAGAATAAACATTCCCAGCAGGGAAGACTGGGAGAACATAGATCGGTGTCCCGCTACTAATGGCGGCACTTTTATATACACCGACGGCTCGAAGTTAGACGGCAGAGTCGGAGGAGGGGTTTACTCAAGGGATTTGGACCTAGAAATCTCCTTTAGACTACCTGATCACTGCAGCGTCTTCCAGGCTGAAGTTTCTGCAATCATGGACGCCGTGACTTGGATAGGTAAACGCACCATCGGACAGGATATCTGTATTTTCAGCGACAGCCAAGCGGCCATCAAATCCCTTGGCTCTTACTCGTTCAACTCTGAACTGACGCTCAGCTGTCGTCGATCTCTTCAAGAGATGGCCCAACAGAACCGCGTGAACCTCACATGGGTCCCGGGACACAGGGACATTGAGGGAAACTGTAGGGCAGACGAACTTGCCAGGCAGGGCACGACCAAGCAGATTCTTCAAGATAAAGAGCGCATAGGTATGCCGTATGCCACGTGCAAGCTAATGCTGAAGGAGCATACACTCCGCGAAGCCAACGAAAGATGGCTACAAGCCCCAGGGTGCCGGATATCCAAGCAAACCTGGCCAAAATGCGATCTTAAAAGATCTAGACACATATACGCCCTAAAAAGGAAGGAAATCTCCATATTAATAGGTGTTTTAACCGGGCACTGCCTTATTGGTAGGCACGCAGTAAGGCTAGGCGTTCCCTACCGACGATGCTGCAGGAGTTGCAAAGATGATGAGGAAGAGGAAACGGTGGAGCATCTCATCTGCAACTGCCCGGCCTTAAGCGGAGCGAGAAGGCGCTCTCTGGGAGTTCCCTTCCTGGTTAGCTTAAGCCAGGTCGCGGAGCTAGACATAAAGGACTTGATGGCCTTCATCAAGTTATCAAAATGGTTCGAGGAGGGGTAGCGGTGTCGGTTAGGAGTGTCAGTCCCGGGTTTCGGCTATATGGAGAGTCCCAACAGCACTGGGATTTTCCATATGGCCGGGCCCCGGGACTGACTTTCCTAGTGTTTGGTGGTATCACAACGGGCCTTTTATTACTGGCCTAGGTGTGCCTTTGCGGCAGCCACTTCTACCTACCTACCTAATTGAATATTAGTTTACTTACAAAAATGTTCGTTTGTTTTATGTAATTTTATTTCTACGCTCAGGATCACGCGAAACTTCGAGGTTTCAATTGTAGATCGAGGGCTCTGGGAAATAGTGAACCCATATGCTGAATCTGATTCGGAGATTTGGTATACGGATGGGTCGAAAAAACTCCGATATCTGGGGTGGGGGTCGCTCTGTCTGTATTTATTATCGGATTTCAAACATACAAGTACTACTTAATAACGATTAAGAATTTACACTCATAGTACGAGAGCCCCATAGAGATACCTGAGAATACGAATGTCGTATGTAGCAAAACTTGATTTTTCGGGAGACGCTTTTTATTTTTTTAAATACGAGAAAATGCATGCTGAAAATCTGACAAGTTATAGGATTTCTTAAAAAGCTGATAGCGCCTTTCGAAAGAGATTACGAAGCTAAATTTTAATATGTGATAATCTCGAAATACTTAAAATTCACATACGATAATCGTATTCTGAGGTAGCGATTTGGTTGTTGAATAATAACAAGATAATAGCGGTATTATGCCCATCACTGACAACGAACTGTAAAAAACATGCTTTATTTTGATGACGTTATTTTGACATATTTGGGTCGTCGGACCTACTTTATGTCGCACTCAATTTGAAGGACACATATTCCTCAGTTAGTTACGAAAGTGACGGTTAATGAAATGAAAATAGAACTGCTATTAAAAAAAAAAATTGCATGCATCAAATTGGCATGTTCCTCCCAAAAAAGCTGGGCGTCTCGGTGAAACGAAGTCGCTCACAAAAATGTAGCTTGTTCTTAATCAACAAACATTAGCCTATGGGGGCTCTCGCACTATCACTATGTCGTGAAGAATCTAAGGAGGCAGAGGAGGATTTATTTCTAAGTTTATTGTCCATTTTAACATCATTTTAATTTCAAAAAATATTTAATAACTCCTTATTTTCTTTCCCTTAACAGAGGTTTTTGTTCGAAACTCGTTTTGTTAAGAAATGTAAAAAAAAGAGTTCACCATCAGACGTTAATTGTGAGTTTTGGAAAATTACTCATATTATCAAGAGTTCAAATATTAAAAGAAATATTTTTAAATTACCACTGAGTCTAAAAGTAGCATCTTCATCATTCCGCTTAGAACGTATTCTACGTCAAAAATTTTTAAGAAAAATAAGATATAAATATCTATAAAATCCTCTTTGTATTTTGTTTTCATTGGCCTTCTTATATGATTGGTTCGAATTGGGCCAACGAACTCAAAGTTTGCTTTTGTTGAGTCATCACATGAGTAGTACACATTTTCAAAATTATAGATTAGTGGCTGCGCACGATCAAAACCCTTTTAGCTATGCTCTTTCCAAATTTTTTTTTAAATTTATTATGTGAAGTAATAATGCTAACTTCCATTGATTAGACAAACAGAAATGAACTAAAAGAAATTACGTATAGGCTAATGAAAAATAAAATTAGTCTTATAACAAAACGGGAAAATTCTTCGTGATAAGTTGAAAGTAATGAGTACTGACACATATACATGCACACCTACAAGCATTAAAATCAAGGTCTGAAACCGATTAAAATAACGTTCCGGTTTCGGTTTCGGTTTTGCAACGTGTTTCGGTTTTGGTTCCGGTTTCGTTCTTCAAAATTTATTTCGGTTTCGGTTACGGTTTCGTTCCGGTTTCGGTTTCCAAATAAAAACACGAAAAAAAAAATTTTACTACTAAAATACTCAAGTACCTATGTAGCTACGAAATAGGTCTGAAATTTCATAACTTTTTTCCTGCGGCCATGATGGGATTTCTCCAATATAATAATACATTTTATTAACGCAAATATTCTGCAAAACAAATTCCTAAAATTAACTCTAATTTTTTATTAAAAATATATTAAAATGAAAGCCAAATGAAATGTATAAATCGTTAAAAACATTAGAATTAGTGGCGCTTTCTGAGACAAGCAGAACATTTCATTTTCGGATCTCGTAAATTTGTTTCGAGCGCTTCATTCAACTATAGTCAAACTTCCTCTTTCAGAATTTTGATACTGACTCGACAATCTTCCATGAAAACTTTCAGGGTACCTGTTTGTAAAAGGAAGTACCTATGTGCCCACTCACAGAAGTAAGGTATTGAAAAAATTCAAAACCGTTTGGAACCGGTTCCGGCTTTTCAAACGGTTTCGGTTTCGGTCTTTTCCAGATCAAAATAACGGTTACGGTTTCGGTTTCGGTTTTGAAAAATGAATCGGTTTTAATCGGTTACGGTTACGGTTTCGGTTTCGGTTTCAGTCCTTGATTAAAATCAAAAAATTAACCGCACATAATTGGGATGAATAAAGTTAAGATTTTGGGAGAAATCATTAAGCCACTCAATGTCAGATGATTTTGTTCTTTTGCGGTTCGTTTATTTTACAGCCATCAATTATTATTATGCTTAAGTTCAAGTCAATCAAATGCGAATCAGGAGTTTGCTGTCGTCTATCTAGCGGGCGCCATGCACAATAACAGTAAAATAAAGTGAAGTAGCGTATTGAAATCAATACAAATAACACTGTACATAAGTCAAAAAATCCCATAGGGTTTCTCATGGGTTTATACAGCTCTTGGGTGTGCTGAATCTGAATATGAAGACAGCTTTTTCGGGTCACTCTATGTTTTCTCTCCAGAGGATAGTTGGTCAGAAATCGGTAGTAGTAAATATTTTATTTTTTTATTTTTTTACTTAACAAGTTATTATACTCCAATTTTTTGCACTATGAAGCATCACCAAACCACAAACCAAAATTAAACAATGGTTTCTTGATCCCAGAAAAATTGTTAAACTATTAAACAGCTTTTTTTTAACTACCGATCTCTTTACAAACCACCTCCTGGAGAGAAAACATAGGGTGATGCGAAAAATCTGACTTTAGATTCGGATTCAGCACACCAAAAAGCTTCAGAAACCGTTGAGAAATACGGTAGGGTTTTTAAAAACTTGAATTTTGTTGTACAGTGTCATTGAGAAAGAGAAAGCCATAGAAGCCATGAGGAAACGATAAAGCTGAGAGTTCAAAAGCCAAAACGTAAATACAACATTTGTGTCATAAATAAAGTTCATGTTTCGAAGCCATCGCGATATGCGAGAAAAAAAATTATCCGATAGGTGGCGCACTGGTAGCGATATTAGCAAAATTATATTTATGGTTCAATTCGGCTGTCATTGGAAACATACATATATTAACAGCAAGGTGTGACACTGATTAAAATAACGTTGCAGTTTCGGTTTTGTAACGGGTTTCGGTTTCGGTTCCGGTTTCGTTTTCAACATTTATTTCGGTTTCGATTACGGTTTCGTTCCGGTTTCATTTTCTAAATAAAAAGTCGAACACAAAAAAATTTTGCTACTAAAAAAACTCTGAAGTCTGAATTTTCATAACTTTTTTCCTGTGGCCATGATGGATTTTCCCCAATATAGTATAAAATATTACTGGCGCTATTTATGGATAAAAGATCTGCAGAATAAATTTCAAAAACTAACTCTACTTTTTCTATTAGGAAAATATTAGGATGGAACATTAAGATGGTGAGACGGGCCACTAAACACTTCTTTCGATTTCTTCATTCAATTTTAGTGCAATTACAATAGGAACTTTGATACTGAGTTCAAAAATAAAATATGTATGTGCCTACAAAAAAGGCATATAACAATTCCAAAATGTTTGGAACCGTTTCCGGCTTTTAAAACTATTTCGGCTTCGTTCTTTTTTTAAATAAAAACAACGGTTACGGTTTTGGTTTCGGTTTCACTCCTTGGTTAACAGGGACCGCAAATAATAATTATTATTCTAATTTTACTCTTCATACTAAAACTCAAAACGTCATATCTCTTTAACAATGGGATTTTTAAAAAATAAGTTATTGAAACGTCTACTTTAAAAGGAGAAAATTGGCATTAAATGGTGGAAACGGGTATTTATGGAAATTGTACACTGAACCAAAAATGTACATGTTTTTTAAGAAAAACGTTTCATAGAAGTTCAAGCTGATGTTTCTTAAGTCTGGTTTTCATTAGGTCAAATTTTGATAATTTCTATCGACTTTATCGAAATAAGCAACCGAATCTCGATAAAGTCGATGAAATTTGACACATTTTGACCTAATGAAAACCGCCTTTAGAATTAAAGAAAAAATTCATAGATTCTAAGAAAATTATTTTAGAATTTATGAATGAGTTCATGATTTTTTGAGTTCATGACTTTTGAGGATTTGTTTACACATTTTAAGAACAAGTACTTATATTCTATGAAATATTCTTAAATTTCTAGAAAAACTTCTTTGGAGAGGTTTTAATGAACAATTTTTAAAATCCATGTACTTTTTCTTTGCGAACATGAACTTTTTTGGTCCAGTGTATAGATGGAAATCAATGCACTCATATTTTCATACAAATTTTCCACAATTTACAAATGAATTTTCTTAAATTTTCTTTGTGATCAGAAACTCTAGAGTAAGAGGCCTGCTACATAATTAAAGTTTTTAAGCCCAAGCTCCGGCTAATTTAGGATATATGTCGTTTTGTGATTTATAATAAAAAAAATATAAAACTTGTTCTTGAGTAAATGAAAATAAAAATCATTGCGGTACCTGATTAAAAGGGCTTGTACTGTTTTGCATACTTACCCATTTTTCAATAAGCGCAAATGAAAAAGAAAACACCATTTAAATATTTTTTATGTATATTTTTTAACAAATCGAAAAAATGTTTATTATTCATGTACTTTTTGATCAAAATCATACAACGTTGTCAATTCGTTCTCATCATTTACTTTATATCGCATAATATTATTTTGTAGTTTGTTTTTTTTTTTTATATGTTTTGTTTTTTTCTTTCTTTTATAATAATTATTATATAATATAATTTAATAATAATAATTCAATATATTACCGTTACCTTATAAAGTTACATATTCATACTTAAATACTTCATGCATTACTTAATTTTTTTTTTTTTTCATTTTCTTTTTCATAAATTATTATTTTTTTTTTATTATTAATAATATTAAAACTAAGTGTGTAAATTACGCGTGCATGAGAATTATTTACAAAATTTAGTTTTTATTAAATTCTTTCGTTTAGTAAGTTTGTTTATAATTTTTTTTTTTATATTAAATTCTTTTTTAATATTTTCTAAACTTGACTTGCACGCTTTTTATTATATTAAGTTTAAGATGAAGTGAATTTAATGTTTTTTTTTTTTTTTAATATATAATAATATTCTGCGCTAACCTAATCTAAGTTCGTTTGAAGTGAACTGTAATTTTTTTGTATGACTATTTATTGTTATGCTAACGAGATTTCTTTGTTTTAATTTTTTTTATTTATTTTATGTTTCACTTAAGTATGTGTTAGTATAATAGTAGTAGTATTAATTATAATTATGTATATTGACTACATTTCGTAATATGTTAAACAATCCTGATGAAGTGATGCTTCGTCAACGTGTTCTCTAGACGTTATTTGTTTTTGAGTGTACGTTTTTTTCTAGTTATAGACTTTTTTTACATTTTTTTTTTTTATTAATAAATTATAATATCTTGTTGTCTGATAAATTGCTTTATGTTCTTGCAATAGTTTGCAATTGATTTCGCATTCACTTTTTTCGTCTTTTATTAACCTACATACCATATTTGTTTATTTAATAATTTTATTATATTTTTGTCATGTTATTTAATTCATTAGCTATTTTAATTTTTCATTTGACTCTTAATTAAAAATTATTTTTAATTACATACTTTCTTTTCTGCCACGTAAGTTCCAATTCCCATACTTGTACGTATGTATGTATATCTGTGTGTGTGTATATTTGTATATGCTAATATGTATAAATTATTGTAAGTTCTATTTCATGGAAATATTGTTCTCAACTATAGCATTGCGCGCCCTCGTTGATTATAATTTTTTTTTTTGTTTTAAATACTTAACCTCATTTTCGTAAAAAATAAAATAATTTTATAAAGCTTTTTTAAATACAATTTTTATACAAATTCTTTAAGTAAAAGCATAATAAAACTATTTTAGTTCTTATGAGTATGAGGTTAAATTTTTAATATATTACTATATATATACCATATATTCGTACTAGTTTGTTGCTATACAACGCGTTATTAATTAGTAAAACTTAAATATTTTTTTTTTTTTCAATTTATTATTATTTCTTTTTTTATTACTCCTATCAATATAATAATTCTTAAAACTGATTTATGTAGTGCATGAAGGTGTGCGCTATTTCTTAGCTCAAAAATGTATAGCCAAAAAATCGAAATGCTTACCAGAACTTTGCCACAGCATAGAAAAATTGAACTTCAAAAATAACGCACATCCTACTGCAATACACTCAGTACTCAATGGTCGATTATTTAATATTGCTCGCCATTCAGTTCTCACTTTTTTTTCTATATATAATAACTACAATGTATTTAATATAAAGGTATGACGTTTTTATTTTAAAAGTATTTAATGTGTTTCACTACTGCTTTTCAAATTAAAGCTTTATTAACCATGCTCGCATTTAATTATGAACAAAATGATAATAATCACTAATTGTGAGTAATTAAAAATTGTTTCCTAAAATTCAATATCACTAAAACTTACATAAATTCTGCTATAATTTGGAATAATTTTTCAAATTTCTAAGCAAAACTTTTTTCAATACTTTGTTTTAAAAATGCAAATTTAGAAAACTGAGGGAACTTCAAGACAGTTTTCTATTTGAGAAGGTATATAGTTGTATTTACTACACGCTGAGTGAAATTCTAGTAAAATCCACTTAATAAAATATTTTTAATTAAAAATTTGAATAAAAAAAATAAACAAAAAATTTTGAACAAAATATTGTTTTCTCTTTACATACACAATAATATGCTATTACATGTCTAATTTCCCTTGAGCCTTGTGCGTTAACAGATATATGTAGATATTTATAACTTTGAAAACTTTTATAATATTCCCTCAACTATAACATGTATATGGACAAAAATCCTGATCATTGAAGTTTTCTTCAAAAAAGAGTAGTTAGTAGTGAAGTTGGGTTTCTTTTCTGGTTATGAAGTAGTAGTAGAATTGTAAAATGAGGTGACTGTTAAGCAGGCTAACAAACTTAGGCAAACTTTTGGACACTAGAAGAACGAAGCAATTTTCTATGTATTTTTCTGCCCTGTCTGTTTCCCGCCATCAGGTCGGATTTTTAAATACTTGTATGCTGGTTTTCGGATTTTCCATGTAGATATGTATATGGGACATTCTATCCTATGGAGAGTCATGCTACTGAGGATCATTATCGTAAAAAATTGTTTGCTCATCGTCACGAATATGATCCAGGGCAACGTCTACGATTTTTCCCAAATTTTTAACTCCCACGGAAGAGTCAGCATCGGTCATCCTTCGAAAACGGCATCAGGAACTTCTTGGGTAATATGAAAGGTGACGACTGTGAACATATTATAGTGGATATCTTTCAGAATTAGCGTAGAATGGATTTGGAATGTCGTTGATAACCCATGACTTTTATTCTCATCTGAATTTCTTCCCCGATAACTAGAACGGTACCAGCGACTAATGAGGATAAGGCCTTCATCATACACTAAAACATAAAAAGATAAGCTAATAAAGCTACTGGGTTCATACCCCAATTATAAAGGTAAAGTCCTTTTCTTTTTAATTTTTATTAATTCTGCAAAAATTATATTTTAAAAGAATCGAACAAAGATTTAAAAAGAATCAGCTAAGTATTCTTGGCCTCTGATACGTGAAACGAATCCTGAATTTTTGTGGAACTGTTATCCAATAAAACAATCATTTAATTCAAATCTGAAGTCACTTTCCCACGATTAGGTCGGAATTTTAAGTAATCTTATGCTCAGCAGCAATTGGTGGTTTCTGATACGTGATATGAACCCTGAAAATTAGAAACGACTCAATTGGACTTCGCTTGACTTCTATTTGTAGAATTTTTGTCCAATAATAGAATCATTAAAAGTTCAAAATTTTTGTAATTTTTTTACCAGTTATCTAGAAAACTCGAGCTGATAGCGAAAAAAGGATAGCGGATTCGTAATCAGCGCTGAAAATTACCCTAGAAGCACCTTTTCACTGCTTATATCCAAAACCTAGTGTGCTTGTGTGATTTTTATCAATAGTTCAATCTCTAAAGCCGGGTTTTGAACTAAACTCAAAAAAATGTTTGAAAACTAAAACTAATTATTTTTAAATTATGGTCTCAAAATAACAATCTTTATTTTTTCTCTATAGCAAAAACTTAAAAAAAAAATGTCTACAATGTTGATTTACGATAAATATTACTGTATTGCAAATAAATAAACCTATTTCGGTATAAGATCCTTATAAATTAGCATCATATATGAGTATTTTTTTTTTTTTTACTGGCAGGTGTCCGCGACTTCGTCTGCGAAACTAACATAAACGAACCTGAATATCTAGACTCCAGCACCACCTAGCGTGTTTTTGCCACAGAGTTATGTGCCAAAAATGAATAAAAGCGGACCAAAAATGCGGATTTTGTAATATAGCGACACCCGCGCCATCTAGCGGTGAAAAATATATAAATTATTGAGAGAACCTATCGAAATAATAATCCGCCAATTGGTTACAAAAAACCGCCGTCATTTTTATATATACAGATAGGTTACAAAGGGAAGAAATAATAAATAATCACTACACTTATGATGGTTTTTTGGAGATTTTTCACATATCTAATGCAAAGTCCGGTTCTGGAAAAATGACGAATAAAGAAACAGCCTTTTTATAAAACTATGGTCGTTACAAAACTATGTCTGCTTGAAAAGGTATTATAAAAAAATTATAAAAAATTGCGTTTATGTTTTACTTAAAACGATGTAAATGCTGTTTTTACTTCTCTACATACGGCGATTATTTTTTCAGTGCAACAATTAAGCTCTTAATTTTTTCTTTCTTAACTTTCAATATTTTACATTTTTTTACCGCCTTCACACATTTTTATTGATAATATGTATGCATGTTTGTAATAAATTCCTGCGCTTTGAATCGACTCATTTTACTCAATTCTTTTTTTTTTTTTGTTTTAATTGTTTTTTTATTTGTATTTAAAAGTTTATTACATTTCTTAGTTTATATGCATTTATGTAATGTTTTATACAACAAAAGTATAGTTAATGTTTGTCATTGCATGCGTGTGATCAGTTTTATTGCTCTTTTTTTCTGGAACAAGTTCAACTGAGCAACAACGGAATTTTGATTTTAGAGAGAGAAGGTGTAGGAAGGCTGGGTTTTAAAAGGCTCCTGCCATGAGAATAGAGCTATTCTTTAACATGGATCCTGAGAAATAATTGATAAAATGCGTATTTATATTTAAAAAAATCGAATGTCCTTTCAAGCCACAAGAAGTATGACTTTCGTTCTTTGTTTTTTTTTTTTTTTGTATGGCATTATCCAAGGAGATGTAGACGCTACCCCACTCTTAACAAACATATTTTAATGTTCCAAGGAGAGAAATTCAAATCGAGGTAGAAATCGCACTACTCCAAAACGTTACACTTCGGTCTCTATCCTCAACAAGTTATATCTAACATATTTTCCTTCACATAAAATCAGTAAACTGCAGAATTTGAAGATGTAGAATACGATGTCTTCTAAAGACAAGGCATGAACTTTGTCGCATTCTAAGTTTAGCTATACTCACTTTTTATACAACTTTTGCAAACTAAGGTAGCGTTTTCTTTAAAGTTCTTCAGCGTTTTCAAAACATCGTACTAAATAGCAAAAATTTGGTATGTTCTCTTGTGGTCTAGCCTACGAACACCTCCTATTGTATAATATAAAAAAATAATTCTACTTATTGTTTTAAACAAACTCAATGTAATGTTGTTCAAAACCACCAGGGTTTAAAAAAATAGTAAAATATAGCTACGATTTGGTATGTTCTCTTGCCGTCTAAGGCAGGAACTCAACTTATTTTGGTATAATTGAAAATTCTAGTTATTGTTTCAAACAAACTAAATTTAATGTTTATAATTTTGGATTTTTTTATGTTTGATGTTGTTCAAAACAATCGGGATTTTAAAATTATTACATAACCACGATTTGGTACGTTCTCTTGTGGCCAAATTCGGGAACCCAATTTATTATGATATAAGCGAATATTCTAGTTATTGTTTCAAACAAACTCAACAAAATGGTATTCATAAAACTTTTTTTTATTATTACGAGTAAGAACTTAAATTTTTTCTGACTCGGGAACGCCCACATAAAGTTCTACTAATTATTTTAAACAAACTTTGAATCCTTTTTCAGAAAATAATGATTTAGTTATGTGTATGTTTGAAATAATACCTTAAAATTGCATTACCATTCTTTCATGCCCTTTGTTTATATTTTGTATATGTTTTGTATAAATATTTGTTTGTTTATATATAATAGTCTATACTAACGTTTTACCGCTTATATACCTAGTATATGTAGTTTCAAATATGGCATTAAAATCTCTGCAATTACTTCAGTTCTCTTTTGTGGTTGTAGTCTAATTATTTGGTTTTGTTTTTTCTGCTACTTAGTTTTTTATTGTTTTTTAGCTTTTAAGTTTGTATATTTATATGCATGTGTATATGTGTATATTTTCGGATTCGGTAAATTTTGTTCGTATTTCCGAATGTGTCCTCGTATACAACTACGATTTGCTGATAGGTTTTATTTTTTATTGTATATTGTTTTATGTTTTTATGGATTTTTTAGCTTAAAAATTGCTATTATTATTTTTTTTTTACTTGTCTGGTTTGTTTTTATTTTTTTTTTTTGTATGTGTTATAGTATAATTAAGTCTATTTTATGTCATTTTGTTATTAATTTTATAATATCGCTTCTGCATCGTATATTGTTTTAGATCGAAATTCTTCTAGTTGAAGGCAATTGGCGAATATTTTTCTTGAAATTATTTACGCAATAACTATACAGTGTTTTGTTTTGTTTATTAAAGTTTTTAAAATATTTGTTGTATTTTGGGTTTTTCGTTACGTAAAGTAGTGGTTTGATGTGTACGTGGTGAAAATTATTGATTTTGTTGTTGTAGGTTTCCTTTTGTTTGTAAGAAAAAAATATTACGAAAATACAAAATTTTGTTGAAATCGAATTGGAAGTGAAAACTAATGATACTTGGAGTAAAAGTATTCGCTACACTATATGTATGTTTGTACATATGTGTATACCTTATCAATTATCTAACTTACGTTACATATGTATTTTAAATTTTTTACATTCGCTATATACCTTTATACATTAATATTTTGTACAATATTTTTCTAAAAATCATATATATGTACATAAGGGGTATTCCATGCTAACTGCTGCTGCTACTACGTAATGTTGTAGCACCGAGTTCTATGTAATTTATACATTATATTGTGTTATCAATGGCTAGGAAAATGATCCCATATCTCCCGAATGGCTGTTGAAAAAGTTTTTAACGAAAACCTATGACACAAAATGCAGCGGTAGTGGCAGTGGAAATGGAATTCCCCCAAAAGTATGTACCTTCAACAATTTTTTTCATTTTATATAATATTTTTTTTTCTAAAGATTTCAAAAAGGCTTCCTCCATTTATTTACCATTTACAGCAGTATTGTATAATTAATATTATTATTATTTCGAATATATATAAGGCATTTTATACTAGTTTACAAAAAAAAAAAGAAGTTAATAAATATATGAAAAAGTTGAGTCCAATTATGGTTTGAAAAAAGTTGTGCATTTAAATGTTATATTGGAGAAAATGGCGTGTCAGTCATCTACTGGATTGTTAGCTTTTGAGGAGTAAATAAAATACTAAAAAAATGTTGTGTGCTTTATATTTTTGACGAAGATTTGGAGAATTTTTTACTAAAAGTGCGCTTTACTGTGATTGTGTGCTCATTGCGGAGAAAACTAATAGATATTAAGTGTTTCCTGTATCTTCCCATGAAGGAAGCTACGCAGAGAAAGGGTATTTTTAGGAAAACTGCATACAATATTTTTTTATTGTTCTAGTTTATTATTAGACTTACGGTTATGGAAGACCACTACTAAATAACAAAATAAGCAAAATCCATTTTAATGAAAAAAACCTTACAAAAAAATCCAATAAGACTGAAACTGAAGAACTGAAAAGCAACAGACAACTGAGACTTCAATAGCTTGCAAAATAAATTTGAACGCTAGTATAAAATGCGCCTAAAACTATGCTACACTCGCGGGTTTTGATGTGTAGCTCAAGGCAAAAACACACTGACAGCGACGCAACACATGGACTAGCGGTACCAATCTACATTAATTCAAAATAAATATGGATGAGTGTTAGAGTTGTTTATATTTTTTTTCACTTAGTTAAATAACTCTGTAATCGACAATTGAGCTTATTATTGGTTTGATGATATATTTCTGCAAATTTTCCATTATGCTTTTTTGAAAATTTTTATACAGTTTAAGGTAAAAAAATTATATATGGACTTTAGACTGTTTTATTTTTCTTCTACAAACCATTTTTATCTGTTGTCGCTTACAAAGTTATTTGAGTTACTATAGGCCGGACATGGATTTTTAAAGCCGATCTGTACCAAACCGAAGTGTTTGCTCTCGGACGGCATAAGTCGGTTGCAGTGTCAGCCTTACATCCGTAGCTCTTCCATTAACCGTCGAAAGGTGTTTTTTCCGTAGGCAGAAAGAGTACTTTTAATCTTTTAAAAGTACGAAAAAAATCCTTGTTCAGCTAATCTTTGATATTACATGTGAGGAGTGATTAAATAAAAGGACGTATTTCCCTTTTCAAACATTTTTCAGAAACCGAAAAAACTGGAACAGAGTGAAATAGTCGAAATTAAATGTATTTAAGTGGCGATACTAATATAAAACAGCTACTTTAAACTGGGTTTTTAACTTTTTAATTTGGAAATATGCCGTTTTGATTGAACCATATTTTGAAAAACCAATTTTTGAAGAATAAAAATTTCACATTTCCTTGCTATCTATTGAAATCTACTGTAGGACATAAGACTTACCTAGTTATTTCGATGAAAAAATTTCCTAGAATAAATAAATGACGACAAAATATTTCTGGTTTGTTGGAAATTTAGCTTTGCCGGATTTGTTTATAGGATATATGGCGTTTTGGTTGTTCAAGACTTGTGTTTCAAGATTTCTTATCGAATGAAAATGAAAGTACGGCATTTGGTTTAATCGCACCGCAGGTGTTAAAAACTTTTCTTTTAACAAAATATGTTAACACATTAACAGAAAACTGAGACTTTTGGTAGAAAATAAATCTTTGAAGTATTTGTTATATTTAGATTTATAAAGCAGTTGTTTAGTATGGTTTTTTACCGAATTATTAATTAATATGTAGTGATTAATATATTTTTAGAAAGTATTGGCAATTGTTCGTTGCATTACAATTACAAAAAAAGTTTTGTTAAAAAAAGCCTGAACTGTTAGTAAACAATAAAGATAATATAAGTTTAAAGAACATATGTACATTATGTACACCTAATACAAATCGATCCAATTATACATTCGACTGTTAAAAAAATCATTAATGCTTTAGCTAATATTATGCTAAATATTTATGTAGTTAAATGGTCGTTTAACCCTGTGGTACAAAAGCGCCCGAGCGGTCACGCTTAACGTGTTTTTTTTATTATTTTTAATTATCATAACTTATTTTTTGTATAGGTATTTTTAAACTATTATTCCCAGTTGTATATGTATGTATTTGTCACTTATTAGCATACCTAAAATATGATTTACATATGTACATACAGAAACAAAACATTCATACATATATATTACTCACTTACTAGGTCTGCATTTTTTATTGACTTTATGTGATATATTTTGCATTTTTTTTTTAATTTTATTATGTTTTTATTTTTTTTGTGTGGATTTTTTTTCTTTTCGCATACAAATGTGAAAATTTATTCAGGAACGAATCTATGGCTAAATTTAATATTTACAATAAAATACAATTCAATTATTTTACTAACAGCTACTTAAAAAAAAAAATTCATATCTAATATTAATGATATAGTGTTGTTCAAGTCGCCTACGCCTATAACTTTTCGCTTCTCATATATGTATTTCCTATGCATATACTTACTAAGATACGATTTTTTTCATTTTAAATTTTCGATTTTTTTGGGGTTCTTTTAATTTGTTATTTTATTATTTATCTTATTAGCACCGCGTTTTGTGTTTTGCATTGAACCTTTTTTTATTATTTAAATTTTGTTGCTAAGGTTTTTGAATTTGTTCGTCACTACCCTGCTAGACAGTGCTTTGACATTCAGTCAGCTTTGTAATGTTACCTTTGAAAACGTGATAGAAAATCATGAAAGCTGATGGAATGTCATAGCACTGTCTAGCAATACCCTGCTGTGTGTTTATGTATCTTTGCCTGACAAAGTAATAAAGGATTACTAAATTTTTCTGAAATACAGTAGCAATGATTGGCAGTAAGACAGTACGTATGCATGCCATAAAATGACGCTCCGAGTCAACGTAAGAGGTCGGTCGCCGCCATTGTGTTTGGGGTTTATGTATGAGTAAAGAACGAAACACAATACCGACGACCCACCACTTCAGTTACTCATTTTATTTGTGGTTATATTACCTATTGTTCGCTTTAAAATTATAGTATTACTGGCAGTGATTTTTAGTTATATTCTTGTTCTTTTTATTGTTATTCAATGATTTAAATATGTTTTAAATGATGTGGCAGTAATTGACCTAGTATGACTATATCGGTACACTTTCATCTCCGGTCCGAACTTGTTAATGAAGATTTAGTAGTTGATATACTGTTCTTTGCCTTAGTCAACACAAATCCGGATGTCAACGTGTCTGAAGCTATGAAAGTTGACATCTTCTGCAAAAATTGCTCTCAGTACTCGCAAGTGATGTCTCCTTATGAAGCTATAACACAGATTGATCCTTTGTTGGCAGTAAACTCCTTTTGGCTGAAGAGACCATCCACGAACATATAACAAAGTTCTTGGTACAATGGCTATAGTGAACTTATAAGCCCATCGCCTGACTGATCTGGCATTACGCTGCTTAGATTTGGAATTATTTATTATCCTAATCAAAAATATGAATTGTTATACTATATTTTATTATGTTTATGAACAATATTATTTGGACGGATACTTGAAAATCATCTAACTTATTATGATGCATGTTGGAGATATTCAAGAATGTTTTTTTTAGAATGGAATGGAAAAGTCATAATTTTTGGTAATATAACTACAAATAAAATGTTCATGAATGCTTTCTTTCATATTTAGCGACGATATGTAGGTACACTAGGGTGTGGGGCGAGGTATTTAGACAATTGAAGTACCCAGTGAGGTGATCAAAAGTTGTGTAAATATATATATCGCGAAAATTCGCTTCTTGTTGTATTTCTCCGTCAAACATATCTTGCTTATTTTCCTTTTTCTTTTTCAGCTTCTTCCTCTTTCTCTACTTCATTATCCTCTTTCCCTATCGTCTCCGTTTCAGCTTCTCCTTTTAAATTCTATTCCTCATCTTTTTTCTCATTATTTTCCCCTGTAACTTTCTTTTATACTTTTCTTTCCTTAAGTTTCCTTTGCCAACTTTCTTTAACAATCCTTTCGACGTCTCCCTCTCCAGTTCCTACTCACAATCTCTTATATATAGTATACCAACATCAAAAATCCTGCAAGTAGATTAAATGCTTACGAAGATATAGCAAATTCCCTTTTTTCATCAGCGATATAAAAATTTGGTTTAAGGACGAACAATATATGAAGTTATCTTATCTCGTCTGGGGACGATGGGGATATCGCGTCTGTTCTTGTAATTGTGAATACTCAGACACGGAGAGTTACGAAAACTTGTAATATTGAAGATTTGGCTTATATAGAGGTTTCTATGACACCGTTTGATCTTTCTGGCTTTCTTTATTGGTGTAATAGGCTAACCTCATAAAATCTTTACCAATCTTTAGTTTGGCAACATGAATACCTTCATAGATATGCACGCCCCCTTTAGATAACGAGCTGATTATCAGAACATGATCCAGATGTTGGCGGAAGGTTTTGTAGGAGGGATAGTACCCCGCATTTTTCCCCAAAGATTGAAAACTAAGCTTCAAAAGTGACTTTTTTCGAGCTGCATTTAAATAGTTTTTATCTTATCTCATCCAAAAGAAAAAAGAAATCGGAAGTGTAAAAATTTGTTTTTAAATTTATTTTTATTTCTTCTAAATGGATCACCTTATACGTATACACCAGTTGCCTGGAATTCATGCATACAAGTACATATGAGAACTTTGCTGACTTTGGCCATTTTCACAGTATTTGTGTTTCATTTTTATATTAGAAAATTCACTTAAATATTTCTAAGTGTATGAGAAAAAGATTTGAATTCTTGAATTAATTAAATAAGTGGTTATATAATTTAGCCGATTTTTATTAGCTACATACTAGAAATTTTGTGTATATTCTAATTGTTGCTTTTAAATTTCACTCGCCATTTTTATTTTATTTGTAGTTTTGCGACTTTTATTATGAAAATGTACTTTTTATGGGTCATTCCATGAAAACTCCTTCTACCGCTAGATTTTACATTCCCTTTATTTCGTGAAGTTTGTACCTGTTTGTATACTTCTCGGTTTTTTCAGCCAATTTGCATAGAATTGTTTATATTCTCGACGCATGTTTTTTTTTTACTTTTGAAAGTTTCCCAAATTTGTTAATGGGCTGAAAGCCATTTTTTAAAAGGGGGCGTGGCATCACTTGTAATAGATGAGTCTTTCGGAGTCGCAAAAACTGTTGGTCCCGCCGGTTTGTAGGAAAAAACTCAAAAGCAGCACACCATAAGTTGGAAGAGAAAATAATCAAAAATCTGATAATCTTTTGGTATATCCCCGCAATAAATATTTTTTATGTTAGACGGCCAAAATCGCCCACGCGCGCCTAGGCGCTTAAAGGCTATTTTAAATTAAATACTATAATTTTTTGGAGTTTTGAATTGAGGTGTTAAACGAAAGGGCTCAGCCTATAGATATGCAGGAGGGCAAATTTTTGTTTTGGAAAAGCGTTGCCACCTGTTTAAAAAATGTGTTTCCTATTAGGTGGGTAGTTTGTTTGTTCTTAAAATTTTTGGTGTCGTTTGAAAGCTTTGACATGCAAATTAGTAATTTAGTATCCACTTTATAAAAGGAATGGTCATCTGTTCAAAAACATTAATTTTAAACATATGTATATCAGATGAGGGTGGTTACAAGGTATATGGTGAAAAAAAAATGTGAAAATGATAAAAACAAAGTCTTAGGCCAATCCGATTACGTTAACACGTGCCTCATTGGGGTCAAAGATAGAAAAAACAGTGTGCTTTCATCCGTAAAATCGACACCACTCCTTTTATGAACTTCATCCGAATACTGTTCGATATGACTCTTTATTAGTGAAGCTTTTGATTTATGTGAAGTTTTTGCTGAAACTGCTATTTTCGGCAGTGGGTATTTATTATCTGTCACACCAGGGCATAGTTGATATATTCAATTTATGGATTTTTCAATTTTCCATATTTTTTTGGTATATCACTGTTTTTTCCAAACTTTGACCTCGATAAGGCACGTGTTAACGTAATCGGATAGGCCTGAAACTTTGTAGTTATCATTTTCTAGTTTACTACCATATTTTAGGGGGGTGTCACATTGGAAACTCCAAAATTCATTTGTTGTAACCACCCTAATATTAGATTCACAAGCTTTCAGCTTTTCTTCAAAAACTCTTTTTGTGTAAGTTGCTTCCCTGATGAGCTAATAACGGCATGGGACATTTCGATAAATATTTTTATAGAAACATGTGGTGAAACTTTTTTAGTATTTTTTCGCCAAAATATCACGATTGGCTAGATGAAAAATTACAAGAAGAAATTGATGATGCAAAATCTAGCGCCAGCATGATTTGGCATGGAATGCCCCATATATGCACTGTTTCATTTTATTATTTTTTTTGTATTTGATGCTTATCTCTATGAACGCATGTATGTTTTTTTGAGTGTGTGTACTGTGAAAAACAGCTAATTTTCGCATTTATTGTATGTATATTAATTTTTACGTTTTTATAATTTTTGTTTACTATTATTTCTTGCTGTTATGGGTGTATATAAATACATATGTATAAGTATGTAAGAACTTAGGTTTTATTTTTTTATTTAGTTTTATTAAAGTCTAGTTTTATATTTGTATGTAATTTTTTATTTATTTATTTATTGGCGCAGTTACAATGCAAAGAATTTATTTTATTCTATTTATTAATTGTTTTGGTTTAATTTAAATTTAATTTTTTTTCACTAGCTAACTACATTTACATTATTTTTTTCTTACTTGATAATAAATATAATTTTTTTTACAACGCATTTACACAACTACTTACATACGCACATACGCTTCGTTATGATATAATTTCATTCATACCTTTTGTTCCGTTTGAATTAAAAATTGTTATTAAACTATTACTATGTACTATGCTTTTATTATTAGTTATTACTAATTATTTATATTTAAATTGTAGATGTACTTAGTTATAACTATTTTATGTAATGTAATGTTTATATGTATGTTTGTATGTACGAGTATGCTTTCATGTACGGGCGGTCGTACGTATGTCTTCAAAATTTTAATAAATGCTACTTTCTTTCTTTAATTTCGGTTACTTAATGAGGCGCGCTGCTATTAATGTAGTCTATGTTTGTTTAGATGCATTTATGTATGAGCATATTCTTATGTTTCATTTGTTATTGTAATTGCTTTATGTATATGTTGTTGGATGATTTATTATGACTATGCTGCTATATTCCTTTAAAATTTGCATACTCAAGGTTTTTTATTGTTCTTCTCAAATTTTGTTCCTCTTTATACATAACAAATGTACATGTGTTTGTGTGTTTGCTAATTATGATGTTTCTTATGATATTTGAAACTGCTGATTTCGTTTTTTTGTTTGTGTTATTTTTTTACATTTTTTATATAAAAACGATGTATGCATGTAGGTTTGTATGTATGTATGTTTTTAAGGGTGGCCATAGTTCGAGTAGTGGCCATATATTGAGTAGATAAGGTTTTTTTTTCAATAAATTCTAAGAAAAAGTGCGAAGTTAGGGATGATGACTCTCTTTCTTCTCATTATCAACCAAACTTAGAAAACAGTACCACCAGTACTTTCGAACGAGTCAAAGAAATAACTCCACTGACAGGCGTACTATTGGCAGAACCTTTAGGATAAAATCCGAAATAGGATACTAAGAACCACGAGAAAGAACTCTTTAAATAATCTAAGTCTTCAGAATAACGGATGCTCAGACAGAGTCTTCAATTGGCAGAACGTTCATGATAAAAAACCGAAATAGTCCTTAATCGTCAGAAGAGTTTTAGATTTTAAGAACCATAAGAAAGAACTCTTTGAAACATTCTAAGTCTTCAGACTCACAGTTAGTTCCACGAGAAAAATTTATTATTTCACAATTTTAAAGCTCTTAAAAAAAAATGATTAATGTTGTTTTTAAACAAAACAGCCAATTCATGGTCTTACTTATCGAAAAGAGATTTTCGACTGCTATCTTCTAAACTAGAGCTCATCATTGATCGTTTTATGATTTGGAAGCGTAAATATATCCAAAATCAATCTTATATCTCAATCAACAAAAGGTGTATATATAAGATCTATTGTGCTCTCATATATGTATCCCCATATCACGTCATCAATGCTGCAAACCCATAATGAAAGTCGACAAATATTATCACCACTTCTATTATTTTACATCATTAGTCGGCGATTATTTTTCTGGAAGGCGAAAAAAAAATATATAAAATATTGAAACTTGTCTAAAGAGCCGGCCGTATACCTAGTACCCTATTCTTAGGTATTCACGTCCAAGTCGACCTAGAAAAAAGCTTTGCCTGAAAGCTTTTTTTTAATGGCACAGTGAAATTTAGAGGATATTTTCAGGAAAAACTTGGATGTGACAAAATTTCTAGAATTTTCAAAATTTTGCTGATAAATACTTATATAAATTCCTTGTAATAGTAATTCTTTCACCAGCTTTTTAGCTCCTTCCCTGAACTAGAAATTTTCAATACTTTTTATTGACATTCCTTCAAGACAGGGTGTGGGTACAGGGAGGCATGCAAATCCTGATATTTCGCTCCCAGCTACTTAATGGTCGGTATTTGGTATCTTTTGATATAAATCTATATATCTAGAACATATCCCTTACAATAACAAGAACATTTTTCTAGAACAATAGTCCACCCTTATGTATGTGTATGTAGCTATGCATGTATGTATGTATTGTAAGTTTGTAAGTTGTTGGCGTTATACTTAATCGATCTAAATTTTTTTTTTCTTAATTTCATAATTAATTTTTTTATATAAAAACGTTAGTTGCTGCTCCTTAGATACCGCCACACACACACACACACATGCACATGTGCACATATTTTGTTGAATATGATATTGTGATTGAATGTGTGGTGCTAGTGCTGATGAGCTGATGAGTGGCATTTAGGCGGATATATGCAGGCAGGTTGTAGCTATGCTGACTTATCGATTGAATGGCCTTATGAGTGCCATTCACCAATTTGTCACCTTAATGGTTCATTACAAAAATGCAAATCTTTCGCGGTTGTCGTCTCAGTTGTACTCCTTCTCGATAGCTGTTGTTGGTGCTGTTGATATGATATGACAAGCAATATGAATTGTATGTATGGGTTATATGGTGCGCGTTTTGATGATGATACGGATACAGGTGAGATCATCTGCTTTGTTTGTTGTATACGTATACGCTGCTTAAACGCTAATCCTTACGTAGTACTCGTACATATGTTTCATATGTTATGTATGGCTATGTTGCTTAATTTTTCCTGTTTTTTATTCGGTTCTATACACATTCGCACACACATCATACGCCGCATATGTATACACAATTCGTACGCTGTCACACAAACTATTTTTTTTTTTTTACTTTTATTTAGTCTAAAATCGTTGATTTTTGCACTCGTATATTCTTGATACTGTTAGTTTTATATTGTATATCTAAAAGAGATGAGCTTTTGTTTTTTGTTGTAATGTGGCTGAATATATATTTTTGCGCTGTGATATCGATGGCCGAAATGTGTTTTCTTCGCTTTTTTTGGTTGAAAATTTTCCATTTTTCCATTTTTTATCGTTTTTCATTTTTATTGCGTTTGGTGAGGAGTTTTTAATTTACGTTTTCTTAAGCTGGTGCTGATTTTGCTATTGCTAAAGCGGTTTTGGTGTTTTTGTAAATTTATTGTTGTTTTTGGTGATTGATTATATTTGAGACGACATATTGCATTTTGTATTGTATTTAGTACTCCCAATATCATGCATCCTGTATTTCACCTTTCAGTCCAGGCACCCTGTGGTGTTGGTTATGTCCTAAACGATTGGCTAAATCCTGTACAACATCACGAAATATTACCGTATCTATATTTTCACCTAATAAGTATAATAAAAACCAATCGCCCATTTTCGAACGACGAACGATTATTTCAATTGCGTCTCGACGCACTAACCTGCAAAATAACAAGAAAGAAAGAGAAAACATTAGTTTATGAAGGTACAAGAACAACAAAGAAATTAATGCAATAAAAGAGTTCAATTAAATTTTCATAGAGGCTAAATTTCACTAAACTAACTTAAAATAGTACTTGGGCGACCGAGCTTTAAGTATTCGTAATTTTTCGAATTTGCCATTATCATTAGAAAAGATAACACACACAAATAATAGTTTTTCAGAAATACAGAAACGTCGTAAATCTGATGCTTAGCTCAAAAAATCCCTTTGCGTATTTTTAAAGGTGGCAACCCTTTTCCAACAAAACTTTACATTCCTCCGCCTCTATAGGTTGGGCTCTGTCATTTGACACCTCAACGTCAAAGGTAACATTATTTTCACCCCAGTGGGAGCCCTTTTCAATTACTGTATAGGAAAACTAAATTTGTATACAGATGGAAACCCTTTCAAAAAACTTTAAATTCCTGCACACCTACTAGTCGAGGGCTTTGATATGACACTTAATTTTCGAGGATATTTCTAAAGGTTAAATCTGATTTTTTTTCTCACAAAAATACCCTCCGTGTATTTTGGACAAAGATAGAAGAAGCTGGCAACTGTATTTAGGTATTTTTTTAGAAATACAGAGTAAAATACCATTACTTTGATTCACAATTAGCACATCCGAAGTTTTCGAGATAATATGATATGAATAAAAAATAAAGATACAAAATACCTACACACGTCAAATTTGTTACATCCAGAAAAGCGTTGTCAGTTTTTCGATATAATATCGGATGAGCAAGAATTAAATATAAAAGGATTAGGTGGCAACCCAATTTTATAATTTTTGAATATCTTTATTGAAATACGACATAAAATTCATTTTTAAGGCGACTATAACGACCCGGGTAGAAAATCTTTTAAATTTAGCCTAGGGCCTGACTAGATTTTCCCTTTTAAAATCATGGGCCTGCCAAGGAAAGTTTACACAGGCCCTTATCTGTTTGTTAATGCTTTTTAATAAAGGGCCTGTCGGGTAATGCTAATCTAGGCCCTGCCTAGTTTTTCCAAGGCAATGCCAGCTGAGAAATAAAATAATTCATTGCCTTTCAGTCAGCATTGAACCCGGGCACCTTTACATCACAGTTGTCTTCTCTGTTCATTGGGCTATTCCAATCATTGAAATATTTTCAGCAAATGAACAACTTGAATTAAATTTCACATACATTTAATAAAAAATGCATTGCCCCTGAGCCAGCATTGAACCCAGGCACCTTCACATTACAGTCATCATCTCTATCCATTCAGCTGTTACAACTCATGAAATTTGTTCGGCAAATGAACAACTTTAATTGAAATTTATAAACGTGGAAAACTATCCTGGCGTTGGATTGGAAAAACTAGGCCGGCCCAATATAGAAAAAATATTCAGGCCCTGGATTGGAAAAACTGAGCAGGTGCAAGGTATGCAAAACTAGGCAGCCCCCTTACAGAATATACCATGAATTGCCCGTAAATTGAAAAACATACGCTTTCCATTCCAGAGCCCTGGCAGGCCCACGGCAGAATTGTCTATTGTAGGAAAATCTAGCCAGCGCCTAGATAAAAATAGATTTGCCTAGATTATTTTCTACCCGGGGACGACCGTAGGGCGGTGGTGCCTAAAATTAAAATTCTAATTCTAGACGGGTATAGTATATAGGGTATGATTTTGCATTCAACGTCGCTGTTATTACAAGCACCCTAAAATCCGGTTATTGTGTCTAGAGCAGGTTTCGGCAAAATTGTAACAACCCGACTTAAATAAGAGCGGTGGGCGTAGCGTTTTAGTTCGCCAACGTCAGGCAACGCGCGACATATTCAAATAAAAGCGCGAGATTTCTCTCTGTTTCCTCTTCTTTCATTCTCCCATTTCTCACTTCGCCCTGAAACGCGCTGCCAAAATTGAAAATTCCAATTGCCGCGCTGTTTGAGTTAGACTCTCACAATTGTATGGGCATAAGGATTTTTGATTGGACCGTGCTATTATAGCGCTCTCACAAGAACTTCAACAATATTATTGTTCGAGAGGTTAAGGAAAGAGCATAATAATCTGAGCCAATTTAGTTCTCAGCTATTCGGACAATTATCCCACTTGGTGCCTAGGCCTGAGCTAGAGAGAGTAATGCACGCAATGTTGTTGACCGTATAGCGCTAATAAAACTACCACCTGTTGTGAGTGTATTTGTTTGAACACCACTGATCAAGAGTGAAAGTGCTTGAAAAGGGCAACAATTTGTACCTCGTGGATATATTTACTGAGAGATATTTCTCATTTTCATTAACTTTGCCTGCTGACAGAAAAAAGTTATATAACTTATACTAGGTTAGGTTAGGATCAAGTGGCTGCCGCAGAGGCACAGCTAGGCCAGTATTAAAAGGCCCGTTGTGATGCCACCAACACTAGGAAAGTCGGTTATATTACTAGTATATCTTTATTTAAAAGACAAATTATTTCTAAAAGACACTCAACATTTCATTAAAGAGGTAAACTGCGGATGCTTTATTTGAACTCTTTTTTACATACAAAAAAATAGAAACAGCAAAAAAATACTTACCTAAATCGCATACGAAACAAATACACCCTCATACGTGGTGAAAATATAATAACTATCCTGTATATTAACGTTAATAGTGTTAGAAACGTTAAAAGTATAAACCAAAACCAAAGAAAAATATAAATTTTCTCATTAACAACATTTAATGGCAATATGCAAATGGCATCATGTTTCTCCACCTATAAAAAATTAGAAAAATATTTAAAAATTGATTTCAAGTTATACACTTAAGTTATGTTGAAGACAGGTATTTTTTGTTGAACCGTGATTACTTAAAAGTTTACGTAATACGTTTCTTCTTCTTTCCGTTCGGAGTTCAACATCAAACACCAGCATTTTTTTATAAAATTGCAACTTACCTCCCCGCTTGAACCATATTTAAAAAATGTACATTTGGTCATTCTGGGAAAAATGTAGATCATAGGATCCATACGATCTTCTTGATCGTCCTCCATATATTTTATAACTTTCCAGCCAAATTGCAGAAATTCGCCATCGAAAAATTTATTCATAAGAAACATTTGACCTAAAATGAGAAATAAAAATACAGTTAGAGAAATAATGTTATAAAAAGGCTGTCAAAAATGCAATAAATTGCTAATGTCGTCAGACAGAGGTTTTTAGCTTTTATAGCTAATAACTACAAGTATGCTAGTCTGGAATTAATTGCTCTTTCGGAAATACTTGATAGATAATCTTCATACTGAATTCGCAAGACATAGAGGAGAAATTAAATTTTCGAATAATTTTGTATCTAATAAGAAAATTGCTGTTGTATTGCTAGTTTTTCCGTCGATTTTCAATACCGCACCCTTTCGATTTTGGATTATATTAAGTGCTTAGTTAATTTAGATTAAGTAGTGCCATGTAGCAAGGCTATTAAATAAATATTTATGTGCATTGATAATCTGTTTTATTATTGCACATCAATTTTTGGATTTCAATAGTACAATTAATTACTACAATTTAATAGCTAATAAATAAACTAAAAAAAAGACATTAATTCAGCAGTTTGAACAAAAAAATTATTCACATAAATTCCCTACACCTATAGCTTCGCTAAACATACTAACTTACTTCTAGCAGCCACTCTTGGTTGCAATATATATTTATGCAGAGAATTTGGTTTTTAATGGTATAATCATAAATTCCATACGTTTACTTTACTTTTAAAGAACGAAAGCTTGCATTTTTTTTCTCCTAATTTTACAAAATTTTTAGTAATAATTAATTGAACATCTTTAAACAAAATTTATTGAACATTGTCGGAATAATTAATTTTGTATGTAAATATTTACAATAACTTAACAGAAGCAGATGTATAAAAAACGACATTCTTCAATAATTTGTAATCAATTTTTCTTCTATTTTAGCAAGGCATATTTTGCTAAATACACTTAACGATAAATGTTGCTCATACCACATGGTTAATCATAGCCAAAAAATTTGCCTTATTTGTTGTTGAAGACAAGTGAATGGTAAGATACGAAGTACCACACAATTATTACTCTACTTTTATTTCTTTTTATTATATTTTATTTTATTAAATTTTATTTTATTTTATTTTATTTTATTTTATTTTATTTTATTTTATTTTATTTTTTTTATTTTATTTTATTTTATTTTATTTTATTTTATTTTATTTTATTTTATTTTATTTTATTTTATTTAATTTAATTTTATTTTATTTTATTTTATTTTATTTTATTTTATTTTATTTTATTTTATTTTATTTTATTTTATTTTATTTTATTTTATTTTATTTTATTTTATTTTATTTTATTTTATTTTATTTTATTTTATTTTATTTTATTTTATTTTATTTTATTTTATTTTATTTTATTTTATTTTATTTTATTTTATTTTATTTTATTTTATTTTATTTTATTTTATTTTATTTTATTTTATTTTATTTTACTTTATTTTATTTTATTGTATTTTATTGTATATTATTTTATTTTATTTTATTTTATTTTATTTTATTTTATTTTATTTTATTTTATTTTATTTTATTTTATTTTATTTTATTTTATTTTATTTTATTTTATTTTATTTTATTTTATTTTATTTTATTTTATTTTATTTTATTTTATTTTATTTTATTTTATTTTATTTTATTTTATTTTTATTTTATTTAATTTTTTTTATTTTCTTTTCTAATTCGATTTTAGTATATCTTATTTTGTTTTATCCTACATTTTGTTTTGATAAGACCGAAGAAGTGTACTGTTTTCAAAACATAAGCTATTTTGACTGAATTCCCCAAATCGGTAGAAACAAAAAATAATGCCACATACAAACATACAAAACTTTATATATATTCAATGACAGTGTGTTAAGAGAAGGATATTGATTGGCTTAGTTGGCGATAATTGATATTATGGCAGATAATTTTAAATTGTTTAATCAAACGCCAATGTACAAAATATAAGACTTTTGCCAAAAAAAAAAAAATAAAATCTCCAAACAAAAATTAAATAAAATTTCAATATTGTACTTTACACTTTACTTACCTATCACATTTATAAACGCCAACAATTCGCACACATAGTATCTGTAAGCCCACCAATTGTGATACCTAATAAAGTCGAAAGTAAACATTGAAAAGATATAATGTTATTAATTATTCAAGTACTCAGCATTAAGCATAAAAGCATCGGCATTAATTTTTTGATACTCTAGCCAATAAAATAGTTTTATAAATATTTTGATTTTTATACTGACGTAGTACAAAAAATGCCTTTACATAATAAAACTAAAATTTTAAATATTTGCATAACAAAAATAAAAAATATGTATATTTAGCTCTAACCATAAAGGAATAAAAGTAAATTAACTTAGCAACTACTATTTGCTGATTTTTTTTATCTATTATAAAAAGACTTCAAATATTTGTTTATTAATACTGCTTGACAAGTCAGTTTTATATTACATCGGGTCTCATGTTGGTAAGTTTATTTCAATTTCAACTTATTTTTATTTGCATGTGTTTGGATATTTTTCTTACCTTAGATTTTCCCATAAGTAATCTAATAGTAATTTCTTTTTTTGTTTTTTCTCGGCTTCGGAACAAATTCCTATATCTAAGTCCATGATGAGTGCATGAATTTTGCCACCTTCCCAAGATTTCCACAGCCATCTTGGTGTATAAAATAAGATCGCCTGCAAAAAAAAAAAAACAATGAAATAAAAAGTTTGATGAGAAATGATGTATTTTCTTAAGAGTAAAAAACATTAATATCTTATTTTAAAAGACGAATGAGCTTGGTATAGCCGTTTGTTATAATTTAGCAGTGGCTTGATTAAGTTTAACTGCACAATGAATTTATTTCAGCTTTAAAGATAATATATACGTACATACATAATCACATACCAAAACATCAAAGTTGTTTTATTTGAACGTAATCCCAAAAATGTTGTACATTATGCATCATAAACTATCCTGACAAAGTGACACGGCAACCAGTACCCACCTTGCCGTTTAAGGACTACACAATCAGTCAATAAGTATTTTATCTTCTGTACCACATGCTCAGGATATCCCTCTAAGGATCAAAATATGTAAAGCATCCCGAAAATTTTCAACCAAATGTCGATATATGGGTACTAATATATAGAATAATTGGAATATAGACTTAATAGAACTTTTTTTAATCATCCTTAAAGGACATGAAAGTAATGTCATTTAGAATTATTATCCTTCAACTTTCAAAAAACTCGATGTATTTTAAAAAGTTGTAATCTAGTAAAGCTCCTGAAGATGTATATAAAAATATTCAAGGATTCGCATGAAATGGACAGGAGATATCCTAAAAATTGATTTTACAATATTGGTATCAAATGATAGTTGTTCACGAGGGCCTAAAAGTAGTTTAAGTTTTATGAGGTCATGTTGTCCTTGTTCATGAGGGCCTGAACGTAGCGTTCATTTCGATATCTCAATCCTTTATATGATTTTTTCTTACTTGAATATCTAAATGTTACTCATACGCCGTGTATGACCTATAAAAAGTGCAGTACAATTGCAAAATTTCAAGATATGTATACATAATTACATATTGTAACGCAATCTACTAAAATTATTTTTAAATTCCAATGCCTTTTTCTCGTTAATAAGTTTTTTCAATATCCTAGTAACGGATCCTGTTGTCCTTATAAAAATTCAAAGGTAGAGATTTGTTAAACACTCATTTATATATGGGCAAAATTTTAATATTATGTAATTTTTGTATCCTTAATGAACTTTTTGCGAACTTAGTATAGGCTGCTAGATAAAACTTAAACTAAAAACAGATACGGGCTACATATCAAACTTCGAACCAAACTGATTAGGAGTTTTATTTCAAAATTTGAGTCAGGAGAGGCTGTCGTGCAATATTTTTTTTTGTGAGTTTTAAATCAAAGTTCTTTGTTCATATAAGTTCTCTTTTATTTGCAGATACTATTCTAACAGACTAAAAAATTAGCTGAACTTGCACCCCTTTCAATATACATAATTTTGATTAATGGCTATTATCGAATGCACGACCAGGCAAATTTATAAACTCAAAGAAAATATTTAAAGCATTATGCCATTACTTATTTGAGTATTCATCTGGTTTTAAAGCATACAAAGTATGACAACAAGACATTAGACTGGACCATATATAAATTTTCGGCGCTGTTATTTTTCATGAGGCAGTTTTGAATTATTATTTGGACGGCCAAAATCGCCTAGGCGGTTAAAGGCTATTTTAAGTAAGTAAGTAGTTTTGAATTACACTATTTCAAATTGGATTTTAGAAAGCGTTAATTGAATTTTGCAACTGTCAATTGGATTTTAGAAAGCGTCACACAGTGGTCCACCAGGGTTCGAAATCACCTAGAGGTCCTCAACCGATTCGAAAAATTTAAACGGGGTTTTGTTAACATAATGAAATGCAAGGATTTGTCGAAGCTTTTTTTTAAATTTTGTTTCACACAAATTACACTATGTAACAAATTTTCCAAAATTTTAAATTTTGTTTTCGTAGCTTCCATGAGTTGCATGTCCTTTATGGGGGGATTCAAAATTTTGAGTATGAAGTTTTGTACGATTGGTAAGGCCTACAATTCATGAAAGCCACAAAAAAAATTCTCAAATTTAACAAATTTGTTACACAGTGTAATTTTTTTAAACAAAAATTATAAAACGCGCTTCCACAAATCCTTGCATTTCATTTTATTAACAGAATCCCTTTTAAATTTTTTAAATCGGTAAAGTTTTGTGCCCTCTAGGTGATTTTATAGAAAAAAGAGGGTTTTTGTCCCTAACTCAAAATTATACACTTGAAACGACATGGGCCTCATGGAAGCCACGAAAACAAAATTTCAAATTTTGGAAAATTTGTTATATAGTGTAATTTTTGTGAAAAAAAAGAATTGAAGAAAACGCTTCGATAAATCCTTGCCATGTTAATTTTTCAAACCGTTTAAATTTTTCAAACCGGTTGAGTTTTATGACCTCTACGTGATTTTGAACCAAAAGGGCCTTTTTGGAACATTGTGCGTCAGTTGGATTTCAATTAAAATTTTACAACAAAATCGTATATGCATGTATAAATACTAAGAAAAGTTGAATTAACTTTATTGCGACGGTCAAAATTTTTAATATCCATCATAAAATAGCGTTGATTGCTGAGATTTTTTGATATTTATTTATATTTGGCACACATGATATCAAAGTTTAAACAATTGAGTAGAGGTACTTAAAAACAAAGTACATACATGTTATTAAGGCTATAAAAACAATAAGGAAGCAAAAATAATTACTACTTGCAACAAATGCAAACAACATTATATCGTCGACACCTACAGAAAGGATTATATACCAAAACTGTGGCGCCTCATAAGACTAGTCGTCAAAAGCTAAATAAACACATTTCATTGGCATCAAATTGACAGCAGATGGTCAAATATTATTAAGAGCGATTATTTTTTTTAAAAAATGTGTTGTCTCTGACTAATTTATGATATAATTAATTATTAATATGTCAACAGAATTCAACATAAATCTTTAAATTCAGACATTTAGTCATGATGATGGAATTACTTGTTGACATTGTAGCGGTTTAAAGCTTGTACCAGAAACCACAAACAATTGTCAAAATTTCTTATTATTAAACGTACAATTTTATAATGTTATAATATTCGCGATCAAAACGGTGGAGAAAGGTGATGTGCTGACGCAAAGTTTATTTAAATAAAGAAAACACAAACCTAACAACTTGAATCTGTAGGATTTTCCTTGCTTACAAATTTGAAGAAAACATGCAAATGAAGGTCAAATGGTATTAAAGACATAGTACAAATGTCGCCGAAGTATTTCAATACAGTATACATATAAACTTTTGAAGTTGACACGTGAGGCTTAATGAAAAATTAGAAAAACATCGTGTAGTATTAGCGGTTGATAGGAAAATCTTCTTTGAGAAAAATTCAACTGAAAACATGTTTTCGAGAAAATATATTAAAAAAAAAAATGCAAGCCAAAGAAAATAAAAAGTAATACCTGAAGTTTTTCAAAAATTAGCTGCAGCTGATGATACAGAAATAAAATATTTTGTTGCGAAAATTGTATAATATTATTATTTTATATCGCTTTGCTATATCGTGAAAAGTTATAAAAAATCAAATCGTTAAAAAGATTGTTAGAAACTTTTGTGTTTTTATAGATTTTAAACTTCCAAGAACTGTTTAAAGCTTATAAGAATTCACACTCACAAACGTTTAGGACAAGCTCTATGTGGTGAAGAATCTATGTAGACAGAGTTGAAATTATTTTAAATATTTCTTTATTCTATTTTTTATTTTATTATTCTTAGTCGTGAGTCTGTGAAAACTTTTCCACACATCATTTAAATTAGAGCTCCAGGTACCCGGATATCGAGCAGCCTGAGTAGCTCCATACTCGCTCGAAACTCGTTCGTTGTTTAAATGCTCGAATGTTTGCTCAAAACCATGATTCAATTATTACCAGGTTAGCTCTTTCCTCACAGATTTTCTCAATTGCGGCCATCTTGCTCCCCGAAAAATTCTCATTCATATTTTGGGTAGCCTTTTAGCAAAATCATAGTAAAAAAAAAGTAGTACATAGTTAGAAAAATAGTAGAGGTTGGCTCTTGGAAAATTTATGAATTTATCATTAATAACTCTCAATATTAATATATACTCAGCAATTCAACCCTGACTTTAAAGCTTTTCCTTCTGTGATTCGAGTATGTTATTTTCATTCTTAATCATCAGCCAAGTGTGCTTGAAAGAACTGGAGATAAATTTATGGGAAATGGTTAAAGTTGGTTAGTAAAGTGGTAATGCTATTCTTTTGACTGACTTTTTCCGATAGTCTTTATGACCTGAAAAGCTTCCAAGGAACTTTTTGTAAAAATTGATGTTAAGACTGATTTACATGAGTCGATGTCCTATTCGATTTGACGTTCGATTGTACAAATATTGTCGATCGGTCGAATTACTATTAATACGGTGGAACGACAAAAAATCCAACACGAAATCGACACTTATTTTGAGTCTAGAATACTTGGAAACGCCTAGTCGGAGAAAATTTTAGGCTATGCAGCTTTTGTAGGGTATCCGAGTTCTTACAAAAATATTTAATATTAAAATCTATAATTTTTACAGTAATATTTTTAAAGCTTTCTGAAAAATAAAATCAATATAATTTTTGAAAAAGAAACGAAATTTTTTTTTGGCCCAGTCTAATGTGTTAGTTTATTTTCATTACAATTTATATCCTCCTTTTTCGATTTTTCTACTATCATTTCTTGCACGAAAGAAAAAACATCCCAACATTCAAACACAACAGTTTTACAGCGGCACCTGCAAAGGATGCATTCGCTATCAAATAACACATTATTAAAGTAAGTAGCAATCATCCTTCAACGTTTTTGATAAAGGTTACAGGCATTTCAAAGACACCCTATATTATATTCCTTTGTAATACTCCACGAATGCAGTTCGGAATACGATAGTCCAGGAACGAGAAAAAGTGAAGATATTCATTTGGCAACTGGCTGACCGTACCGATATGTGGTGGTATGAAACCTTGAGGTGCTGATCCTCGAGCATACCACATATTTTGCAAAGAACTGTTATTTAAACAACACTTCCAAAACCTCCGGCCAAAAACCCCTCCACGTTACTTCTATTAGGTTGTGAATCGGATGCAAAACTACGTTTTAATTGGTGTTATCGCTTTCATATTATTAAAGTGGGTAATTAAGTAACGATTTGTAATTGGGCGTTCACGTGGTGTAACGCACGTATTTCGCTAGCTTCGTGAGCAAATGTCGTAAGTCCATTTTTTTTTAATGAGATTTCAGTGCAAAACGATGTATTTATAACTATACTATCGTTGGATGCGTTTATTTTCCTTTTCACAAAAAAAAATTAAACCTAAAAACAAAATGCTGAGAAAATATTCAAAAGAAGCCAAAACAATAAACAAAAAAATTGCTCAAAAAGCTCAAGTTGCTCGAGTATTGAGCATCGAGCGAGTATTCGAGTACTCTTTAAACATTTGCCCGGGTTACTCGAAAATGTGCGAACAAAATCTGGAGCTCTAATTTAAATAATTGCATTTTGAAAATGTCTCAATTGTAATACATTTTGATCAGTTTCCGTGACGAAATACTGATCTATTGTTTAAATGAACAGAGGGAATAATCAAATATGATTCCATTTGATGATACAAAACTGATAATCATTTTCTAGTCACCATTATGAATCATTTTTCAATAACTCTGATGATTAAGTTCTGAGTTAATTTTGATATTAAACAGGAAAATTAATCAAATATGTTCACCTTAGGTGAACAAAAACTGATAATAATTTTTCAAGAAATTTTTCAATCCGTTTTTATTATTTTTTGGTGACTACAAATTCATTTCCTACCTTTTAAATTTGTACTTTGCTATACAAATTGAATTTTTCGTCATACACTCACTTTTTTCATATCATCCCCTCAAACCTTCTAGGAGCGCACATAATTTGAGAGTCCGAAATGGGTCCAAAATATGTATAAAATATGACCCTCCGAAATATGAGGCTTTTATGACTACGATATGATGAAATTTATGAACCAACAGTGTTCATTGAACAAAGCAGCTTTGGAACAAATATTCACATTTCGTTTGTGAAAATTTTGTTATTTCAAATAAAATTTCAATTCTGAACATTTTTGTTTTTAACGTGCGGACTGTTCCTGCTATAACACACCTTTTTGGACTTCGATTTTAATATTACTGGCCACCTTTATTACAAACTGTTCAAGATATTTCCTGGCCTCATAAGTACGTATACCTACATACATACCATAAGTGTTTGTTGGTGTTTTTCAGTGCATTTTTACGTGTATATTATTAAGAATGTATAATTGCAGACCATGGCTCATTCAAGGACTTTCCCCACATATGTATATCGAATGGGCTTGCCCCACAGATATGTAATGTCATCTATGCTTCCTAGTCATAAATGCATCCGAAAAGCCTCATAAAGGAGTCATATATGACTCATATTTAATCTATATATGAGCCGTTTCTGAGGCCAATAAGAGTCATATATGTATGACTCCTATTCAGGCTCATATAATATATGAAATTTAGCTCATATCGGACGACCATTGCAGGAAGGGAAATGCATTCATTTCGGACTCATAAATGAGCTCATAAGGAGCATAAGCGCTCATATTTAGGACTCCTTTCTGACTCATTTATGACTCCAATTGTTTGCTGGGATAAAATTCAGAAAAAAGAGAAACATTTTTAGATACATATAAGAAATAAGTTCAGGGATCTGGGTTATATGACACATTTGCCCACAAGGGAAGGTTACCTGCATGTTATTGCCTTTCTCCTTCCCTCATCTCGAAATTTTAAAACAAAAAGAAGAGTATGGAAATAATTGCATCCAGAAGTCATGTGCTGATTGAAACGCAGGTAAGTGATAGCCAGAGGGCTCTATCAGAAATTCCGAAGGGAGTGGCGCAGTTCTTGATGTCTATCGACTCTCTCGAAAATCCGTCGGAATTGCTGATAGACCCCAGAGACTTGCCAGACATGCGTGGACTTCGGTACATGACTTCTAAACTCATCAGGAAAAGGTTAAATTATGATCATAAAACTATATGAAATATGATCACTATATGATTCCATAAAGTATCTAAGAAGTGATAAAATTATAATCATAAAACTATATAAAATATGATCAATATATGATTTCAAAGAAATTTCAAAAACGGAATTCAAAAAGAGTAAAGTAGGATAATCTAATTCGATCATTAAATGATTACAAAGATATCATACAATGTTTCGAAACTGAAAGAAACTGAATAAATTTATTTATCATAAGAGATTATTTGTGAGTAATCACATTTAGGCTACACTTTTCTCCCGACAATTCGATCATATTCGATTAAAAAATGTATTTAAATTTGATCGTATCAATAGACAGCGAAATTCGGATATTTGCTCTGCTCAAACAATAACTGCGACAATAAGGTCAAACGACTAAACTTAAGGTAGAACGATAAATGGGATTTTTGAAAATAAAGCGGCCCGCGCGCCACCTTTCGTATTTTTTTTTTTTTTCGTATAATGTATTGTCACCAAAAATAAACTTGATATAGGGCGAAAATAAGATATAGCCAGAATCGTTTTTTCAGTACACAAATCTATCACTCAAAAAAAAAAAGCTATGGAGGCGATATACCGATATTTTTGGGCCGAGCTTCTCTTCCAATATGTGGTGTGCTGTTTTTAAATTTTTTCCTAAAAAAAGGTGGGATATACAGTTTTTTGACGAATCCGAACGGCATCTGCAAAGCAAATGAATTTTTCCTGAGAAGCTTTTCATGGCAGAAATACACTCGGAGAGTTTGCCAAACCACTGGCGAGGGGCGACCCCGTTTAGAAAATGCCTCCTAAGCAGTACAATTCTATATATCGAAGGCTGAGTTGAAGATCCACTTATTTCATGAAATTTTTCAAAAACGACGTCCTATTTGAGAATTAATTAATTTGATTGGAAAACGCCCTATCTCATATAGAAATGTGTTGAACTTTCTATATTTTTCTAACCTCGAAACATATCTCTTAACTTCTGTCTAATAAAAGAAATAAATTGATTCAATTATTTAAAGATCTTTTACCTTCCGCCAAATAAAAATTAAATAAATTCTTGCATATCAATCAAATTTTATTTCATACATTATTTCCTATCACTCAACGCAACTCAAAGAGCGTACAGATGTTCATGTCGTCATAAACATAAATAAATACACCGTATACATGTATGATAAATTTTGGATAGTTTGTATTATGAGAATTCATATAAAATACTTTTTGACATATGTTGTCATGATCCCGTTGGCATGTAGCCAATATGTCAAATGGACCAATAGGAATATCTAAAAAATTTAAATAAAAAAAAGTGTAGCTATCACCTTTATAATTTTTCACAATCTGTTTAGATGGTTAGAGAGAAAATATTATTGAAATTGTTCACTAAGCAACTCAGAAAGTCTAAGTTACCGTAACCAAGCAGTATAAATAAATAAAGAATATTGTAATTCTTTTGTTGGAACATAATATTGCAATTTTTATTTTGTGCATTCAACTTGAAAATTGATTTCGTAAATATGCCAAGTTGCATTACCGCAGAACAGTTTTTGTAATTGTTTTGAGTAATTATGTAAAAAAATACACAAAACACAGTCATACAGGAATTCATCCAATCAAGCAAAAGCAACTCGTAGTATAGAAACAAGCGATTTGAAAAATTTTACGCTTAATTTCAGCAAAAACGTCATTGATGCATATCTGAACTTTAAGAAAAGTGTAAAGGCGATGAGATCGGTGCGGTAATGTGTGGTGCTTATATATGTGTGTTTGCTAATTTATTTACGTATACGACATGGCAAACCGCAAAATATGATACAAACTAGAGATGCCAGTTTTTTCGATTTTGACAATTTTGCGATGTTCGGGATCCGATTTTGCAACCCTATAATCAAATTGTGAATTATGATGTTTTCTCAAGATAATGCATTATTCAGTAATAACTACTAAGCAAATTTTTAGAACTTTTCATTTCCGAAAAATTTTGAGATTTTTTAGCGCAGTATATCGACGACTGAGTGAAAGATCAGCATAATCCAACATGTTTTTCAATCAAAATGTATTGAATTTGCATTTGGATATGATGTTTTCAAAAGACATTCAGACATGGAGCGTGTTTCAATCAAATTTTAAAACAGGTAGTTTTAGGCGCAGATATATCTAGACTAGGGCTGGTCGATTTGTATAGGCCCTAAAAACTCACAGAGGCACATTGCGATTAAGAGTATTTGTGCGCTTTGAGCTTGCGATTTTTTCCATCTAGCCTTTTTCCAAAAATTTACCCAGTTTTTAAAACAGTTGTATATTGGGGGGTTTTGGGATCGAGGAATCCATTTCTGGAAATACACCACTCACCTGGAATATCGCGGCATGTCGCCGCTCAAATAGCCCTTACCCGAGGGTGGCGTCATATTATGGGATCGCTTTGACAGGAATCATATAAAGCGGAAAGCTTGACGAAAATTAGAGGATGTAAATCTACATCTCCAGATCAGGTCTGAGATGATAATGCAGACTTTAACAATTATTATAAATATATATAAATACAAAAGTTTTAAGGATGTTCCCAAAAAATGTTGCCGATTTTTGGTTAAAGGCTTTCAAATCCAACGCGGCCCACTAAAGACTAAACAAATTCACTTAATTAATTCCACGATTACATTTTTTTAATCCTTGCAAAAACAACAAAAAACTTGATATGTCAAAATTGTAGCCTTGAATAGAGCTGCCAAACTATCCTCACATTTTTCTCCGTTCCCAAAAGTTTCTATGAACAGAAGAGGGGTTTCGCTTTTCAAGAAACAGAAACCGGATTTTTTAATTGAACAACTCGAAAACCCGGTTCGGAAACATACCAATACGTACACACGTCGGTACTCACATATCCATAGTAACTTATTAGAATGCTTTAAATATATTAAATAGCCATCCAATTATTTACATCCACTTAAACCCTCAAGGAAGTCATCACATGAATATGTTTCTATGTTAACAAAAAGGCCTATTTATACATTTCTTTGAGTGTACTATGTAAAAAGTGTGTGAGAACTTATTGAAATAATTTTAAATTGTAGTATAATTGTGGCAGCCATAAAATAACTTTACGGTAATTGACAGGTTTCAATAGCTCACACAATTTCATGGTCGTTTATTGGTACTAAGCACGCATAAACATACATATAGGCAGTAAATATTAGTGTATGTACGGTAAGAAGATAATCTTGAGACTATTTGATGGCCCATGTCAAATATAATAGTTTTACAGATTTGTTCAGTGCCAAGAAATACGTAGAATGACAACAAACTATTTATATGAAATTTGTTTATTTTTTCTTCGTTTATTTTAAGTAGTTTGAGTATTTTGCTGTGACAGCGTTTATTTTGTTGTAAATATATAAGACTAAGAAATGTCTAGAGATAGTGCAGGGGTCTTCTTCTAATATGGGTAACAAATAAAAAGTATTTTCGGCGACATACCAACTAAAATATTTTCAAGTAGGGTTGCAGCCCAGGGTTACAATTTTACGGTATTGTAATTGTATATTTCGTGGTCATATTGGGATCATATTTGGATTGTTTTAGGTTCATTTTGGGATCATTTAGTGGTGGATTTGAGATAATTTTGGATAAAATTTGGGATCATTTTGGGATAATTTTATGGTAATATTTGAATCATTTTGAGATCATTTAAGGTTCTTTTTGGCGTACCCAATTACTATATAATTTCAGAGAAATGTCCACAATCGTGTTCGAGATAATAGCGAGTGTTGAGGATAATATATGTAATGCGATAACGTGACAACCTTATGTTGTAACTTGAGTCGTGGTAGACCACCGTGGTAGACTACCGTGCCTCATCTATTTCATTGGCAGGGTAAATGCTTTAAAATTCAGGTATATACGCAAATAACTATGTATAACTATAAAAACAAGTGTATAGTTTTATGAACAGCATGCTAGTTCTACGTCATTAATATTGCCATAACATACATACTGTGTGTATAATGTTTGAAGGCAAAAAACTGACGCCCCCTAACATAAACATTATTCTCGCAAAAATGTTGTGTATAAGCACAATTTTATGTTGGTCCTCCGGAAGCCATCAGTACTAAACAATGTCTAACAACACATACACTTTTCTTTCACAATTAATTTTATGTTGATTAGAAAACGTATAATTTTCAAGATTACACAATAATTATCGTAGCAGACGTGTAAAAAACGTGAAGAAAACCATTTGTGAGAATGCATTTCACGTTCTCCAGTTGAAAAATCATACATACGAGTATATGTAGCATCATATGGTTCACAACTAACACCTAAGTCAAAATTGTGCCGCATGTGAAGTCGACTTTCAGTTCTTGTCACCGCACTATTTATGTATGAACGAGTATAATATATGTTGTCGCGGTGGCAGACACAGTCACTATAAATAAATGTATTATTATATTTCCCCCTATGTGATGACGCGTTGATGGCGTTTTTTTAAATTAGCGGTGACCAATATCTTAGCGGGTTTGATATTTAGATGTATTGGAAGATATTAGCTGCACGGAAGTGTTTTGATAACAAGTTCACTGGAATATCAGTAAATCACTAAGATGTAAACTTGATAAGATATCATTATAGAATTCCAGAAGGAGAGTATCCTAATACTTCTGCCTATATTTACTTGGGATTTAAATTTTCGTTACTGCTAACCCTTTCTCTACTAGTTACTAACCTATACAGGGTCCTTTTTCGATACAAGCTGCTTTTTCTGTCTTGTTTATGTTTTTCAGTAGGTACTGGTTTTGTTCAGTTTTGATCTCTTTTTGGTATTGATTATTTTTTTTTATATGGGTTTCTTGATAACTGATTGTTCTTTTTTCTACAATTAACTCTAAGAGTATCCCGAAATGTTCCCAAAAAATTACCCGAAACCAACTATATTATAAAAGCAATGGTCCCGAAAAAAAAACGTAAATAAAGAAATTTAACCTGAAGTTGTTGAAAAGTCACTTTGGAATAAATTAGAAGTAGGTATCAAACAAGTTCTAATCATTTTACATTTTTCTCTTTTCATCCTGGATAGTTTTACGATATTGTGTGTTCTTTGCAGAAAAACTTTGGGCCGCATAGCCTTTGGTTAAGGTTAGGTTAGGTTCAAGTGGCTGCCGCAGATGCACACTTAGGCCAGTTTAGAAAGGCCCCTTGTGATACCACCAACACTAGGAAAGCCAGTCCCGGGACTCGGCCATATGGAAAATTCCCTGAGTAGTGGGGATTCTCCGGGACTGACACTCCTAAACCGACACCGTTACTCCTCATCGAACCATTTAGATGACTTGATTAAAGACATCAAATCCTTTATGTCCAGCTCCGCGATCTGGCGTAGGCTATCCAGGAAGAAAACTGGGTATTTTCCTTAGAGATCCGTTTATACAGACTATGCTGGATCTGTGGACTTTACCCAACTTACTCAGACTAGTTGCCTTACTCAGCGCAGGCCACCATACAACTACTCCATATAGCATTTACATATTATGGGGCTGAGCCTCCTCCATTTTGTTCCAATGGCTCTTTTGCATGTGTAAAGTGCAATACACGCCTTCCTCTGTCACGAACTTGCCCCCCGCCCCCCTTGTTTCTTTTTTTGTTCAGGTTTTTCCCGAAACGCTACCCAAGAAGTTCCCGAAATTATATCTGGTCCAGAAAATATCAAATGGTCCAAAAAATATTCCAAATTAGTTCCAAAACGATATTGAGCTGTGGAACAAAAATATATGCTGAAGTTGTTCCAAAGTAGCTTCGGAATAAATTTGTATGGATCACTACTAGCTCTAGCAAAACTTCCAAATACCTCATAATATGGGTAAAATCATCAGCCCTAGTGATTACAATGATAATGGACTACGTCTACCTCATCAACTTTTTCGACACAAAGATCCACAAAACTCTATACGATAAGTTTGAAAAAGCTAACTGCTGAAAAAATTACTGTCATGCAGCAAATCATATTAAATCATTTAGGAAAACGTAAGCTGTTTATAGTCGCTTCACTGAACTTTGGACATATATGTAAATATCATAAGAAATCTTATGAAGGAATTATTGAGTCATGCCAAGAAAATAAAATGGAGCATACGACAATTAGTTCTTCTTGGATCCACCCTGTGACACGGTGTTAATAAATATTAAGAAAAAGGCCACAGAATAGAAGTCGAGGGGACCGATTTTTTTTTTTTTTTTGTTGAGAAAATATTAGTACTTCATCAAACAAATTCATTAGTGTGACATTTCCTTTTTGTAGAAGGAATGAGTTACAAAGTTATTATTTTCTTACAACGAATTCATTTAGCTGTTTCTCCACGTTAACCTATATTTTTCCTCATCCAGTAGACGTTTTTGGACATTATGGTTTTTGCAAAACTGTTGTAGGAGGTTTTAACGGAAATCGCTTTAGATTTGAATACGCTTAGTATACAGAGTAGAACTAAACTATTGACCAAAAACAAAAATTTTTAAAAGTCAGATATAATAATTTCTTTTTGCAAATCTCTCTAACAATATTCGTCCAATAGACGGCTTACGGTTTTACCCACTATTCGTTTTTATTTAATACTTATTAGATGATAATATTAAATCATTATTTCATAATGGGGGACCATTAAGAACTTCATAAATCATATACAAATGAGCTTCTGGTTATAAAAATTTTATTCTTCTTTAGTTTTTCAAAATAAAGCGAAATAATACGAGGGTTACTATCTAATTTTTGAGATACATACTTGGATAAAAATTGTATAGCAAAATATTTAAGAAAACTCATATGATTTTTTTTTTTCATGTTGACATAAGAACCCTAGTATTTTAAACGGTCGCTCTATCAAATAAATTACAGCTAAATTATTTTATTTTTCGTACTTTCGTACTTTTGACGCTAAAATATGTAAGTAAATTATTCGAATATCGATGTTCAAGCAAATGTATTAACATGAAATAAATATGTGTGAAAATATTTTAGAAATATTAGCACTTTATCAAAACTTAATGGATATTTATTAAAAATAAATATTAGGTGTGAAAAACATGATTATACATAGTATTTGGGAGCAAATTGTGCGAGACGCGACGAGAGTCAACCATTCCATTTTTTTGAATGAAACGATGAGCTTTCAAGAAACTTGTTTGGTTCTTTGGGGAAACTGATTCTTGGCGAGACTACATAGCGGCCGAAACTCGTCAAACGGACCACCTAAAAATTTCCTCGCTTCGATTTGAATGAAATTTGGTGGAGGTGATCTGCTATGTAAAAAAAAAAATATCACTAAAAGTTGCATATAAATATGGGATACTTACCGAGATATACGGGTTTGAATTCGCAATTTTTAGTTTTTAAATTAAAAGTCATGTAATTGACGTGCTAAAAAGGAAAATTGAAACCGTTTTCTAAAGTATTTTTTCCTTTATTTTCGAAAATAAATTTAAAAAAATGTTTATGAAAAATTTCAGTAAAAATTTTATAAAAAAAATTTTATAAATTTTTTTCAAATTTGAATATTTGTAATATTTTTGTTTTGTTTTTAATATTAATTGAAAGCTTGATCTTTTTCGGGTTTGAATTCGCAATTTTTTTGTTTAAGATAACAGTTCATTGAAGTAAAATCGTTCTAAAAGATTAGACAAATCTTGGAGAATATATTTCAAATGTACATATATTCCGAGATTGAAAATGATTAGTATTATTAAATAAGCTAGGATGCTTGCTTAATCTTAATCAATAGATATGTATGTATGTTCCAGTTCATTAAAACCTACCTGAAAAAATAGGCAAAAACACACCCATTGATAGTATTTGTAGTGTTTCTTTGTGTATGTATCCCCATCCGAATTCGCAATACCCGGATAAGGTACAGATATACCCTGTTTCTTATTGAAATATTCGCGCAATGTATATGTCGAATGTATCCAACAATATGTATTGAGTACATCTTCTGGAATATCTTTTGTATGAACACAATCGATAGGATTACCAACATATTGTCTTGTCGTTATAATCAAAGAGAAGGACATCAAAATCATCACAGTTATTGAGTAGTGTAGACGGAATACTGGCGAATCGGTTTTAACGTGACTGACCTTTACAAGGTTTTTCAATCCACGAAATACATCTAACATTTTTCGCTAAACGAAAACGTGGCAAACGCGTTATGGAGCAGGAAAAATGTGTGGATTTGGTAATGAGTTGATATTATTGTCGATTGCAATGCGTAATTGTGTACAGTTGTGTGAGTATATACTTATTTTGTAGACGATTTGAGTGCATTTTTTTTTGAATGAATGTAATTCTTAAAATTTCACTTCACTTTTTTGTGCACTCTTTTTTTCACATAGGTATGTACGTATGTAAAGCTTGAATTTTATGACAAATTTTTAATTGTTTCTTTGGAAAGTCGCAGACGATTGCAACTTCCGCCCATTTTTTGGTTACGAGTTCTTTCTTTTTCGCGCCGGTCCCATAGTTTCCATATGACGTAATTGGCATTCATATAAATTTTTTTATATTTTACAGATCCCCTTCTGCATTTTGTTGTTGTTGTATAGTTTTTTATTTCGTTGAGTTTATCTGAATTTAAGGCAGACGTACAATGGCACTTGAGATTTTTGTGGTTTTGTATAAATGATTCGTGCTTGGTTTTGAGTTTTAAAAAATTTTGCATTTTAATTATTAAAATGTGTTGTTGTTGTTTTCATATATATCAATACACTTACAAATGTTGAAATAGGCATATAAATATCAGTATCACTGTGAAAGTGTAGCACTTCACTTTATTTTATGAGTAGTCTTTGAAATGGAAAAGTTCCATAAAATAAGGCACACAAAAATTAGCCGATACGGGGTAGCTAAAGATAGAATATGGGGCACTTATGATTTTAAAATTTTATTACACGAATATAGTTTATAAATTTTGAAAATGAACTGGATTTGAAGATATCTGCATTTTCTCATTCTATATTATAATTGGAAAATTTATGGCTCAAGATAAAAAAGAGCTTAAACAGGCTTTAGTTAACTTAACAAAAAGTTTACATATAAAATAAATTATTAAAAGAATACAAAACAAAACAGATAAAATCAAAATCCAAGCATTTTTGTCAGTATCGTCGAGGCCTTTCGAAATCAATTCAACTCTCACAAATCTCTATTTTACTCTAATTACATATATGTAGGTATTCGATAAATTTTTTATCTCAGAGTTCCAGTGAGAAATTTAAGAAACGTGAAACATGAATACTTCAGTAGCCGATGATACAACTACAAAATTGCAAAGGAACATACGAATAACGATGATTGAAATAATCCCGAAAAAGTCCCGAAATGTCCTCGAAAACAAGACTGAAATGATAGGAAAATAATTCCGAAAGAGTACGAAACAATCCCCAACAAGTTCAAAACAATCTCGAAAGCAACACCGATATTCTCCCTAAAAAATCCCAAAATCATCTAAAAAAACTTTCGAAAAGTTTGGCAATGGTACCTGCATGTTTTGGAATAAAAAGATAAAGTCGCAGAAAAGGACTGTATTGGTTCACATTTCGGTCCGTGTTCCTGCAATAGCACAGGTAGTCTTCCAACCAACATTTGCATTTATTACTGAAGATGAACGACAGTAAGAAGGTTCCTAGGTTGCTTGAAAAAGGACCAAACGTTTCGGAATAAGTTCCGAAATTATCCTGAAAGCAACCCGTTGAAGATCATTTCCAATATTATATCAAAAAACTCACGAACCGGTCCACAAAAAGGCCCCGATATGTCTTTCAACAAAACAGATAAGTCCCGAAAAAGATTATTTTGTTTGACATTTCGGTCGGTATATCTGCAATATCATATGCATTGGTTTCTAAAAGTAAACGCCAAAAAAAATGTTTCAACGTTGGAAGATGAACAACATAAAGAATATTCATACATTGATTTAAGAATGATGCGCGAAAGTATTTGCGAACGCGAACGATGGCATTTATTTTATTCATTCTTGTTCGCGAAGAGGTGAATAATTCCGAACCCTAGTATATAACAACATTATGTATAGTAAAGCTTTTACTCGATCTATGATACAACATACACCATTATTCAAATCTCAAAGAAAATAAACATACTTTCCTACATATGTATGTACATACAAATCAGGTAAACCCGCAGCGCACTAATAATGTAATTATTTCCTACAAACCTATACATGTTTATGAAGGCATATACGTGTTCATAGAAGTACCTCGTTACATAGCTAAAATATTCTCTGGACGCCATTGCGTATTATATTTTTGCAGTACGTCGAGTGCTTCACTGAAGATCACAAAACTAACAGAATTTCTCAACGCTAGGAAACAAGAAATTTTAGTTTGCTCAGCTAGAAAAAAGAGGTTCGCTAGGTATTTTTGGTGTTTCCATTTAATGTTCATAACATATTTAATTGCAAAACAAATCAAATCGAATGTGAATATTTGTTTGTTTGTCTTTCTGCGGTATTATCATAATCAATAAAACGTGGCTATAAATTTAATGAACTTGATTTGGCATTGTTTGCTTTTTAAAAATCTAGCAAAGTGTATGAATTAAATTTTCAAGGGTGGTATTGAACTCGATAGGTATGTGTATTTAATCTCATTATTGCGTAATCTATTTGCTTTCTTTTATAAAATGAGGCAATGTCCGACGCCACCAGAAATAATATGATAAGATATTCTATTAGTAGTAGGAAAAACGAAATTAGCTGTAGTGCAGTGAAATTTAACAAAAAAAAAAAAAACCAAAAACTTTTTACCTCATTTTAATACCTTTATTCCGTGTAGGACTGACTGAAGTAGGGGCACGATCACCTTCGAATTAGAAGAGGGGAAAAAAGCCGAGTCAGATTTAGAGTAGCGCTAGGATTCTTGGGAATATTCATCTTCGAAGATTTAAGATGGTTAAATGAGATATGAGATCCAATTACACTTGGTGTTATTAAATAAAAGGAAAAACTTAAAACATAAATAATAAAGCAAAATAAAATAATATAAAACAAAAAAAAAAATATGTAAACTAAATAAAAAAAATTTTAAAATTAAAAACAAAATTGAGAAAATAAAAAAAAATAAAATAAAATAAAAAAAATAAAATAAAATAAAATAAAATAAAATAAAGTAAAATAAAATAAAATAAAACAAAACAAAATAAAATAAAACAAAATAAAATAAAATAAAATAAAATAAAATAAAATAAAATAAAATAAAATAAAATAAAATAAAATAAAATAAAATAAAATAAAATAAAATAAAATAAAAATAAAATAAAATAAAATAAAATAAAATAAAATAAAATAAAATAAAATAAAATAAAATAAAATAAAATAAAATAAAATAAAATAAAATAAAATAAAATAAAATAAAATAAAATAAAATAAAATAAAATAAAATAAAATAAAATAAAATAAAATAAAATAAAATAAAATAAAATAAAATAAAATAAAATAAAATAAAATAAAATAAAATAAAATAAAATAAAATAAAATAAAATAAAATAAAATAAAATAAAATAAAATAAAATAAAATAAAATAAAATAAAATAAAATAAAATAAAATAAAATAAAATAAAATAAAATAAAATAAAATAAAATAAAATAAAATAAAACGAAAAAAAATTAAAACAAATAAAATTAGCTAAAATAAAATACTATTATAAAAAAATTTAATTAAATAAAAATTAGAAAAAAATAAAACAAAAAAAAAAAATAAATTAAATAAAATGAAATTAAAAAAAATTATTAAACTAAACAATTATAATAATTCTATCCAATTTTTATCTTCTAACTTTAACCACTGGACGAACTCTAGTAATCTTTAGTAATTATATGTACGATAATTTATATTAAACGCAACATGAGTCAGAGACATTATTTTGTACTGGCAAGTACTTATGTAAAAAAATTAATTTTTCCCTAAAGTGAGAGGAAAAATGAACATGGGAGTTTGCAATGAGTGAAATTTTTGACCTGAGCACTTTATTTTATTTCATCCAGAAAAATAGCAAACATTTGGACTAAATATTTTAGTTCACAACTGCCAAATAGGTTCTTATTTTGGTACATTCACTTGGCTATTTTTGGCTTTTTAAAGTTCCACCTTTAGCGAGTGGCGAAGATCACTGGAAAGGCCAGCAAAAGTCAAAAAACCCATGTGTGGCTTTGTATGTGTGTTCATATTTAATTTGTATAAATATATTACTTATACGCACACTCAAACATATAACAGATGCACATTAGTGTTTGTATGTCAGCGTTTTTATTGAGTGTTTCAAAATACGCCAACTGACTGCAACAAATTTAATTGAATTGCTTAGTAAAATTCAAGAACAAATTTCATAGTGAGGTGTGAATGAGAAATCGGGATTCTCGTTAATTCATGACTAATTGTGTTTTCCGCACACACAAGAGAGAGGAAATTCAAGCCAAAAAAAAATTCAAAATACTGAAAACCCACAAAAAATCGAAAACCAAAAGAAAAAAGTAAGGAAAAGAGAAAAAAGATAAAAAAACTTAAGTAAAAAAAAAAAAATTATGACAACAAAAGCAAACCGCAAATATTTTTTCAGGCAACATGTGCTTTGTGCAATTTTCGTAAAATTTGGTTGTACTAACTAGATATGTATGAATTTCACGCATGTAAGTTCGTTCATTTTTGCTTCAGTGAAATTTTTATATACTTGTGGTATTGTTAATTTTCGAAATTCCATACACACGTTAATTTTATGTAAACAATTGATTTTTTTGTTTAATTTCAAGTAATCGAATTATACGCAGTTGTTTGACATGATTTTGTTCCATTAGCTCGTAGAGCTGCCGTTGCCATGTCTGCTGGCGCACAATGTAAATAAACATATCACATTTAGGTATTGTAAGATTTCATTAGTTTTTTTTCCAAAATTTGTTTGTTTGAAAGTGAGTAGTATGTTTTAAGTAAAACGTTTTGAAAGTAAATTAAAAAAAAAAAAGTTTGTTTGAAAGTGAGTAGTATGTTTTAAGTAAACCGTTTTGAAAGTAAATTAAAAAAAAAAAAACACTACTAGTTAACTAGTTAGGGTATGTGCAGGGGCCATTCCACTCCAAATCGACTGAACAAGTATTGTTTTATGCAATATTTAATAGTATTATTTTAAAGAAATTTCAGCTGAGATATGGCGCTTATGAATAAAAGTTTGAAACAGGGCGTTGATGGAAAATATTCTGAGATAAAAGCAACAAAACTTTTAAATATAATAAAAAATAGGGTTATATTCCTTTCAAATTTCCAAAGTCTATTTAAGACGCTTGAGAGTAAGCTTTGTATTGCGGAAAAGAAACCAGATTTTCAACAGATCCTGGCGGAAATGGTCGAACCTCAAAATCGGACAATTTTTTATGGAATGCCCCATACATAGATGCGCATTAGTTACGCTTTTTACTATTACTTGAAAGTTTAAAAAGTGTAACTAATACCTACTGAAGAGAAAAACTAACACTATAAACAAGCAACGAATTTTGTAGCTTTAGAACTTGCTGATTTCTAATTGATATCGGCGATCGCATACCACCTTACAGCATCATTTCGCATTAATATTTTTATATGTAGAGTTGTTTTGAAATTAAACTTTTGTTTTTATTTCAACATGCTCGACGAGGAAATGTAAATACACACACGTAATGAAAATACAAACGAAAACAACACTTGGTACTAGGTATACTGAGTATTTTGGTATCGACGCATAATGACGATCAAGCTCACAAATAAAAACTTCAGCATAAACACAAAGGGATTTACACTATACCATATGCTCGTTTAGTATGGTTTGTTTACTGAATCAAATTAGAACACCGTAAAAAAAAACAGAAAAGCACATTTTGGCAGTGATATAGAGTTAAACGCACGACGACGACAATAAAGTAATTTTTTTGCTTCCCAGCTGGAGATGTCTACACAGTGTAGGCGTTATTGAATCAAATTTTATATTTGTGTATATATTTTTTTATCACTTTTGCACTCATTTGATGACACGCTTAGTTTGCCTTTAATAATAGCGATCTAGACCAACGTCGTCAGCCCATTATAAGCAGCAACACTTTATAACGCGCGGAAAACGGCCTAAAACAGATCGCACAATCTATGCGTGTTCATTCCGGCAACAATTTAAGAACTGTTCATTACATTTTTCTAGCACAGACTCTTAACCATGCCATGAACCGCTGAGTTTTCTCAGTTTTCACGAGTATGGAATCTTCCAATTTTCCTATCTCATGTGATATCGAGCGCCACTGATCGCAACTGATCGTTTAGCTCATTGGAAATATTTGAATGAACTTGTGGAAAACTTGTTCTCTTTTCCAATTTTCTTGTTACCAATTAGAACTCTTCGAAAGCGGGCACATGTGGGAGCACTCAACACTCGGCGCTAATTGGTGGCAAAGTCCATAAATGTGGCATTTTTCACATCATTACAATTGCTCTTTCACTTTCTCTTCAAATAAATGTTTTCGGTGTGAATACTGCCGGTTATTTTTGTTCTAAAATTTTTGGCGTACTTCCGGTCTGTTGAGAGCCTCTTAACTGAATGGCAATGATTGCCAGCTGAATGAGCCTTTTGGATAGAGTAACTCTTCTACAAATCAGACTGCAGCCTTTGGTACTTATGCATGTATTAATTTTTTGTTTGTCTTAAATAAAAATGAGTTTGACAAAACAGAAAGTCGGAAAAACATACAGAGGCTGCAAGGCGGAAGGATTTGTTTGTATCGAGGTGTGATGTTTTCATTCAGCTTTAGTGGCGTTAAAACAATACACTCAATAGGCTTTTCCTTGTGGTCGTTTGAATTGAGTGTGGCGTCTATTTAGCCTGAATGTTGGTTATTGCAGTGTGCACAGTGTACAAATTTAAAAAAAAAAAAATCAAATAAAACAAAAAAAAAAATAAAATAAAATAAAATAAAATAAAATAAAATAAAATAAAATAAAATAAAATAAAATAAAATAAAATAAAATAAAATAAAGTAAAATAAAATAAAATAAAATAAAATAAAATAAAATAAAATAAAATAAAATAAAATAAAATAAAATAAAATAAAATAAAATAAAATAAAATAAAATAAAATAAAATAAAATAAAATTAAATAAAATAAAATAAAATAAAATAAAATAAAATAAAATAAAATAAAATAAAATAAAATAAAATAAAATAAAATAAAATAAAATAAAATAAAATAAAATAAAATAAAATAAAATAAAATAAAATAAAATAAAATAAAATAAAATAAAATAAAATAAAATAAAATAAAATAAAATAAAATAAAATAAAATAAAATAAAATAAAATAAAATAAAATAAAATAAAATAAAATGAAATGAAATGAAATGAAATGAAATAAAATGAAATGAAACGAAATGAAACGAAATGAAATGAAATGAAATGAAATCAAATCAAATGCAACGAAATGAAACGAAATAAAATTAAATGAAATGAAATGAAATTAAATGAAATTAAATGAAATGAAATGAAATGAAATGAAATGAAATGAAATGAAATGAAATGAAATGAAATGAAATGAAATGAAATGAAATGAAATGAAACGAAATGAAATGAAATGAAATGAAATGAAATGAAACGAAACGAAATGAAATTAAATGAAATGAAATGAAACGAAATGAAAAGAAAAGAAACGAAATGGAATGAAAAGAAATGAAATGAAATTAAATTAAATGAAATAAAATAAAGTTAAATAAAATAAAATTAAATTAAATTAAATTAAATAAAATTGATTAAAATTTATTAAAATGAAATAAATTAAATTAAATGAAATTAAATTAAAATAAATAAAATTAAGTTGAATTAAAAAATAATAAAATAAAATAAAATAAACAAAAAAAAATAAAAACAAAACAAAATATTTAAAAATCTACTAAAGCATTATTATTTCTGGGTTTTAGATATTTTGTGGTACCACTGTGCTGTTTTATTATCTTCCAGTAAGTATTTAAAATTCTTCTTGTTAACAATATGCCTCCATCATTCATTTCGTCCGTCGCAGAACATAGATAAATATGCGGATATACGGTAAATTATGCACATATATACAAGCAAACAATGTAAATCTCGCATTTGATTATTACTTCTTATCAACACTTCAACATATTAAACATATTCACGCATGCGTGTCGTATTTGTATCTTGTATTTACATATATTTACGCCGCAGAATATGTTAATAGGTAAATAGTTGACAGCGTTGAATGTAAAGCAACATGAATGGTCGTAATGTTGTCCACTCACTTACATTCAACATTTATAAACACTGACAGTTTTACACGCATACAAACAAGGAGGTCTGTTACTCCCGGTTGACCGTCTGCGTTAACGACAAAAAGTTAGCCATTCATAAGGACTTAACGCGTGCCAACGTGCAAAATAGACTACATCACCGTCATAGATGATTAAGATGCTGTTGATGCAGCGCAATATGCGTTAACTTACGTTTTGAGTACATAGTATATTAAAATAGAAACGGAAAAAATATTTAACAACAACTAAGAGATATGAAATCAAAAACATGTCACGAAAACCAATTTGCGTCACAAGTGAAAGCTTGACACGACTAGGAGTGAATGAGTATTTCGACTAAGAATATACGATTATTCAAAGTAATCATCAACGATTAATAAAAATTATTATTTTTCCATTAATCCTAATTTTACACAATTAGATTAGTCATAACATCAGAAAATTTATTCTGATTAATCTTAAAAAGTAATTGGGAATGCTTTGTTCCAGAGTTTGATTTGACTAACTGCTTAATCGCAGATTAGCTCAGTTTAAGAGTCAACATAGCATTTTTTTTGACATAGGAGCATCCAAAGGAATTTTAGGAAGCGGGTCCCAAACCCTAATCATGAAAAATTCAACAAATAACTAATATTGCAACTTGACTTAAATATTTGGAAATTGGAGAGTTATATGTATAAGCGAACTTGACTTTCAACTATCGAGCTACTTCCCATTTATGATTGAGGGCAAATTGTATGGTCAATGAACGCATTATGCGAGGCAACAACAATTCAGAAATAAGGACACATTGTTTCGGTCAAAGAATACAAATTACAATGCCTTCATAACTATGTAATTCTGTGTATGTGTGGTCGACTGGACGCCTTGTGGCCTTCATATTGGTCAAGCGGCTGTTGACAATGAACTAGATATCCCCAAAGCTTTTGTTAATGCGTAACTTAACCGCAATGCATGCAAAGAATGCGTAACAGCTATTGAAAAATTGTAAAAGCAGAGAACATTCGTGCCTGGCAGAGAACAAAAACATAGAGCAAAAATTCTTACGTCGGCATATATATATATATATGGCAGGTAGACACTTAAGGGATTTCTTTTATCATTTTTAAGTAATGCTGAGCAGATAGTATTATATACTCAAGATTTATGAAGTTTGTGCTAAAAATAAGATACAAGTTTTTCTTATGACTTTTCCTTATGACGAAAATATCATGGAATCTTTGCATTATCTGCTACTCACAATTTCCACTTGAATACAGAAATATCAACCTGGGGTATACGTTTACGTGTATGCAACTATGTGGATTAGACTAAAATACATTTTTTTTCTTGTTTAAAAAGTTCGATATAACTCTACTCAAGCCAGCCGAGTAAGAGTAATGAAACGCTACTATGGGTTTTGGCTGATTATTTGGTCTAGCCTAATAAAAACATATATGTTTGCCAACGTGTAAACTCCTAAATGAAAAAAAAAACATACTAAACAATTCATCTATTTTTAAACTAATTTTTCATTTCAGCATGGAGTCTGTGAGTGGCATCGTCTCGACTCGCCCTTCATATCCGCCTTTTAAGCAATTATATTTTCATTTTTCAAGCTTATTTCAAATTGTACCCAGAATCGTATACTAGTTGAGTAATATGTGTGCATTTTGCTTGTTGATTTTTTGTTTTATTTCATTTCTTTTTTCAATTTGGTCTGCACTACATACCACAATTTCATGTAGAATAAGATGCTTTTTTGGTTGCAACTCTTTTTTAGGATGACTGCGGGTGAATTTTCGTGAAGGTATTGTGGATGGAAAGCGAGCATGCGTGAAATGTATAAACAGCTCAACAGGTATCTACAGATAACATGAGATGTGAAGTTTTTAATTCTGGCAGTAAAAAGAAAACAATTAATTCAATTAAAAATATTGAAATCGATCTTTTTTCCCCATGAACATTCTGAACCTGGCGGCCGCCGTGGTGTAGCGGTTAAGTGTTCGGCCTTCTACACCAAGCCGTGGCGGTTCGATGCCCGGCAAAAGTAACATCAAAAATTATTTAGAAGAAGAATTTTTCTAAACGGGGTCGCCCCTCGGCAGTAGTTTGGCAAACTCTCCGGGTGTATTTCTGCCATAAGAAGCTTCTCAGCAAAAAATTCATTTGCTTGCAAGTGCCGTTCGGAGTCGGCAAAAAACTGTAGGTCCCGCCAACTTGTCGGAAAACTCAAAAGCAACACACCACAAGTTGGAAAGAGAAGCTCGGCTAAAAATCTCGTTAGAGGTTATGATAACCTGTTGGTATATCGCCGCCATTAGTTAGTTTTATTCTGAACCTGACACCGAAATAATAATGTTGACTCTCTTATAACTTTAAGCGAGGTTCTCTCGGGAACCGATGCTGCATTCCTACTTAGGTGTTGCCAATTTCTTTTAAATATTGAACAAGATATACCGGAATTGTTATCAAATGAAAGGTATTTTCTTTTGTATACCCACTAAGATATTTTCAAGCAGGGCTGCAACCTAACCGCATTTTATTTATTCCTCCGAATATCGACCAATATCTGGGGAGCGGTTGAAGCAATTTGCATCAAATTTGGTATATTGATAGTATGTTTAGTTCTAAGACTTCCTTCTCGGGAGTGGCCACTTCAGGCGGTTTAAAGAATTGTTACCTATCTTAATTTTTTTCTAACTGGTGAACAAGACATGTCAAAGCTATGTTCATCCGTATATCAACGAACATATTTTCAAGCTTCTTTATTTTTTTCCTTCACATTTCGACCACTATCTCAATTTTGACATAAAAATAGTACGCTTCATTCTTAGATTTTTTACTTGGGAGTTGGCACTTAGTGCGGTTTAAAGGGTTGCCTCATATCTCTTTTTTTTTAATATTTTGCAAGATATGCCAAAATGGTTAACTTTCGTCCACATACCAACTCAGATACCTTCCACCTAACCGGGGTGATTATTATACCCAGCGTACTAGTACTAGTACAAGGGTATTAAAATTAATTTTGTCCACATAACGGTCCAAGTAACGGTACAAAATAATCGAGATAGAGTTCCATATATGAAAGTTCTTAGGTTGGAAACAAAAGTTCATTAAGGCATGTCCGTTCGTGTAGGTTGCTATTAAAAAATTCGACTGGCCGTAACTTTTAAACTGATTATGGAAAAACCATGAAATTTGGCACAAAGTAGTAGCATGATCGTTGGGAGTATACCTGATCAAACTGAATAAAATAGCTCTCCAACTACACCCACTTTTGATATCGAAAATGACCTAATTCGGTAAGATAAATAGCTCAAATAGTAAAAACTTTTAGATAAATCTTCCAGGGGCCTATATCATTGTTATCCCGTTCGGAAAACTACCGCTGGGTATTTAATGTTCGGTTCGCCTGAACTTAGATTTCCTTACTTGTTTTTTTTTTCGTAGTATTATATAGGAAGTTTGATATAGAAATGTCTTCCTATCGACACTTTTTGTATACTCTCCCTGGATGGATCAGGGATACATCACAATTCAGTACCGATACGCAAAAAAATCGCATATGGTTTGATCAACTCAAGTCGCTTTCTGTCAAATTTCGTATATTTTGTATTTGAGGAAAGCAGCTATCGATTTGCGGATCCAAAGAAAGCAGAAGAAGAACTGAAAAAAAATTGCATTTCTTCTCATATTCATAAATATAAACATTTGCATGCATGAAGCAACATTGTTCTTCCCTCGCGCAACACCATCTGGTTATGCTATGTTTAGACAATCGGTCAAACACCGCCGACATCTGTATGCATGCCTAGTGAAGGGAGATGACAGTTCCTATTCGATTCATGTTTTTAAACGGTCTTTGCAAGTGTCTGCTCATTTCGATTTTTCCGCATATTTTCTTTGTTTTATATAGGTATGGATGCGCATACGTATCTATAATAGGGTGTGTAAATTTAATCAAGATATTAATGGAATCTGCATACGGTTTACGATAATTTTACCGATTTTCTGTTAAGCAAACACATCAGCTGTTTTTTGACACTCGATTCCAAAACGTTTCTCTATACAAATAAGGCTAACCCTCATGTGCAGGCTTACAAAAATTCCTAATTGTGGGGAATTTCACTTAAGACACTTTTGTTATTTCTTATGGTCACAATCCATTCCAAGTTTTTTTGAAACAGCAACAAAGTTGTGCATTTCGCGCATTTAGAGAGATCAATATTAATGGATCAGTCTACCACTAGTACACATCTTTAAAACCAGTTGCTCTATAGTAGACAATTGTTGCACTAGCGCTTTGTACAAAAAGAAGTCTCGTATCATATCTGAACTCATGTTAGGCTATCAGAGTTTTGGACAGTGTGGAAAATAGGTAGGGGGTTTCGTAGTATTAAAAAACATAGTTTTCCTAAAGATTCATGGTCTTCCCCGCGATACCGACGGGTCTATCGAAGTAAATTTAATGATAACCTCGAAGATCGAGTGTAACGAATTATAGCCAAAAGTATCCGCTGCCCTACATACACTTCCAAAACTTCCAGCATGGGAGTCATTGTTTAAAAGCAAAGCTGGTTATAAATTGTTCGATCACAACCGAACTAAATAATCTTAGGTGATTCTTTTTCTTCGGTTTTTATTTACGCCACTATGAATGTCTTGCTGAATATCTTTCTTCTTAATAGAAATCCAGCAATAATGGATATAATGATGCATTTGGATAGCTGCCCATATCCAACTGACCGTTTGTGAATACAGTCTATCTACAAAGTTAAAACGTTGCTTTGTATGTACATCTGTGTTCATAAACACCCTTTTTCGATTGCTTAATTTTTATTTGGCCACGACGTTTCTGCTGTGTTTTTTTTTTTTTTTTGTGCTATGGGTGATTAGTTTTTGAAGAAAGGCGCTACTGCTGAGTAATGTTAACCTAAACAATGGGGGAGCTCCAGCAATACAAATGTACCATTCAGTTAAGACTCGTCTAAGATGAAATACAATAAATGAGTACAAATGAAGAAAAACTTAGATTTAGGCTACAATTTGCATTTTGCATTTCCGGCATAGACGTCTAAATCGTGCTAATGCTCTCCAGCCGACTGCCTGACTGTGTAGTTTATTGGTAAGTGTAAAAGTGAAAGCTACTTGTCGATGTCTATAACAATGTGTGATGTTGGTCCCTTAAGCGATACTAACAGAATGAAATTTATGTAATAAAATTGAATGAAAAGGAAAATCAATTCTGCGAAAATCGGTTTTTGTACAATCATTTTCGTTGTATGTATTTTGTTTCATTTTTTTTACTTTGTGATATTTTATTTTATTTTTTTTATTCCTTTTTATTATTATTATATTTTTTATTCAATTTTATTTATTTATTTTTTATTTGTTTTATTTTATTTTATTTTATTTTATTTTATTTTATTTTATTTTATTTTATTTTATTTTATTTTATTTTATTTTATTTTGTTTTATTTTATTTTATTTTATTTTATTTTATTTTATTTTATTTTATTTTATTTTATTTTATTTTATTTTATTTTATTTTATTTTATTTTATTTTATTTTATTTTATTTTATTTTATTTTATTTTATTTTATTTTATTTTATTTTATTTTATTTTATTTTATTTTATTTTATTTTATTTTATTTTATTTTATTTTATTTTATTTTATTTTATTTTATTTTATTTTATTTTATTTTATTTTATTTTATTTTATTTTATTTTATTTTATTTTATTTTATTTTATTTTATTTTATTTTATTTTATTTTATTTTATTTTATTTTATTTTATTTTATTTTATTTTATTTTATTTTATTTTATTTTATTTTATTTTATTTTATTTTATTTTATTTTATTTTATTTTATTTTATTTTATTTTATTTTATTTTATTTTATTTTATTTTATTTTATTTTATTTTATTTTATTTTATTTTATTTTATTTTATTTTATTTTATTTTATTTTATTTTATTTTATTTTATTTTATTTTATTTTATTTTATTTTATTTTATTTTATTTTATTTTATTTTATTTTATTTTATTTTATTTTATTTTATTTTATTTTATTTTATTTTATTTTATTTTATTTTATTTTATTTTATTTTATTTTATTTTATTTTATTTTATTTTATTTTAGTTAATTTTATTTTTTTTTACTTTATTTTATTTTAGTACCAAGTAAAGAGCTCAAATCAGGATTAAATACTACAAAAAGTTTCTACGTATTAAGGACAAAAAGAATAGATTATTTTATACGGAAAAGTGAGTCCGAAATATCAAATGTACTTGAATGAGAGTTATAATCTTGGCATAAACAGCGAAATGGTTCATTTATTTATTTATTTTACTTATTTTATTTTATTTTATTTTTATTTTTGATTATTTTATTTCATTTTACTTTTTTTTTTAGTTTATTTTATTTTCATTTATTTGATGTTATGTTAGTTTACTTTATTTTATCTTGTTTTCCTATATTTTATTATATTTTATTCATTTTTGTTTTGGTCTCATTTATTGTATGTTTTTTTAAATTAATATAATTTTATTATTGTTTTTATTTTATTTTTATTTAATTTTAATGGATTTTTCCACTTAATCTTTTATGCTTGAAACTGTTTCTCCTTTTACATAGGTGTGCTCGTCAAGGGTATAACTACAAACTGCCACCATTCCATAAGAACATTCGAATTGTTTGTTTAGAACTTTACAATAAATTCAATGCTGTTGCAAAGTTGAAAGAATGAGATTGAGCTATGACTGCAGCAATTGGGTATCCAACTGGTTTTTGTATTCATCATTTCAGTATGTTTATGCTAATATGTAGTGCGTTTGTAAATAAGCGGCACCAAAGTGCTTCCCAATTCCGAATTGAAAGAGAGAAGTAGCGTTATGCTTTAATTTCTTCTTCCTAATTTTAAATTTGTGTGGTTTTATTTTAATACGAGCAGACCCGGCAGTCGTTGTCCTGTCCGAACATTAACTTGTTTTCATTTATAAAATGTGTGTCCACTCCACCTTAATGCTTTTCATATGCTTTTCTCTTTTCATATTGTTTTTTTAATTGTCATCCATACCCCTATCACTTTCTCAATCCCACTCCCAAAATTACTTAAAATAACTCCCCTTTAAAACTATCATCAACTCCTTTCATTTTAAAGCCATTTTTTACAAAAGCCTTCTAGCTCAACTTCTGGTCCGCGTGTTGATCAATATCTCGAAACCTTGGTCTTATACGGGAAAAATACTAAAACACTTGTCACCACCTTTCATTTCATACTCATATCGCACTAATACCATTTTAATCAATATCTCGAAAACGGGGTCTCATATTGGACTGAAAGCTACACAGTAAAAAGAAAAGTCTAAATTTAATACCAATTTGGTGTTTATATATAACAACGTCGAAAAGTATTAAATTAATACCATTATCCGTTGAATTGAGAGAAAAAGTATTATTTTGTTATTATTTTAAGACCATTTAGACTAATTTAATTGCCAAAATTGAGAGAGAGAGAGCGATTTAGTATTATTTTGGTATTACTTTAAAACCATTAGTCCAAATTTCCAAACTTTTTCAAGGTCTTAAAATAATACTATTTGGTATTAAATTTAAAAAAAGTAGTCTTTCATTTTTTACTGTGTATACAATTTTATAACACTTATTATGATGCTCATATTGAACGAACACTTAATAAGGTTACCCTGGTCCACATTTTGAGTGATATCGCCAAAACCTTTTCAAATACTTTTATTTTTTTAGTGTATAGCCATCTCGATCAGATACAAAATCTACCTTCCAAATTTAATTTTAATATGCCCAGCCGATATCAAAATTGATTGTTAGCAAAGAAAATGAAACCTGTGGCCTTACCCCTTCGTTTGACACCAATTTTGTGCCAATATTCCAAAGTTTACACGCAACCACATTTTGACCGATAGTTCTGTTATCGATAAATATATGGAAAAGAACCAAACTCCAAATGAAAGCTGTGGTCTTCCTCTTTCGTTTGATAGCAATTTTGTGCGGATATTCCAAAGTTTTCAAACCTCTTTGCTGTCGGTAATGCCAGAAACGGATATCAGCTATGCAGTTCAAATCGTGTTTACATCCGTTGACAACATTAGTTTACAGTGGTTGCTACCTTTGCAACTGCGACTGTAAACTTTGAAATATTTCGCCAGATGCCGCACAAATTTAGTAAGGTGGCTTAATGTTGAAATTGGAGTTCAAACGACTTCACATCCGCTGTGGTGAGATGAGGATTTCACTGTATTTCCAATAACTGCATTGCCGGGCATTTTAATTAACCGTTTCATATTGTCGGCTATGCCTTCAACAATCGACAATGCAGGCTCTCCTGCCTTACCTTTATGGTGGTCCACAGTATTACCGACAACTTCAATACCGGCAATTTTATTTGACCAGTCGAAACTATGGTAAGTTGACACGATTTCCCACACCACTTCACTGTCTTACCATACATTACTGTTAATTAACAGCGTTTGCTACAACTGCAAAGTGAACAATATGGCGCCAGGTGCCGCGCAGATTTGTAAGGCCCGTCGGCAATGATTAGACAAATCTCTCAACGTTGCACTTTACAGATTTCTATGTTCTATAGCTTCAGATGCTGTAGGTAATACAGGTCAGAAGAGGAGTGCAGTGGCTGTTAGGTTTAAAATTTAAACTTTAAATGTACTACCCAAGTTCATAAAGATGTTAAGCACATGATCAGAGCTCGGAATTTTATGTTTTTCAATATGATGAAAATATGTAAAAAATGAGTAAAAATATGTAAAAAATATTCAAAATTTATTTTGTACGTAGGGAATAATATAATAAGTTTTTGTTTCGTGTTTGTATCAGCTTATATATCTCTGTCAACGTGAGATAGGATATAGCTTAGCCAAGTGAAAGCCTGTTGTGCTGTTATCACACCGTAAGGTTAGGTTAGGTTATTTTTCCGCCCCTCTGCATTACAGATAGACTCACTTAAGCCTGCTGGCCCATTTAGCCTCTTGCCTTTCCTTCTCTAAATACCCAATTAATGAGCCCAGATAGGGGCGCCCCTGCGCGCCAATGATGTCCTAACTCGATGGTTGATCTACTGATATGATGCCTCTCCTCTCATTAGCCATCTTCTCCCTCCTTACAGATGGAGGAATGACATGAACTAGAATGTTCAAAAACCAAATTGCTACCACGACAGTTGGCCAAGGACTGTCAATTTCGGCATCACTCCCCAAGACTTTCGGGCAGTCTTTTTGTCTTTAACAACAACAACAACAACAACAACAACAACAACAACAACACTATGGCCCGGGAGCCGCATAAGTGTTGTCGTGCATCTCAATACTAGGTCAGTTACCGACTGGCTGCAGTCGATTGCTACCTCTAGATGTTGTGTTGTTGCCTTGAAGAGAATTGATAGTCGACTGACTGTCAGAGTGAATTAAAACCGATATTGTGGTTTTCGAAAGCAGAAGTTTGGTTCGAAAGACACTGCATTGGCTTCAGAGGGTATGCCGCTACCAATGTTGCCATCCATTTTGGAGCCATGCGTGAAGATGGATGTGGTCTGCGGGTCTAGAGTTTGTCCGTTCTCTCATTCGTGCGTCTCTGCACATGATATATGTAAGTTTGGGAAAAAATAATATACCTTTTATTTTATAAAAATTATTTCCACCTTTGGAAAATTACACTTTTTTGATTTCATGATTTTATGTTTTAAATATTTTTTTTTTTTGATATCCCATGATAAAATTGATTAAATAATTAGATTTTTTGGTGTAGCTTTGCCATTATATTGATAAGAATAGTTGCTAACCCTTAAATATTTACTTTTTACTTTTAAATACCCTTTTCCAAATTTGCGGTGTTACTCATATGAAAGGGCCTGGTCCGTAATATTAGATAAATACTTGAGTAATATCACACTTACCTGAAAAAATAGCGTAAACGCCACCCACTGATAATATTTTGTATGCTTTATTGTTAGAGGTCCACGTCCCTGTGAATTATGAACCCCAGGAAAAGGCACCTCGGAACCTTGCTTTTTCATGAAAGCGTCCACCACTGTATATGTCGAATGTATCCAACAATATGTATTAAGAACATCTTCGGGAATGTCTCTGCGATCAGGAGTAACAGCAAAAAGCACGAACGAAAAAAACAACAAATTCGTTATTAGTACATTGATAATAAAATATTAGTATTAGGTATGACACAAACGTGCAGGGGTTGGTTAGACGAGGTACACAAGGTAATATAAATGCATGGAATGAGATTTTCGAAAAGCAATATATGTTGTGGCCCGCCCACTTTTTTGTTGCAGTGGCAACATTTATTTCTTTTCAAAAACCGTAAAAGCACGTCACATTTGGCGAGGTAGGTATGGAAAGGAGTGTAATAGATTTCAAAAGGGTATATCATACAAAGACATGTTTTGGGTGCAGATATTTAAAAAAATGAGTGAATTAAGAATACAACAAAGTTGATGCTTCAATAGAGAACATAGAAAATTGGCAGTTACATATATACAAAATATTGAAAAAATTCAAAGTTTGTAATACTTCTTGTTTTTAAAATTACGGAGTGTAAATTGTCAATCTTGATGAATAATCAAAAAAAAAAAAATAATTGTATCAAGCGTTTTGAATTCTGCGTCAAATATAAAATTATTTTGGTTGTTTTTGAGGCGAAATTCAAATAACATGATACAAACACTACTTTCCTGATTATTTATCAAGATTGACTATTTATCAGGAAGACAGAATCGGGATGTAAGTGTTCAGGTTGTATGCATGTAAGTACTCATTAGGATGTCCGTTATTTTCAAATTTTTTTTTTGTTTTCGTGATTTTTGTTTTACTTTCAAATAATCTACCCTGCCAACCAACAGCGGATAAAATCTTGGGAAGTTAGTGGGTCACGCTTACCAAAAAAGAGGATAAAAAGTGGGCAATTCTGTTTAGTGAGGTTCTTTTCTACCCATGTTGAAGGTGCTAATTCGTGTCGAAATTATGCGAAAGATTAACGTTGGTTTGAAGGTGTGATTGTAAATAAGAGGTTGAGTTAAGAAAGAAATTAAATTTGACAGATCTATGTATATTACAGAGGGGGTTTTCGGGGTCCAGAAATCCATTTCTGCCACATTTTACAAAATATGTATTACAAAATAAAGCAACGATGACCTTTTTTTTGCCTGCACTAGACTTTATATCTGACGTACTGGTCGTCTAGTCTGTGTATCGGTATAACAGGTGCAATGAGAACGTGCCCTGCTGATGCTAAAGACTTAAAGTTTAAGTGCTCTTATGGGCATATCTACGCAGAAAAGGAGGCCACACTTGCTGTATTAGGACTTCAAAATTTTGCAAGTTTGTGATGCAATAATTTCTACACTTAGGCTCATGCCTTTAAGTTTCAATCGTAGATCGAGTGCTCTGTGAAACAGGGAACCATATGCTAAGTCCGATTGGAAGATTTGGTATACGGATGGATCGAAGCTGGAAGATGGTAAAACTGGAGCTGGTATCCATGGACCAAATTACAAAAAAAAAAAAAAAAAAAAATTGGAACTATGCTATCATAGGCGAATTTTGTTTGTTCCTTCTTCGAGAAGCACAAAATGTAGCAAAAAGGTGAAAATTATCAACTTTTAAACACTTTTAATATACGTGATTTTAACTTATCTCAAAAACTGAAATTTCAAAATATCTCGAAAACTATTCTACGATTAAGCCAAATGATTACATATTTGGAATCAACAGAAAATTATACATAGTAATCATGTATCAAATGTCGAGGATATGGAATTTTCGAAAAATTTGTTGGGTAAAAATTTAAAATTTTATAGATGAAGTCAAAAAATGTTTATGGGAATTAGTATAATGTGTAACTCAACAGTTTGAATCGAAAAAGTGAAAAATACAAACTTTTGACCTACTTATATGCAGCAATGTTTTGCAAAAATAGAAATTTTCATATTCCAATATCTCGAAAACTAGATCTGCCACATTAAAATGGAAGTGATATTCAGAATAAGGAGAAAATTTTACTTTAGGAAAAGTCCATTTATTCTTGGTAACTGAAGTTGATCAAAATTTGTTGAGTAGTGTAATTTTTGTAGAGCCTTCAATTTCCTTTTCAAAAGCAAAAGTATATAAATTATGTCCGCCCGGCAATTTTTTATAGTAACAATCATTATGTATGCTGTTAAAAATAAACTTATACTTGAAAATAAAGGACAGCCTAATGTGTATGGTGTATCATTTCGGGTTTGTGTATTTTGTTGTAGGATATGCGTGTTTGGCTAACTACTTTACTAAACAATTTTGTTTCTAAGCTAAGGGCAAGCTATACATATAAATGCAGTTCTAATTGTGTAGTGCATTTAAGCATCCTAAAAAAAATCCTACCTTGTATGTACACAGTCTATGGGATTTCCTACGTACTGCCGCGTCGTAACAGCGATCGAGAATGTTATTAATAAAATAACAGTTGCATTTGTGTGTAGCCGAAAAACAGGTGAATCGATTTTAACATGAGACACCTTTTGTTTTTAACATTTTTTGGCATTTCAAATTCAAACGATTAACGCAAACGATTATTCCAAATTTTCCAATCGCAATCACAATGGCGGGCAATGGTAATTGCAATATATACATTTTTTTTGTTCATCATTATACGATGGATGTTGCGGCGTACGATGAGGTCAATTGTTTGTTGTACAAAAGTTAACACAAAATCGTAACAAAAAAACCAAAAAAAAAAAAACGTTGACATCATCAACAGCAGCAGCAGCAAAGTCCAAAAAGTTGCCAGCGAGCGCCCACCCAACGTGACGATGACATCCACGCATAGGCACAGAGGCGCGCATAACGAGTCACAGAGTGGGAGCACGGCCGTAGCGCAGATGGAGGCGGAAGTAGCGACGATAGTGGCAGTAGTGACAGTAATGGAGGCAAATAAAAGTTAATATGGCCACATGAAGCCAAAAACCATTTTTTTTTTTCAATATTTTTTTTTTTGTTTTTGATATTTCATTATTGTAGGTATGCGCAGCAGTATTGCAATTCATTGCGTTATCGATTTCAATTACATTTTCAGTAAACAATTTCAATAGGCGGTTACGGTTGGTTGCAATTCGTTTGATTTCATTTCATAGGTATGTTTTTTTTTTGTTTTTGATTTTTTTGATTTGTTAACAGCCCCCAATTAGCAGCAGTTAGCACCAATACAGTGACACAGCATATATGTTATATGTTTTGTTGCAGTAGAAGCATACGTTATACGAGCAGTATGCCGTTTGATATCATGTAAATTTTGTTGTTCGTGTCCGTGACGGAGACGAAGTTGGAGTCGGAGAGTCGGACGGATGTATTGGATATTTGGTGTATTGGTGTAGAGAGAGGATTGAGGTAAAAGAATTTTTTGTTTGCGAAATACAAAAAAGAATTTATGTTATTGAGCGAATACTTTTGATAGATAATTTTTTGAAATGAATGAAATGCAATGTTTTTAAAGAAAATAATAAAAATATTTAAATAAAATGAGAAAAGTTTATAGTAGGTAAATATTAAATTAATAATACGCCTGCGTCTTAATTAAATACTTTAAATATTATTGTTTCAATAAGCTCAACATGTAAAATACATACTTTCGTTATACTTAGTAATTATAACTATATTACCTTATAATTGGAATCAAAATAATTACTTGCTACTCGATACTTTTATAAATAACTACAATATTTTTTTTTTGCTTTCTGTGTTTTTGTGTTTTCATTTTTTTTTTAACGCAAACACAATGATTAAGTAAAATCATGATCGAGTTGCATTTGTAATGCATTGAAAGTCATGTAGGTAGGTAGGTAGGTAGAATGGCTGCGACAAAAGGTCGCCCAAGTAGCTTTAAAAGCCATTTTGATGCCATAAAACTCGTAGAAACCTACTGCTCGTTATGCGAGTGTATGCCACAACCACCCAGAGTTGTTTATAAATTCCAGGATGCTTGGAATCCCTAATTCGGGAACCCTCCCTAGATTTTCCAGAAAAGGGGTCCCAAACACTTTCAGTCGTATTCTGGCTTTGTTTTTATTAATGTCTTTACAGCTTCTGCCGTGGTCATTATGCGGAATACCCAGCTTTTCCGCATGCGTACCTATCGTCCAGTGACCCGTGCAGACTGCTACAAGCTTGCAGGTGTCTACTCTGGACCTGCTTAGGCGACTCCTTGCCCTTCTCTCGCTGTAGTTCGACCAGGTGGCTGTCGATATTGCACAGGTAGTATTTAGTACCTTTCCACTTCCGTGGTGCATCGTTAAAATAATATTTTTGGATGTTCCCATTGGCCACTGCCAGGGGTACCCCAATTTCTAGTAAGTCCTTCTAGTATTTTGAAAAGTAATTAAACCCCATTACAAAACATATACATTATAATTAAACTAAACCAAAAACGTATATGTTTTTTAAGAAAAAAGTTTCATAGAAGTTCAAGCTGATATTTTTTAGAATAAAGGAAAAAATTCATAGATTATAAGAAAATTATTTTACAATTTATGAATGAATTCATCATCTGAGGATTTGTTTACATATTTTAAATACTTATGTACTTATATTCTAAGAAATATCCTTAAATTTCTATGAAAAGTTCTTTGTAGAGGTTTTAATGAATAATTCTTAAAATCCATGTACTTTTTCTTTGGAAACATTCAGTGTACATTACAAAGTAATTGGTTCAAGTAATAAGCCACAGTAGATATAATAATAAAATGCAAGCCAGTCTGTCTAGATATCTCTTAGGAGAACTTTGCAGTCAAAATAAGAAGGGCTATGGCTTGCCCGAGGCATATAAGATAAAGAAACAGTCTGCCTGTGAACAATGCGTTACTACTTTGCATGAAATTCAAACATTTTACGATAAAACTGCTTAAAATGTTGGCTGACTTAGTTATTTAAAAAAAATAAAAAAAAAAACCTGCCGATCTTCTCTTCCAATTTGTAGTGTGCTGCTTTCGATTTTTTGCCGACTCCGAACGACATCTGCAAAGCAAATGAATTTTTGCTGAGAAGCTTTTCATAACAGAAATACACTCGGAGAGTTTGCAAAACTACTGCTGAGGGGCGACGCCGTTTAGAAAATGCTTTTTCTAAATAATTCTTAATGTTGGTTTGACCGGGAGTCGATACCAGATCACTTGGTGTAGTAGGTCGAGACGGCTGAGCAACTCTCGATTCGCCTGGTATGGGTGCCGGGACACCTTGGTATATAAATAAGATGACAGACGAGCTAGACGGGACGGAAATAAGTTCCTCAAACAAGCAAGTGAAAGAGGACCCAATCTCAGCAGAAAGGGACTCCCGTCACTTATGGAGCTTCTCAGGGATAATATTTGCAAAGGCGACATGCAGAAAGGTTGGGTATTACCTTCAATAACTTTTGCCGAAGATGCAGAGATGAGAAGAAGCCTAAAACTGATTCTTTTTGTATCTTCTGTGTGAATTTCCTGCACTGTTGGGCATACCTAAGTTTAAATAACTTAGATCCAGAACTTTCTTTAATTTCAGCGAATTATCAATGCGTTCTAGCTCGTTAAATACCTTACCTAGTTGAATAGGAGAGAAGTTTAGAGAGCAATGCTTCCTTTGCTGCTGCTCCTCAACCGCAAACGAATAAATCAAGGCAGAATTAGAAGTGGGGGTGTATTAGTGAGGGAGCGGTCATCACACCAATTAAAATTACGTTATCTCTGTTGGCTCCGTCGCTCACTAGCAAGTACCGAAGTAACAGTGTATGTTGTTGAGTCGTTGCTTGCTAGTGGGAAACTGAGCATAACCAACGACAGAGTTGATTAGTCAGTGCGATCGTAGCGCTCTCACAAGCGCAGCAACAATTTCATTGCTCAAAAGGCCAAGCAAGGAGCGTAATAATCTGTGTGAATTTGGTTCTCAGATTTTCGGACAATTCTCGCACTAGGTTCCTAGGCATAAATTAAAGGGCAAAGGGTCTATTACTACATAGAAATATTGATAAGCTTACTACCTACCTTGGGCGGCCGCCGTGGTGTAGCGGTTAAGTGTTCGGCCTTCTACACCAAGTCGTGGCGGTTCGATGCCGGGCAAAAGTAACATCAAAAATTATTTAGAAAAACGATTTTTCTAAACGGGGTCGCCCCTCGGCAGTAGTTTGGCAAACTCTCCGGGTGTATTTCTGCCATGAGAAGCTTCTCAGCAAAAAATTCATTTGCTTTGCAAGTGCCGTTCGGAGTCGGCAAAAAACTGTAGGTCCCGCCAACTTGTAGGAAAAACTCAAAAGCAACACACCACAAGTTGGAAAGAGAAGCTCGGCTAAAAATCTCGTTAGAGGTTATGATAACCTGTTGGTATATCGCCGCCATTAGTTTTTTTTACTACCTTAAAACGTGTTTCAATATCAGAAACACTGTAGTTTTACTTATTCTCATACTTACAAAATCTACTAGTTTTAAATTGGGGAACTCAGCTCCTCAATTAACAAGTTTAGGGTGGAAAAACCTTACACAGATTGGTTATTTTGCTCCAACAAAAATTTGTGTTTTCAAGTTTCTTTACTGATTGATAAATACAATACATATACCTATCCTAAACTCTTTACTTAATCATTGTTGAAGTTCTTGTTTATATGAAAGGTTTTGCTGTTATACAAATAAATAAATACTTATAACTGGTTATGTATATAAGTTTTACGTTACGTAAATAAACCAACCGGTTGAACGTAGTTATATATTCATTAGACTACATAATAAACATGGTCGAGTGTGTGTGTGTTTTCATATACCTATGCTGATGGTAGAAATGTGTATGAATTACATTTGGCTGTTGATTTTTACTACGTATTATCGTATTCACTTAATTATTCAATTATTCATAATTCAATATTTTTAAATTATTTAACAAACCAAAATGTATTATTAAATTTTTTCATTCTTTGTAGTATACGATAGTACGATTAGCTGGCAAAATCAATGCATATGTGTTTTTACATACATACATATATTTTTTTTTTTATTTAAATAAAACATTTTTATCAATTAATTCTAATCTAAAAATATGTAAAATAATGTAGTTATAACTTGCCAAATTTTAATTGTGTTATTAAGCATTTAATTTGTTATACATAAATAATTACAACGAAATATGTATGTTAATATTTTTTGTTCGTAACTTTTGGCTTAGATATTATTACCGATTTCTATATGTAGTTAATTACTTCTTTGTTGTTGTTTATTAAAAAAAAATGTCTAAAAACATTTTAACTTTTAATTAAATACAAATACTTATGTACTTCAAAACGCATTTAAAATTATGTATGTATGTATTCTATGTAAATACTTAAACATGTAGACGATAAAAGAGATTAAATTTTTTCCTTGAATGTTATGAGAATAATGTGCGATTATAGGAATGCAAATTTTATTCTCTAAAACGCTGCGCGACTGTAAGGATGATTTTATCAGTTGCATTTTAAAATTAGAATTTTGAGATTTAGGTACATGACGCCTTTAATCTTGTGATATGCATTCTTGAGTGCCAAAGTAAGACTTTAAAGATAACGAATCAATAGGCTTTCTTATATTTTTAAAATCAGGGAGTTACCCGTGAAGTGTTGTAGGTAAAAGTTACGGAAAGGCCAAAATCATGCAACGATTTAACTCTAACTATAAAAAAAATAAGACTAGAACGGGTTTCAAGCAAAGCCAAGAGGCTAATCGATATTTTTAAATGGGTCATATCGATATTTTGAAATCGACGATATCGATATTTTGAAATCGGCCATATCTAGCGATATTTTGAAACTGACCCTATCGTTAATTAAAAATCAACTAAATTGATATTATAAAATCTATAACATTGATATTTTGAAATAGGCTCTACTGGTATTTTGAGACCGACCTTATCAATATATTGAAAACAACCATATCAATATTTTGAAATCGACTATGCCGATATTGTGAAATAGGCAAATCGATATTTTAACATCGATCTATATCAATATTTTGAAATTAGTCTATTTATTAATATTTTGAAATCGATCGTATCGATATTTGGAAAACGCCGTATAAATATTTTGAAATCGACCCTATCGTTAATTAAAAGTTAACAAAACTGATATTATAAAATCGACAATATCGATATTTTAAATAGGCCATTCTGATATTTTGAGATCGACCATATCAATATATTGAAAACGACCAAAACAAATATTTTGAAGTAGACTATGCCGATATTATCAAATCGATATCGATATTTTGAAAACGCCGTATCGATATTTTGAAATCGGCCCTATAATATTGCAAAGTCGTTTTTTTTGAAGAATTAAATCCATTTTAAAATCGATAATATATATTGATATTTTTAGCCGTCCATATCGATATTTTAATGTCGACCGCAGAAGATAATCGACTACTAAGCGATTAGCGACCATCTAGCAATTGCGAGGGTCCGTCGATCCGATCGCTTAATGAGCGACAATTTTTCTACAGCTATATTTCAGTCATTGGCGATTGGTTTGCAAAGTGGAAAGTAAAATATTGAAAGAAAAAAACATTAAAAACTTTTAGTTTTTGTTCGATCAAGTAACACAATACGAAAGTATCTACAATACGATCGATTTTATGAAAAGAAATTATTTTATTTATTGAAAATCGATACTCGCAATAGGGGTGATAATTTTTACGCGATATTTTATGGGCTGTATTTTAAACGGTTATCCAATTCAAGCCCTGAATGTTTGGAAAATAAGTAATATTTTTTATTTGTATGACTTTTTGGATATGAGAATTCTCAGGGTACTTAGCCTGCAATGAATATCAGGATGCCACTTAACAGAACACAATTTGATATTTGTATAAAATTCTGGGTGTGGAAATTTTCAGGGTGTATAGCCATGGCATAGTCTGAAAGCTATGAGAACTCTCAAATATCTTCAGGTAGGTAACTTCTTTCTCCCAGAAAAATGATCGCCGACCATGTGTAATATCATCACGAAAAACGGAGGTAAGTAAGTCTATACTTACAAATATAAATATTATTATTTTTTCCATATGAATATTGCGTTAAAAATATTTAATAAATTACCTTTCAAAGCAACAATATGCTAAATTTTTATTTGAATGAGCACAGCATAATATTAATAATAACTTTTTACCGCAATATCCAAAAGCTGTCAGACAAAAATGCTTACCACAGGACTTTAATTGCATTCATAGCTCCATTGATATCATTTTTTTTTATAATGTTTGAATGTAATTAATTTTAATGACTTTTTTGTAATCAAAATGCAACTGATTTCTAAAAAAAGTAATTAAATTTGTATTACGACTACTGTTGTTGATGTGAAATTTTTCGTTGAATGTTAACGAATGACACAAATTTTGAGTTTTTAGACGATTTGATGTCTTCATTTTTTTATATCATGAATAACGATGACCACTGAATCGATATTTTATAAAGATTTTTATTTTTTGATACCATTTGATATTTGCCATATGCTTCCATTTTATATGCCAAATAAATAAATTCAATCAAAATGAATTACAAATATGAAATTTCGATAATAATATTTGTTTGTTTTTTTTTTTAAAGTTTTGCTTTTAATTTGGTTTAAAAGTGAGAATTAGTTAGCAGAATTAATTTTTTTTAATTAAATGTGATTTCAAATTGTACTTGTGATTTGAATGTGAAAAGTGAGCGGTGAGCAGTGAGGAGTGAAAAGTGAAGTAGTGATTCAAATTCCAGTGATTCAATTGGTTCATGTGATTCAAGTGATTCATGTGATTCAAGTGATTCATGTGATTCAAGTGAGCGTGAGAGTTGATCACAAATTAAAGGGTGACTTACAATTATTTCAAGTATTTAAGTATTGGTTCAAGTAAAGTAGTGATTGGTGGTATTTAATTACATACATAAGTTTAGAGCGAAGTGTGAGTTTAGTTAAACGAACTTTCTTTCTTGTTTTTTTTTGTCTGTGACTTTTGTTGGTGACTTTAAGAAGAATTTGGCTTGATTTGTTGTGAGTTATTGAGCGAATTACTTATATTAACTATATAGCGTTTCTTTTCCTATATTTATTTATTTCAGTGAGTTCAGTGAGGTGAACTAGTGAATTGACGGTGAAAGATTGTAACTGAGTGATTGAGTGAAGAGAAGTGAGCAGAAAGAATTACAAATATATTTTATTTAAAAAGTACAAATACTAAAAACAAAGAAAAACTAAACTAATAAAATATGAAATGAAAACGCATTATGAGAATGTAACGCCCAGATACACGCAATACTTAATGGTAATGATGTTGAATTTCAAATACATACATATGTACTTAGTTTATAAGTAAGTAGAATTAACAACTCTTTGTAGTTAGCTTACGCAATTAGCTTTTGTTAAAACCTAAAGATATTGGGCTGAGTGTGAAAGAAGGTTAGTTGTGTGCGAAGGGTTAATTTTTGTTTCAAATTTTGTATCTCTAGAGTATTGCTAAACTAGCATAACTTACTGAAAGTTGATGGAAGTATGCCCAGCACATATTCAAAAAAAAAATAATTAGGTAAACAAATCGTGTGAAATCGGCCAAATCGATATTTTTCATTGGGATTGACCATATTAATATATTGAAATCGATCATACGAGTATACATATATATTTTGCAATCGACCATATCAGTATTTGGAAATCGACCATATCGGTATATTGAAATCGGCCATATGACAATTAAATTTATAGGAATCCAAATTGTCTAGTTTGCGCGCTAATCGAGATAATTGAAAATTACTGTAAATCTATGAAAAACGAAGGGAGACTTTGAAATTTGACACATGTTTCAGAATCTGGTGACAATGCAATATTTGAGTATCGAGTTATTTCGAAAATTTGTTTGAAATTCTAACTTTTGCGACTGACCGATATCCTAGCGACCTGGGCACTTGAAAATAGGCATGGACACGATGACGATACTGTTTGAAGCAATCAAAATTCCAATAGGTGGCGCGCTGATCGAGTTAACTGAAAATTGCTGAAAGACCGGGGGAATCTTGGGATCGATTTTTCAGTAACTTTCAGTAACAGTAGACTAATGTCACCTATTCGTTTGGTACTGTTCAACTTGAATGCTCGTTGGAAGATATCCTTACATTTATTTAGTCGGACAGCAGCTATAGTAGGTATGTTATTATTATCTGTTATTGGAAAATAGTCTAGTCAGGCTTACGCACGGACTTTATCCGGCGTAAATTTACTTTTATCAGATCCAAATTTAAGTGAACAATTGATTCTCATTTTGCTTGTATTTGTTGCTGTCTTTTTTTATTTGTCTGTAGAATGTTGCGAGCGCAAAATTTTTGTATCCTCTTAAATCGGCTTATTTTTTTTGGCAATTAACTTCATATAATATTAGGCTATATGTAGATTCACTGGCATTGTAGAAAATACTCTAGTTATCCCCACGCCGTATGGCTTTTTGCAAATACGCGGTATTGCGCGCCGAGCGACGATTTTGATATGAAATTATTTAAGTTTTCGTTCTTTCACACTCAAAACTTTGAAATAAATACTTATTCTCATTTTAATTCTAAGTATATATGTAGTAAAAGTAATGAAACCGTTGTGACATTTTGCATGTGATTGTAATCAAAAACTAAGTGGAATGTATGTGAAACAACGAGTAATGAAGATTTGAAATTGTTGTATGTATATGTATTTTTAAATGTGCTGATTTTGAGTGCTAGCAATGATTTCAGTTATGTTATTATATGATAGATAACTACCCAGCCAGCAAGGTATGTTACATTTTACGAACATGGCGTTTAACGAGCTAATATCGAAACAGCAAACAACAAAAAAAAGTAAAACTAAACCAAAAAATTTCAAACTCGAGTGAATTTAAAAGTACGAAGTATATTTACAATCATAAATGGTCGTAAAAAGATTCATATTCAAGTACTTTTTCGTTAAACTCACGACACTCGTATGCACTGAACATTTTATAGCGAAAAAACAGTATTCGTAGGCGAATCGTAAACAGAGCTTTTCGAGAAAACATCAATTTACGAGCTCGTTTATGATAATTTTGCTGGATGGGTAGCGACTTTCTACTGGTATGTAAGGATGTTTGTTTATAAAATCAATTATGTTTTCAAATTTTTACTTGATTTTTACAAAATTTTATATTTTTTTTTTTTTGTTTTAAATTTTTTTGTGATTTCTTATACCTATGTAGAGTGTTTAATTATGTATATACCGACTGCTAGTGCTTTCGTGATTGTCTTGTAAAGAAATTTGTGATTTACGAATCGTCGTGATTATTAATCTATTTGTTATGAATAAAATTGTACGTGAATTTGTTTCTTGTGATAAATTAGGTTATATAATAAGTGAAAGTCGAAGCTGATTTTTCATTTGAACGATTCTGTAATCTGAGAGAGCATAAGCAATTCCAAAGCACAAAAATATGCCATTTGCCTACAGCTGTAACCAAGCGTTGATATTTGATATATTATGTTTATATAGCAGATGTTGTTGAATTGATGGCTTGAAATGATGTGAGTTGTGGTGTGAACTGGCAATGAATTGAGTTGGTTTAGCAAATTTTTATTAAGTTTTTTTCTTGTCTTTTTTTATATGATTATGCATGTATATATAATTTTTTTTTTTTAATTTTCATTTGTTAATTTAATTTTTTTATTATAATTCGAACTCAATTTATAAATTATAAAAAATTAAGATATATATTTTTAAAATTGAATTCAATTCAATTTTTTTTGTTGATGTTTTTTAAGGCGTTACGATGATGTGCTAATACATGATTTGTAGTTTTGGTTTTTCTATTTTTTTTTTTTTTTGTTTGGTGAATAAAGGTGGTTGAAATTTCACAAAAACTAATTTCAAGTAGGTGATTGAAGATGAATCTTAGAGCGATGGTGGTTGAGAAGTATGTATATACGAATTTAATGGAACATTAGCGAAAAGTGGTGTTAGAGGTAATTTGAATAGCGAACGAGAGAAGGTGATTGAAGTAAGTACAAACAATACAAAAAAAATAAAAAATATTTACTTAAATTGAAAATAAAAGTTAGGTATATATAATGGTAAAAAATATAATAATTTGCAACTGTAAATTAAAACAATTAGTGAAAGTTACCTTAAAAATTTAAATAGGTTATGAATAGGATTTACATTTGGAGTTTAACGCTGCACAAACTTTTTGCTGCATGTGGTTTTTTTTTAATAATTGGTTTACTGGGTTATGCGTGTAGGCTACGCGCATATTTATTTTTGATTTATATGTTATTTTTATATATTTAAATACAATGTGAGGATCACGGTTAGGCCTTAAGTTTTTATTTATGTTAATTTCGTGGACTTTCGGCTAGGCTAGTTATTATACCCATTACAACAAATTCCGATACTCTTTAAATTTGGCACCCATTCCTAATGCAATGAAAAATAACTATAACAAATTGAACAAAACTGCTTAACGCTGACTTAATATAGCTTAACAAATTTAAATAAATTTTTTTTTAATAAAAGCCTATTCTCATACAGAATAAAAGAGTTTTTTTTGGAATTGTATCCAAATACTAACTTCACAAGGATGACAAACTTTCTATACAGAAAACCAAATTTGGAAAAACCGGTAGGTACCGCAGCTGTTAATTCAATATTAGAAATATCAGTAAGAGGCTGTAAATGGGATGTGATAAATATGTCAAAAATTTACCTTCTTAAATTAAACCCCCTATTCTGGCTTCCAGTGACTAATAAATGTCATCGCTCTGTTTTCACCTTTCTATTTTAAATTATAGGAAAATTTGAAGTAGAGCTATAACAGTTGTCAGTTATTGCGAGCCAGAATGGCGCGTAAATTTCTATCGCAAAAAAAAAAAAAAATTTTGGAAACAAAATGTTGTGTAAAAAAAAAATATATATATATATCCTATCGTATTTTCTTCTTAATTTTATTTCAATAAAAACGTAGCTAGACAAAAAGTTTTCCCTCACAAGATAAAATTAAAAAAAAAACAATATATATATTTCTTAGCTAGTTTCTTTCTATTTTTACTTATTTATTATTATTTCTAATGTTCTGAAAAAAATGCTCTACGCCACAAAAAATTCTTAAAAAAAATAGATATATTTCGTAGTTATTTCTATGCGGCATCCATACTAAATACTTATATTTACATATCCACCCTCGTCGATAAATGCATAAAAAACTGCCGCTCGCCTCTACTTGCCACCTTTCTGCGTTTAAATATCATTTCGATTTTACTGTGTACATTTCCTTTTTTAACAACAATACCAAAGCATTAACAAAAGCAATAGCAAGAGTATGTACATTTTTGATTGCATCATACGTGGTGGCAGGGGGCGTAAAGCAGCAGAGCTTATGTAAGAAAAATATACATAAATTTTATAAATTTGTTATTTTGATTGAGCAGCTTTTGTGATCATGTTGAGTAACACTGCTCTTCAATAACTCGTATTAACGTTGTCGTTTATTAAGCAATCCACTTCCTTTTCTTCTGCTTTCGTGATCTCTTTCAGTATAAGTTTACTGCATCATTAACTATTGCTATTATTATTGTTATTGCTTTTGCATTGTTAGTTAGCGACGTTTAAGTTTCCTCAATTTAATATTGTTTAGCAAATTTTTTTTATTTTTAATTTTTTTTTTTTTCAAATATCAATTATGTTTAATATATTTATGCATATAGATTATTTTATATATAATTGTTTTTAAATTAAAAATTTGCATGCGTTTCATTAAGCCTTTTCATTCTTTTTTCCATACTAATTATGTAACATATTTGCGTTTTCCAATATTTAAAAGCTTTTATCATATATATTTGTACATCTATTATAAAGGTACATATTAAAAAGCTAAATAAGAAATTGTTGAAACTGTCTAGGCAGATACTAAAGCGCAACGCACGCACGCAGACACTAATATCCATGGAAGTAATAAACATTTATATTTAGTTATATTCTTTTTTATTTTTATACACAGATGGATATACATATAAAAAAAAAATTTCACTTAAACACATTTATAAACTTATATATGTGTGGTCGCCAAAATTTCTAAAAAAAAATTGAACAACGTAAGGAAATGAGCCGCGCAGTAGCAACGCCGAGAAAAAGTCATTAAATTAATGTACCCGCAAGTTTATGCAGTTGTGCCGTTATACTAACATTCATATCCACCATAATAATAGCATGTAGTTTTTCAATGTTCATCGTTTACGGTTTGTGAATTCGCACATTGAGGATATATATTTTCATTTATTTATGTTTCTATCTAAATATTAGGATTGTCCTTATTAGGAGTTGAGAGTGAAAGTTGAAAATGTTACTCAATTGTAGAGTGTGACTGAACTTCAGCGTTGGTATCAGTGATGTTCGGCCATTAAGTTCGGCTTGCCGAATTCCTTACATAAAAATACTTGAAAATTTAAATTTTTATTTTGATTAATTTTCTTTTCCTTTATTTTATTTTATTATATTTATTTTGTTTAATATTATTTTTTTTTATTTTTTTTTTGTTTTATTTTTTGTTTTTTTTTTTTATTTTTTTATGAATTTTGAAAATTGTGTGAACTTTAGACCATTCGAATAATTTTAATTTAATTTTTATTTTATTTTATTTTTTTTTGTTTTATTTTTTGTTTTTTTTTATTTTTTTATGAATTTTGAAAATTGTGTGAACTTTTGACCATTCGAATAATTTTATTTTATTTTATTTTATTCTATTTTATTTTATTTTATTTTATTTTATTTTATTTTATTTTATTTTATTTTATTTTATTTTATTTTATTTTATTTTATTTTATTATATATTTTATTTTATTTTATTTTATTTTATTTTATTTTATTTTATTTTATTTTATTTTATTTTATTTTATTTTATTTTATTTTATTTTATTTTATTTTATTTTATTTTATTTTATTTTATTTTATTTTATTTTATTTTATTTTATTTTATTTTATTTTATTTTATCTTATTTTATTTTATTTTATTTTATTTTATTTTATTTTATTTTATTTTATTTTATATTATTTTATTTTATTTTATTTTATTTTATTTTATTTTATTTTATTTTATTTTATTTTATTTTATTTTATTTTATTTTATTTTATTTTATTTTATTTTATTTTATTTTATTTTATTTTATTTTATTTTATTTTATTTTATTTTATTTTATTTTATTTTATTTTATTTTATTTTATTTTATTTTATTTTATTTTATTTTATTTTATTTTATTTTATTTTATTTTATTTTATTTTATTTTATTTTATTTTATTTTATTTTATTTTATTTTATTTTATTTTATTTTATTTTATTTTATTTTATTTTATTTTATTTTATTTTATTTTATTTTATTTTATTTTATTTTATTTTATTTTATTTTATTTTATTTTATTTTATTTTATTTTATTTTATTTTATTTTATTTTATTTTATTTTATTTTATTTTATTTTATTTTATTTTATTTTATTTTATTTTATTTTATTTTATTTTATTTTATTTTATTTTATTTTATTTTATTTTATTTTATTTTATTTTATTTTATTTTATTTTATTTTATTTTATTTTATTTTATTTTATTTTATTTTATTTTATTTTATTTTATTTTATTTTATTTTATTTTATTTTATTTTATTTTATTTTATTTTATTTTATTTTATTTTATTTTATTTTATTTTATTTTATTTTATTTTATTTTATTTTATTTTATTTTATTTTATTATCAGCGAATATTTATTTTATTTAATTTTTTATTTCCTATTATTATTTTTATTTTTTTTTTAATAATTTACTTTATTTTTGTAATGTTAAAAAAATCCCTGCAGAAATCTCAAACCCTTAAAATCGTTATCTATTTTTTACAAGGTAAAACACGTCCTCTAAACAATCGATCACCCTAATAGTTATGCATAATAAATTCATTCCCTTATTTTTAAGTTCTATCCCTTTTGAACGTTTCTTGTTTTTTTTTTTTTAAACGAACAATTCTTATACAACTGTTGTTAAGCTTATTTGAGGGAGCGCTTTGTTGTTGTCGTCATCATCATTTGAATGGTATGGCATTAAATCATGTCATACGACATGGCGTACAAAGGCAATTCTATTTCAATTTCCATGCTTTCTTAATGGGGTTTTCCCCGCAAAGCGAAGAGCATAACGAAAGTAGGTTAATTTTATGCTACTGCGAAAATTATAGTTTACTTGTGCATTGGCATTTGTACGCATATACATACATACATATATGTATAAGTATTTGAAAGTTTCTAAGCCAAAGCAATTTGGCATGGAAATTATATATTGGAGTTTGTAGTCTACCCTTTTCACTAGCTCTTATAATTGTGAAGACATTGAAAATGAGTACAGGAAATGAGCCCAAGTATTGCAATTTATACAAATACGAGGATATATCTACATATGTATGTTAATGTGGGTAGTATATGGGAAAGAGTTTTGGAACTTTCTATTTGCTGTATTAATTTAAATAAGCTTGGAAAGTCTTGTAGGCCAACAGTTTCAACATGTTTCACGTCAACTAAAGGGGTTTATGTTACACCCTCTTTTGTGGCAAACTTTTTCATGTCTTGTTTTCACATATCTATCAGAGTATATGAAAGTATTGAACATAGTAGATTGTATGACAGTTGGGAGTTCAATGTTATGTGTATGTATGTATAACTTTCACATGCTATCACATGTATGTATACATACTTAATTGAAAGTAGTACATTGAAAAGTTAGTTTGGATGTGGATGAATTCTCTTGAGTTTTGACGTTTTTTTACTGTAAGAAGTTTTTGATTATAAGGAATTTAATCTTATAAAACATAATGTTACGTACTATGTACAGCGTTGCCACAAGCTCAATTTTTTTTTTATCCAAAAGTGTATCCATCCTGACAAAAATGTATCCACATTTTTTACTAGCAAAGAAACATGTACACTAGGGGGATTCAAAAAATGTCGACTTGTTCTTAGGCTCTAAGAAGTTAGGTATCGATGAGAAAATAAACCAAGCAAAAAAAAGCGCTGTAACTTAATCCATAGGGGTGGCTATTTTCTCGCCCTTTTTTATGGAAAATGTATGGGAAAAAATAGGATTTTTTTCAAAGTGATTTATCTCATAATATTTGAAATGTTTTTCAAAAAAGGAGAGATAAAAATGAAAGATGTTTGTACGGTGGCACACACATACACAGTAACACACACAAAAATTTAAAAAATTATGAGAAAAAACGCTTTGAAAAAAATCTCACTTTTTCCCATACATTTCCCATACAAAAGGGCGGAAAAAATAGCCACCCCTAAGGGTTAAGTTAAAGGGCTAATTTTTTGCAAAGCTTATTTTCTTATCAATTCTTATCAATACCTAACTTTTCAAGGGGTATGACCGAAAAAAAACAAATTCTTTTTATTTGAATCACCCTAATGTATAGCTTCTTGGATTTTGTTCGTTTCTTTGAAAATACAAAACGATTGTTGGAGCTGTTAAAAATGTATCCATTTAAAACTTTTTGTATCTTTGTATCCATTGACTTAAAATGTATCCAAATGGATACAATTGTATCCAAACGGCAACCCTGACTATGTATATTCCTAGTAGCACCTATTATGCGTTTAATGCTAACGAAAAAATGTTGCGTATACGCTTAGTAGTACTTGCTTACTGATTGCATAAGATAAACGCGTATCCTGTAGTGAGAACATGGAATGATAAGCTGATGTGATAGCAACGAGTATTAGATGTTTCGGGTAGCTTCTTAATAAAATAGTATTAGTAGAGAACTCAGACTAAGGCCCTATTTTGATAAGCATTTTTTAGTACTGAAAAGACGAAGCATTATTTTGATTTAAAATCACTTTAATTTTATTTTATTTTGAGAAGCTGATTGGAATATCTTATATAATCTAAGCTTTCTTAATTTTTTTTTTTAGAACCAATGTTTTAAAATTCCTTTGAAACCGTTATGACATTTGATTTTCTTTTTCTTTTAAGAAATTCCTTGTTTGTTTAAAAATAAAAAAAAATTAAGTTTTTTTAAGAATTTTTGAATTTTTTCTCCAATAAAAAAAAATGTTTTAAAATATTTTTTTTAATATTTTCTCTATGTATGGATTTCTTTCATATTTTTAAGTATTTCAACCATATTACTGCTTTTAAATATCCAAAATTCTCCTATACCTCCATATCATCATCAATTTCTTTAACTGTAGGGCCTCAAATTTACACTCAGCTCTATATACACTTATTTTTTAATACCCTTTCCACTATCCCCTAAGCTTCGAATTTTTGTTTAAAACTTCATAGCTAAGAATAAGAAATACATCAATTGCAGTATGTCGACTGACCTTCAATCGAACTCAATTTTTATGGGAAAGATATTTACTTTATATTTATTTATAAATATTTGTTGGTTTTAAAAATTTTATGTATAAAATTAAATTAACAAAATAAAAAAAATAAAACTTTTATTAAAAAGGCAATAATTGCTTAAAGCTTGATAAAAAAGTGGTGAACAGCGTGGGGGGTTTGATAGAGGGGTTTTAGCAAAAATTCGTAAAGACAGAGAGCAAGTAAGTTAATTTGAGGACAGGATGTAGATAAGTGATAAAAGTTAAGAATACGTAGAATAAAGAAAAAGCGGCAGCCGAGTGAAAGCCGAATTTATATAGATACCGAGCAAGGATGCAAAAGCAGCGGAGGGGAATTTACATAATTTGTGTAAAAGTCAGCCTTTTTGAAATTCTAAATTCTTTATTTAATGTAATTGAAAACAACTAATATAATTGTTTATATAATTTTACATCATGTAGTTAATTTTAAAAGCGGTTAATTAGATTGTTATACATATATATTTGTTTATATTATATACTTTTGATATAATTTTAATAAACAAAAAACGTACAAAAGAAAATTTCAACAAAAAAAATTGCACAAACAACAAATCTACAATTCAATTAATTAACTTTAAGTTAAGCAGCAAAGCATTTAATAGTTTTTATGCATATTTTTTGTTAATCAATACATATGTTTTTGTACACAAACAAAACTTTACCAAATTCAAGGCTGCAAATACAAATATAGTAACTTTTATACAAATAACAAACTGTACAATCAACAAATAAACATTTCACTTGATTATTTAATTATTAGCACACAACGACGCATTTACAACAACTCAATTTAATTGACATATCAATAACATTATTTGAAATAATGATTATTGAAAACACAAAACAAAGGCACTCAATTGAAAGAAAAAAAATAAAACAAAATTAGAACTGAAAAGGATGCATTAAGAAGCGTCTTTTTAATAGTTATTTTGATTATTTATTTTAAGTTAGTATGCGTTTTAAGTAAGCGTGTTTTTGTATGTGTACATATATGTTTGTTTATGTAAATATACAGCACACTACAATATGTGCAATATAATAGCAAACTCTGAGTTGTTTTTAGCCTCGCTAAACAAAAATAAATTGTTTGTAGGTACTGCTGACATAGCAGATTTTTTGTGAACTTTTCGTAACTATTACTTTGAAGTGAAAATGACTTTGAAGTTGTTTTTCAAAGTCTGAGCTGCTACTAAATTCTTTAAAAACATGAAATAGTGAATACTTTTTAAGACAATCGATTTTTTTTTAATTTTTCTAGACCTTGAAGTCACCATAACTTTGAAGTAGTGACTGTTCTTAGAAACCCTGAATTGCTATTAAATATAAATTAATATTTAATGCTTTCAAGATAATAGATTCTGTGAATTTTTCATAATATTACTTTGAAGTGACAATAACTTTGAAGTAGTTCAAATTCCTAAAAAAAATAATGCTTTCAAAAATACACAGCATATTTTTTTATTTTTCGTAATGATTTCATTGCAGTAACAATGACTTTGAAGTGGTTTTTAAAGTGACTGCCTCTACAAACTCTGAGTTGTTATTTGGTACTTTCCTTAAAAATTTAAGAAGTTTATACTTCAAAAAATGGCAGATTTTTTGAATTTTTCGAAACTATTACTTTGAAGTAACAGTTACTTTAGAGTGATTATTCTTACAATATTTGAACTTTATACTTTTAAGAATTTTTCTTTAGACTCTTTGTACGTACAGAGCTCCTTTAATTTTCAATTTTAAGATGCCATATGAAGGGAAAAATGGGTTGGCACCTCTGACAATATTAATTTTTCCATATATGTAATACTACTATATTGCTACTAAGGCACCTTTTCTATGAAAAGAAATTCCGAAAACATAGCTAACGGTACTAGCTAAATATTTAAGTACATAAGTACCTAAGTAGCATCTGGTCCATATTTTCTTGGTACTCGGGACGTCACTGAAACATCTTTGCATTTTTTTTTTCAACTTTTTGACGTAAATAGGCATGATGATTGTACTAAAATATTTTCGGACGGTACCTAATTTTAGTGCCAATATAGGAGTATTACATATTGATTTTTACAATATAGTCGCTCTAAATTTTTAATTTTAAGTATCATATAAAAGGACTTCGCAAGAGAACGGATGATAAGAGCTAAAAAAAAGAGTTGTCGCCTTTTGATTTTATTTTTAATATTTTACAGGAAGGGTTTTTTTTTTTAATTTCAATATGTAATAAACTTACACAATTAACAATTATATTGCTATTTTATTGCGCAATACTGTGTGAAAACGTTTCTTGCTGTTTTAGGGCGTTTGAAAATAAATATGTGTACTTTTATGTGTTTTGTGTTCAAATATATCATTGTGCATATATTTAGCATTAGCATTGTTCTGCTTTCTATTATCTATCATATGCTTTAAATGTGTAACGGTGTTCAAAGAACATTTATAAGCCTAAGTCAACTGCTCAACCTTGTGCTTTCTTAATGAATGACCATTTACTTGCTCAAACAAATTATTTATGCAGTTTTCGCTGAAAACTAATGTGGCGTTCCCATCAAATATCTTGTTTAGATAAATATGTATCTGAAGGCTAAAATTTCAAAACTTAGTTATCTTACCTTACATGAAGCGCTGCACTTTTATCGAAAATTTACCTCTTTAACAAATGGACACCAAAAACATGTATGTATATATATAAATATATATATTGTATAAATAATTGTGCATATACAAAAATTTGTTAGTGAAAGTGTAATTAAAAAACATCCCAAACTTTTTAGTATTTGCGCTGTTGGACGAAGCCAGTTTTCAATTACTCAGTTTGGAGAAGGTATGTGTAAATATATTCGAGTAGATTGCAAATATAAATATATTTTGCGTAAGTTAGTAGCGTGAGTTTTGAAGCGTTGATATTCCTTTACTTGTGCTGTGCATGAATTAAAAGAGTTCTTAGGTTTAGCACGCGTACTCTTTGTGTTCTCTTCAAATTTGTTTTGAGTAGGTGAAAATTTTATTTCAAGAGTTTTAAATTAGATAAGTGTTAAATTAATATATGTGTATTTATTTGTTATGCAAGACATGTTCGCTGTAGTATTGTTATTGTTTAGTTTGTTTGAAGATTTTATTTTAAAAGTGTTTAGTTTATATTTACGTTTTAAAATATGTATTTAAGTATGTACATTAGTTGCGGTGAGTTATAATTATTGGTTAAGTACTTGCTTAAAAGCCAGGTAGTTGTAACGCGTTAAAAGGTGCATTCACTTGCTCAAAATTTTACAAAAGTATTTATTTTTTTTTTTAATAATGTATTATGTATATAACACTGTTTGAGAAAAAAATATTCCACTGAGCTTGAGAGTGTTTTTTATTATACATTGGGTCCACATCATCAACCATTTTCGATCTTCCCTACATAGCATAGCTTCAAATAACAAATCGATTTCTTAAAATTTGGCGAATTCAAATGAGCCAGTTTGACACCGTTTACATTAGAAAATTTGCATTTGGCTTCACCTTCCCAGCAAGAATTTTCTACCAGGACAAAAAAACACCGAAAGAAAATACATTACCGCGATGATTTAAACACCTGTAGAATTATTAATAAAAGAAGAGTCAAGAAGGCTTCTGTCTTTTACTGGTAGTATTAGCCCATTTTCTTAAAAAAAAACTAGTTGAAATTGTTATTTACAGCTGTGCATAGCGCAAAAAATATCACACGTCAATTGCAAGTGGAACACCCGCAGGGTTGCTATTTTGAGGAACTGTAGATTGTATTTTTTCACAATAATGCCCTATTCCAAAATTGGTTTAAGAACCGGCCATTTCTTGATTATTTTCAAGATTATTTCGAAACCATTTCCGGATTTTTTTTCGGGATAGCTTCAGAACTTTGTCGGGACTTTTTTGAAATCATTTTGGAAATTAGCGTTTTATAGTTTAACGTCTTCAAATTTTTTGCAGGAGTTTTTTTTTAATCATTTCGGGACTTAGTGTTTGACGTCTTCCAATTTTTTGCAGAAGCTCTGCTAAATCAAATCTTAAAACACAAATCTATCTATATATAAATACGCCACATGAAAAACTTTAGGAACCTCCTGTGAGCAAACCGTTTGACCGATTTGAATGAAATATGCACCGATGGAAAGGAAATTGAAAAAAAAACTGAGGTACATATAGGCGGTATATTTTCAGGGGCGTACCCAAACGAATTTTCGTATTTGTAACCTTAAAAAAGTCCCAAAATGATCTCGAAAAGTTACTCGAATAGTCCTCAAAAAGTTCTAAAATGAACTCGAAAACAATTCCTAAAACATCCCGAAAATAAACCCAAAATGATCCAAAAACAACTCTGAGAAAGTTCCGGGAGGATCCCGAGAAGGTTTCGAAACGGTCAAGGAATGGTCCCGAAAAATTTCCAAAATAATCTTGAAAAACACAAAACCAGGGTGTCCCGGAAAACGATGTTTTTTTCCAAAAACAAAACGAATCTCTTAAACTTTGTTTGGAAATAAATTTTTCTGAAACAGTATTATGTATAAGTTTTTTATACAGGCATCTACAGTCACGCACAGTGAACGAATTCTAGAATATTCTCAAGAAAATTTTATCTTCAAAGGCAGAAGATATTTAACCTCTTGTTAAACATTGATGTTAATATTTACTATTATACTGACTGTGAGTGACTGTTGAAACACTTCAGTTTTTCTTATTGCACTAATTAGAAATATTTTAAAAACTATATTAGGGTGAAGCGATAAAAACTAGATTTTGTTAAAGGCACAAGGCAAAGCTGTAATGATTATTTGGGTCATTTCAAATATTTTTGCACAGAGGCCTGAAAATATTTTCGAACCAGCGATTTTTTATATCGTATGTTTTTTTTCAAAAAGTGACTTGGCATTCAGTGTTTTTTTATTTTGATGTCGCTCAGAACGCGTTTTTCTGTCGACTTTCAGAACCGCGAAAAGGCCTCCAATAAATTCAGGACATACCCTGCCGACATAAGGGATTTAATTAATTCTAAGAAACCTCAGCAGGCGATTTCTCAATTCAAATTTTGCGTGAGACTATGTCGAAGACTTTCAAAAAACCTGTATACTCGCCGTCAAAGTTACTCTCTCGATTTTTAAAACCTTTTTATGCAAAGTAAAAAAATCGTCAAAAATCAACCTAGCCCTTAGGCACCTTAGATGGGCACTTTGTTGTTCTAAAACTAGTGTTCTATAAAACTGCGTACTCGAAAAGGTTATTCTTTTTATTCTTAACCCTAGTTCGGCCGACGATTTTTATAACTCATTTGGGACAACGCTGTCACCCGGGTGACTGTATTTAATAAAATGCAAAGTCAGATGTAAATGAACAACAGGTAAAAACAAGTATGCGGAAATAGTGCAGTTGAGTATATTGTAACATTATCAGCATCTGGTAACCTTATCAGCTGTTATATATTCGCATATATATATTCATATCTGTATAGCTTCTGATTTCGTCACCCAGGTGACTACGTCGGCCAGAACAAGAAAAAAAATTTTCAACTTCTAATATTTGGCTATAAATAAATTCTTTAAACTTTGTTTTGTATTTTTTCTACTTGAAATTCATTATTCTTAGATGTCAGGGAAAATAAGCCAACTGAGTTGATTAAAAATTGGTCTTTTCGTGCCTCAAATGTGAAATAGTCACTGTAGTGACTCGTCGGCCGAACTAGGTTTAATTCTCTTTAACACCATGGGCCGTATGATTAACTAAAAAGCATTTTCAATTAAAAAAGCATCATCAGTAATAAGTAAGTAACTAACAAGATATGTTCAAAGTAAAACATGTGGGTGAGACAGTTTTAGCTCCTCTTTCAGAATCTATAGCCTTTTTCAATATGTGGAAAAAAGTTGAGATAGGTATGCCAGACAGTGTAAAAGGACTAGGTTATAACGCGGTTTTCTTTAAACAGCGCTATGTCAATTTTTGTTTTTTTTTGTTTTAGAGTAATATGCTTTCGTTAAGCTTATATTATCCTAAAGTTAAGTCAAACATACCACACTTTGGCTCCGAGGTTAAAATCACTCAAGGCAAGCCGTTCCACGCTAAAGCTAATTCGCCACACCCTAATATTTGATACATGTGTTTATATGTATACATATAAGTATATTTATTTAACTGTAATTATAATTTATTATATCATATATATATGTAGCTGTATATTACTAATATTTATTCAAATTACGCACGCACACAAACGCACATACATCACAAAACACACAAAAATTAAGTAAGTAACTAAGTACATTTGTAAGTGAAATAAGAATAAGGAAATTAGATAAAACTGCAATTACATCTTTGTAGGGGGCGTCCAAACTTAAAATCGGGGTACTGGGATAGAATCAAAATATATAATTATTATCAAGTGACATACTATCATAAAAGTTAAAGTATTTATGTGTTATTTTTGTGGGTAAATATATTTGTATATTGAGTATTTTTAAGTTTGTATTTAGTAATAGTTGGTTTGCATTTTAAGTATAAATAAGTAGTTATGTATTAGTTGTGGAAGTAGTTAGTAGCTGTGATTACTATTATATAGGTTGTTAGTATGTATATATTGCTTTGTTAAAGATTATTGGTTAAATTTATTTATATATATATTTGTATATATGTATGTATATGTAGTAAGTAAATAAGTACGAGTATATAGTATATATTAGTTTTATTTGTATTTAAGCAAATTCAAACGCAGTTTATATTTATTAGTTGCATTAGTGTTAAATTATCGAAATTTCAAATCAAAAATTCAAAATAAATTTAAAAGAAATATACGTTTACCAAAGTCGCTCTATATAGGACTTTTATGTTGCTATAAACACAATTTTTGTTTGCAGCTTCTTTGCGCAATACACAATATTTTATTCGTAAACAAAAAGCAATACTCGTAACAAAAGAGTAACAAAAATGTTTGTTTTTACGTTTATTTACGCATTCTTTACACAAAAAAAAAAAGAAAAAAAAAATTATTGTAAAAATTCTTTACAAATTGCTCGATTGCCAACATATATGCTGTCCGTTTTTGTTTTGTTTTTGTAACGATAGGTACAAATATATATAGATAATTTGGAACGATTTATTCAATTGTTTTATGTATGTATATATATGTAGTATGTATATAAATAGATTTTTATAATAAGCAATGCACGGCGCGCGCGCAAATGCTTGCCGCACACACGATGCCACATTCATTGCTGTGGTTAAATTCGATTTTAGTTTGTTTGCTGTTTGCAACAATACTAATTTTGTGATTTTCAAAAACTCAATACAAAAATTTGTACAAAATTTATAATTAAATATTATGCGGTTAGTTTTAATCGCACTTAAGTTTGATTAAGCATTTAAAATATTTTGAAATGGGTTAGGGTAATGGTGGGGTTATTTGTATATATATATATATATATAATTTAAATATAAAAGTATATATATATATGTTTATTCAAAATCAATTGAATTTTAATTACTTGCATTGCTGTTGTATACTATATAAAGAAAAATGGTTAAAGATTTTCCAAATTTGTTACTTTAATTGCACATTTATTAACAACATCAACAACGACAACTACTTTTGTTTTATATATACTTTTTTTTTTTTTTTTTTTTTTTTAAATTTGTTCTTCTCTCAACATAATTAGACATTTCAATTGGCGTTATACTATTTTACAAACAATTATTCAACATACACGTAGATGATACCATAAAGTACTGTATGATATACGTACCTTCTTGCTTTTCGTTTTTACTAATTTAATTGAGATGAAGTCATGAGTGTGTTGGTAAAGTGAACGCGAAACTGTTGATATATTGGCATAAGGTTATATGAACTGTTAAATGAAACTTTACCCTACAAAGAGATTTCTTTTATCTTATTTGGAAGATGTCCCCTAAAGTTTTATGTATACAAAAATATTTTGTATAGCCTCTTTTCCTCACTTTCACTAAATCGTATTAAAAGGTAGGCGTGGTCGAGAGCTGATTTTGTTTATATTCAGTAGATGTACTCTATAGCACCATAATATCGTCGCTCGCTTGCCAGAAGCATGATCTCTAAAAATTTGAAATTCTTGTTTTTGGCGCTACGAAAATACTAAAAAAATTTTAGTATCTTTTATTTTATTTTATGTGTAGCAATACGTATTCGCAATGGTGTCTGCGGTTCAGTGCAATACATTCTTGTTACTGGCTCAGCGAAAATTTTTAAAAATTTACAATCTCAATATTTTCGTTTCGCCAGAAACATGAATGTGTAGCACATTCGTTTTTCTGGCACAATTTTCAGAGATTGAACTATAAATTCATGAAAATGGCATTGCAAATTTCCGGGGGTTCCTATTACTATGGAAACCCAGGAATTTCGTGAATCGTATCGAGTTTCGTTATTCTGGCGTAAATGTTTTTGGAGATATTAACCTTTGAAGTTTGAAAATTTGTTTCCTTCAGATCAAAGTGGACTAAGCAGCCTTAGCGATAGAAAAGAAGAAAATCCTATGCAATCAATATCTAAAAAATGGCCTATCTTGAGATAAGTTGTTTTGTCAAATCCTCAACTCCTTATTTAGAGATCTATATCATTAAAGTCTTTGAAATACATATAAACAAGGAAAATGTGTAAAATAAAAAAATAAAAAAATCATCGAAACCTAATTTATATTACATAGAACTCTCTCTCTCTTTTTAGCGTCTAAACCAAGGCCCGGCATAATGAAATTGAGGCTGTATTAGTAAAATGAAATCAAATTAGGTTATCTTGCAAGTGAGCGACTGAGCATAACAAACGACATCCAATGATTGGTCAGTGCGATCATACGCTCTCACAAGCACAGCAACAATTTCATTATTCGAGAGGCCAAGCAAAGATCGTATGATTCTGTGTGAATTTGTTTCTCAGGAACATTCGGACAATTGTCCCACTAGCTGCCTGGGCCTGGTCTAAACATGTTGCTGTGCATTAAACTAATTAATTATTTGTGACTATTCGATTTTTCTCTAAAGTTGGAATACATTGATTCCTTAAATACGAAAATTAAGTTTTCAGTCATGAAAGATAAAACTTCTTTATTCCTCAAGAACATTTTTGTCAATTTTAATGCCCGTCAGATTCTGCGGAGATTTTCTGTATGGAGTTAAAATCAATATTGAAATTGATGGATTAGCTAATCTTTTGTTCCCTTATCTTTGGTTGACTTAGAACCAACCATCGAATTGTAAAAAAATAATGATTTGTTATTGTTTAAACATGCAGGTATGTATTTTGTTATAAGCTAGATATATAAGTAATTTAGTATGATTTAGTATGAATACTTTTATGATGATAATTGAGTATAAATTTACACTTGGTTTGTTAAATACTACACAATCAATAGAATTAAGTTCGTTTTCAGTAACCGAACTGACGGTTAGTTAAAAATTTGTTAACGATATGGTATGATATTTAAATGGCAAAAAAAGAACGTAGAAATATGAAACAGAAACTAATCACAAGAAAATTACCAAAAGTAAAACTTGATACAAAAAAAAACCAAAAATGTATAACAAAACTGCATTAAACGTGCATCAACTAATTTGTTTTAATATTTTTTTAACGTATATATGCATGTATGTATTTATAAATGCCGTATGCAATAATGTTAATGTAGTAGTAAATGTATGTTTGTACTTTCAAAAATAGTTACGATATGCGTTTGAACGACTTTATATATTTGTTTATATGTATGTAAATGTAATTGCATCAGTATGATTACTAATATTCATTGTTATTGTGATTATGAATACACAATTTTTTGTTTGTTTAGTTACTATAGACCACACACAACATTTAAACGCAGATGCAGTTAGATACTTTTATACTAATTTTTTTTTTAAGTGTAAGTTGGTGTGTGTGTGTGTGTCAATATACTCACTTACATATACATGAGTATTTTGTGCAAAAGGCAATTTTGTTGACGTAGTTTAAATATCCTGCAGTAAAACTACCAACTAGAAAAAAAGTACTAGTTCACAACTAATATTTTCTGAAAGTTCAACAAGTATCAAAACTTCAACAACTGTTTCCGATCTTCGCACCCCTGCCTCCTGAAATTTTGGTTTAACACGTTTTTGGAAATGTAAATTTAAAAAGAATTAAAAATCAGAAAAACAGATTATAAAAATCCGGATCATTTTTGGTAGCAATTTACTGTTGCAAAAAGGTACTATTTTCCGGTTAGATTCAAAGTAGTTGCTATGACTGCAGGGTATCTTTGAATAAAGGTATGCAATGAGTATACTAGTGCAAGTGTTCTACACATATATATATAAATATACATATTAGGGTGGGTTGAATATTAAATCGTCTCTTAAGCTTTAGCATGGGGTAGAGTTTTTTATTTTTTCAAAAGGGAGTGAAAAAAAGTTCGTTCAATATTTCAAGGTGTCTCGGGCGAGTTTTAAAAATACATTAGTTTCAAAAAATGGTTTTTTGATTCACTATCTTAGAAAACATTGATATGTGAGGTGTGTAAAGGATTTGGGTTCTATCACAGAGGTTAATTAAAAAAACTCTTTTTAAACTTTTTACAAAATAACTTTTACGTCGTGGCGATTGTACTCCATGCTCTTGGCGTATGTACCCCATGGAAGGGGCAGTTTCGACAAGTTTGGTAAGTTCATAGATTTGTTCGAAAAAACTCGAAGGCATCTAAAAAAATTTTATGGACAGATAAGATAAGATTTTTCTTAGGAAACAAACTGCAAACAAAAAAATTTTCCAAAAATCAATTTCATCCTCCATGCTAACCTAATAAAAACTAATTTTCAACCCACTCTAATATACATATATACATAAACACATACATATCTATAGATTTAATTATATAACTTTTTTTGATATAAGTATAAGATATTTTTGTAAGTGTTAAACTACAACTCTTCAACAAGTATGCTAAATTGTTTTGAGTTTTAGTTACGTAGCTTTTGTTTGCAAACTATTTTAATTAACTACATAAAAATATATGTTGTGGGGACGCACAACTGTTGCGTGTTGATATAATTTCGAGAATAAATTTTTATTTACTACACGATAATCAATTTCAATACACAGACATACATATACGCGGCAATAGAGCTATGTTTGTAAACTTTTATAGATATTTGAGATTATTTTTTTTATAAATTTAAATTAATTTTTGGGTTTTGCAATTAGCAAAACTTTTTTTAATTTTTTCGTACACTTTAATAGTCATCGTTATTGATAGATGTGAATAAGTTTCTATAACTTTTTTTTGCTTCTATTTTTGAAAAATTTCAAATCAAAAACGGAAAGTTGGAAAATGAGAAAACTCAACTTAAAAGCAGCTTTTGTTTCATGTAAAAAAGGGTTTGAAAAGGCAGACATTAAAGGAAGTGAAGGAATATGTGTGCAAAATTTTGAGTAGATATTCGGATCTTATTTGTATGTATTTAGTAGTAAGAAGATATGCCATTAGACGCTTGGCTGAAGCTTGGAGCAATTTAATTTTGAACATTTTGTGTATGGAACAACAAAAAATTACGCACACACTTACAACTAAATGCGTTGAAAATTACAATTTCTTTCATATCTATGTATACACTTTATGCCTACACACATCGATATATTGAAACATTTTGCATTCACAGTAGATTTGTAATACTGCTGTTTGTGTTTTTGATAATTTTGTGCAAATTTGTTTTATTTCATTTTTGTTTGACTTTCAATATGCGATCTATATTTACTACATATATAAGTACATCATTTTAATATTTGAAAACTATAACGATTAATAAAGTTGTATGTTTGTTTCAAATTTGCACATAAAACAATAACTGCGCGTGATAACAATTTGCAATACATATTTACATATATAGTTGTTGACAGCATATTTTTCAGCATCCGAGCAATGTTTCCTAGAATTTTTACATTTATTTAGATTAATTATATTTCTGTTATATAAAATCTTTTGTCTAAACTAAAATACTGATTTTGTTACGTTGGCATGATTCTATTTTATTTTATTTTTTTATTGGCGAAGCGAACGATATACAAACGATTTGTATTTTTTCTCAATAGCAATTGTTTTTTTGTTTACGTACATTTCCGTTGCTTGTATTTTATCATAAAATATCGATTTTATGTTGATGTTTGTTTTATTTATTTGAATTTCAGCGTAGCGTATTCTTAGTTTAATTTTTTTTAACATTTGCATCCCCAAAGGTTTTGTTGCTGTTGTGTCGCTAATACGAAAGTTTAGAATTTGTTTAATTTTAATGAATAAGAGAAGTGGATGAGGCAAATAGTGAGGAAGTTTTAACCAATTTTGTTTTACTGTGTGCAGCTCAAGAATATATGAAACGATAAAGACTCACTCCTAAAATACTGAAGCTAAAGAAGTTAAAAAAAAACCAGACGCAGAAATGCTTACAAGTTCTTTTTAAATGACGTGATATCATTATGATAAATGGCTCGTATCATGCTGTTAGTATAAAACATAGTACACGGTTCATGTGCAATGCATTTTCGTGATTGAACGTCGTATATTGTGTTATAGTTATATCAAGATCAAATATGAATATCCAAACTAATATGCTTTGAGTAATAACTGCATATCTGAAAAATATTACACGATGCCATGATGCGGTTATGTGGTATAAACGGTTGTATTTAGAAAATTACATGAGTATATGTACAGTTCATCTTTTGCGACTTCGTATCATATGACATAGTATAACATATCATATAAATTGTAGATATTTGCTAAGCAATTTTATGACATCTTTCCCACGACATCTTATCATATAACTATGTATCAGCATATCAAATTATGCCAATTTATGATCACAAATGATGTGTCACTACATGACAGGATATTTTTAATAATAGAATCATCAATGTTTTTATAACAGTACTTTAATCCATTTAATCGTCTACAAGGGATCACATAAACAGATGACAATGTGATGTGAAGTCATATGATGCAATCAGCTGTAGTTATGACTTTAAATTGATATATCTGACATCACTTTGATATTAAACTTTAATTCATTAGCTGTAATGATGACAATATGATGTCACTTGTGAACAATGTAATGTCACATGTGATAACAATGTGATGCATATGCAGTAACCACATGTGAACAGTGTGATGTCACATGTGATAACAATGTGATGCATATGGAGTAACCACATGTGAACAGTGTAATGTCACATGTGAACAGTATGATGTCACATGTGATAATAATGTGATGTCACTTGTGCACACATTTGATATTAAATCAAATGATGCAAGTGGTTGTGTTTATGATTTTGAGTCAACTGATATATCTTACATCACTGTGATTCCTAAATTTAATAGCCATGTGAAGCCATCATATGTGAAGGATCATCATCAATGATGTCAATGTGATGTCAATTCAAGTGACCATATAAAGTGATAACAATGTTATACGAAGTAAAATTATACAATCAGCTGTAGTAATGATTTTCAGTCAACTGATACAAAAATGTAATAGCCACTAGATCACATCATATGTAGACATCACATGCGGCAGATCAATGACGATGACTATGTAATGTAATTTTAAGTGAAAACTGAAGGATTCGCGTTCAGTTATTTTATTTCATTTCCCTAATTTTTAAAGTACTCGAACTTCAGCATTGTAGGAGCGTAGCATATCGTTTTTTGTGACTAGCGTGGATATAATTTTACTAGGAGTGGAAGTGGGAAGCATATGGAGTATGCACGCAGTGTGAGCATACTAAAGAAGGTTATTTTTGAAAGTGCGGCCATATTATTTGAGTGTGTGTCTGGGATAGGAAACCAATTAGAGCGAAAACTTTGAAAAAGTGTTTTGATTGGTAGATTTGAATTAAAATTTTTTCTTATGAAGTAGGAACCTATTGAAAAGGACGCAATATAATTTGTGGAAAACTAACGAAAACGTAGTTTATGTAATAATTATAAGGATACAGACAAAAAACAAAAAAATAGTGAACGAAATATAACAAAAATTATTACGAAGAAGAATTTATTCAATTACCATTTTCTTCCCTTTGCGCACCACGAAAAAGTAGCGTGGCTAACTTCCGGTAGTGTTATGTTGACACGGAAGATACCACACGCACCACCACCTACGCACGCACACACGCACAAAAGTGCAGCAGAAACAGCGAAAGCGCTTGTATATATAGCCAACGTCTGATGTGCCCCACGTTAAGCTGCGCGTCCACAGTAGTATCGCTATATATCTATATATATATGTATGTATGTAGTATGACTATATGTAGTATGTAATTCAAGGCACAACTGAGCTTCGTTAACAGCAACAACGAATGTGAGACGTTTGATTTATTGGCATAAAAAGGTGTGAAAGCGTAGTGCCAGCAAAATTTGTTATAGAATTTTTTGTTTAGTAGAGTTTGGCGAAAGTCAAAATATATTTGGTTTTTTTGTTTTGGGTTCTGCTTCTATTAAATATTAAATGGACTGTTGGCGCTGATTTTGTTGTATGCGTTTTTTTGCTATTGTCGGACAAGTTAAGGAATATTGCGTGTGAGCGCGTGCAATTTCTTTTGTAGAGTGAGAACTTTTTTTTTGTAGGTAGTTAGTTTTATGTAGTAGGTATGAAATATATGTATAAAACGGGTATAATGAAAGATGCGTTAGAACTTCACCTACTCCCTGTAGTTTTGCGTATAATTAATAATTTATGTAATTTGTTGATTTTATGCAATTATTTTTGATTTGCGTTAATAGAATTTGATTATAGCAAATTGGTTTTGTTTGTATTTTATTTAGTTTTGATTTATCTTTTTTGTTGTTTTTTTTTTTTTGCGTGGCAATTTATCACATTCGCTTTGATGTATGTATATTTTTTTTTGTCTTGACTTAATTTAGCTTAATTTAAGTTAGTTTTTTTCTATTATTTTTAGCAGTTTTTTTTTCTTTTATATAGCTAACTTATAGCTAAGTTATTAGGTCATACGACGGTATATTTTTGGTCATTTAGACTTTGTATTTGTAATTACGCAATTTTGCTGTAAATTTTAATTTATTATTATACAATTTTTTATTTTTATTTCTATTTGTATATAAATCTATGTAGGCATGGAAGTGCGAAACTATCATTGAGTTAATCACGACTTTACGTTCTTTTTACACGCTAACTCACATTCGACTTATTATTTTCGGGAAGTTTATTTTTATTTTGTTTCTTCTTCCTTTCTCTAGCTCTTCTTTTTCTTTTTCGATTGGTTTTATTTGTTGTTTGAATTTTTATTTTATTCGTTTGTTAAGTTTTAGCTGCATTCATAGCTGTTGTTTTTGTTATTTTAGCTCTTGTTGTTGTTTTTATTGTTAATGCTATTTGTATAGTTGCTTTATGCTTAATTACTTGTTCGCTTGTATTTTTAATTTGTTTGCCAGCTGTAGTTGTCGTTGAAATTATTGGAAGAGTAGCAGTAAACGTTGTTGTAGTAGTAGCAGCAGTTTCATAGTCGTAGTTAACCTTCGTAAATACACAATTTCATAAAAATATTAAATAAAAAGCACAAACACATCAAAGCAGAAGAGCAAAGGAAAGTCCAAACAAAAATTTGATAAAATTGAAAAGAAAATAGTTGCTAGACACATCTGTAATCGTATTTAATTATGACGCCAGCCAGTGTTGTAGTTTTCGTCGGCGTTGGTCATTGCTTTTATCCCGCACCCAAAAATTGTATACATAATTGTTTGTGCTTAACACTAAGACTGACTTACACTCTCTACTTCGCTTATCTAAATAGTCATCCATACAAACATTTTTATTTTTTTAGTACCAACAGAAATGTTGAATTTTTGCTGTATGCAGTAAATCTGTAGATACTTTTATGTATAGCAATAAACATAAAACATTAAAGTGTAAAGGTATGTATAGGGAATGTATGTGTGTATGTAATCGTATGCGCTATTGTTTATGTATTTCAATGGTTGACTTGTTGCAGTTAAAAACCGTAAAAATTACGGGCTTCAGATTGCTCTGTCTTCATGTAACGTAGTTGCACAGTGGCGGATTTTAAAAATTTAGTAGGACATATTATTTAATTCTCTCGATGCGACTGCTAAAACTCGATAATTATGATTTAAAACAAAATTGAAATTGAATAATCACCATATCACATAATTTGGTCTTAATCACATATCAGCAGATCATGATCTTATATGATAATGTGATGTGTACTCACTTTGATACCAAAATTTCATAGCCACTAGATCGCAGCATAAGACATTGGCAAATCATCATCTAGAATAATGACAATGCGATGTCACATCAAATGATGAAACCAAGTATTTATGATTTAAAATCATTGATATATGTTTTATTTTGAAATTACTAAAGTTGTAATAACATTGTAAAAATGATGCTATTAGCTATAGTTATGAGCTTAAGTCAACTGATATATAAATCTTATACCAAAATTTAATAGCCATTAATTATGATTCAAAATCAATTGATAAGTGTTATGTGGCGCTTTTGCTTAAGTTAAACCCGCCTCGGATCACACTGTTGCTGAAATTGAATCATCCCCAGCTCAGATCATTTGCCTTAATTACATTGCGGCAGATCATCATATGAAGTGGTGACAATGTGATGTTAATTGCTATGATGTTAATTCAATTTATTTTTTTACAAAAGCCTGATACCAAAATTTAATAGCCACTAAATCACATCATATGTAGCCATCATATGCGGCAGATCATTATCTGAAATGGTGACAGCGTGATGTCACTCCAAGTGGTTATATGAAGTGATGACTATGTGAGGGACATTGCTGTAGTTATGATCTTAAGCTAACTGATATATCTTACATCACATATGAGAATTTTTTGTACTTGCCTGTAGACAAAATTTGGTTGGCAGATAACCAATAGTCTAGACCGAGGGAAAGGTTATGTATTTCGTGAGGATTTGGGGTTCAAAATATTTATCGTTAAATGGGTAATCGGTAAACATTCTTCTATAGTTTCATATGATTGTTTATCAATAAATGAGTTAACGGTCAAAGTGTGATTGGCTAAACGCCTTGAGAGATGCGTACTATAATGATAACAAATTCAAATAAAAAACATATTAATCTTGTTCATGTGAATTTCTTTATTTTTGTGCCACTGTGCATCATGTATAGCAAAATTCTGTCTCTCTGTGTTTGTCAGTATTTTTGCACTTCTAATACATCCCTCTATTTCATGTCTGAATTAAAGTTATCTGCATGCATTCATCCACAGCAGTCTCGAAAAATTCATGAAAAATTCATTTTTTAATCTGGTTTCGTAATTTCCATGTTCTATGTTATTTGTGTGTTGTACGAGTAGCAAAAAAAAAAATATTTTTTTTATACTTGGGAAATAAGTGTTTTTGTTACTTAATTATTTACAAATAATGTTGAATGTGAAAAAAAAATATTTGTTGGTTTTATTTACAATGCTTTGTCCATTAAATTCTAAAATAAACGTATGGTATTTGTTTCCTTTAGCTCTCAACTGTTAAAAAATTAGCTAAATTTATGGGAGAGGGCTCGAAAAACGAGTTTTGGCGTCAGGATCACGAATCCGGAAGCGCTTTTCTGTGTAAAGTTATGGTCAAAAAACCGAAAAATTACTCTGGTCTAATACCAAAATTGGGGCGGGATCCATGGTATTTATGTGCAGAACACCATGCCATAATTTTAGCTAATTTTTTAGCAGTTGTGTGCTAAAGGAAACATATATCGAACATATTTTGTACGTAAATAACACCTAAATTGTGTTGATTTTATTTCATTTAGATAAAAACTCAACAGGATGACTTTCATTATACGATACGTTGAGCTCCTTGGTATGAGCTGAGTTTCTTTTTATTTTTTTTTTCCAGTTCTGAATTTTTTTTTTATTACAGTAAGAAATGAAAAAATAAATAAAATCATGCTTAGATGCTATTCGGAGCAAACAAAGAAAATCATAGCTTAAAAACAACCTCTAGTTTTTGAAATCTGCATCACTTGTAATAAATTTGTTGTTTTAAAACAACCACAATGGAGGGCGTAGAGTGTCCCGAGTGTCCCTTGGAAACCTACATATGTACTAATGTACAACATAGGAACATTTTTGAGATAATTTGTAGCTGCTTGATTATAGACAAGTTACAAGAAACTAAATGTGGTAAACTGTAGATGAGCTATGTGAACGAAATAAATACTACAGAAATAGAAGCCTGAGATTCGCTTGGATGAAAAACATACTAAATATGCTTGTTGCAGAAACGTGCTTTAATTATATCCCAAATTCAAGTGTCGAACACCTTGATTAACTTATTTGTTTTAACAAACGCAACGAGATCTGATACCAAAGCTTGGGCAAGACTTAAGGACTTTGGCTTTGAATTAGTCAAATATGCCATAATAAAGCTTCGTAATAAAAAAAAATGGACTCAATATACAACAGAACAAAACTTGAACAAGTCGACGGCCTAGTGAGAGATCAGACGAAACATCACGGCATTAATAAAATCAATTTAAACACATAGGCTATGAAAACAGCACAAATTATAAAAATAGTCACTAACAACAAACAAACTTTCTGCTTCTATCGAGAGTTTGTACTAAAACTGTTCTACGAAATATCATAAGCACTTTCAATGCTTTCATGTTAAATATTATTGTGAATATATTACACTCAAAAGTATTCACACTAGATAATTTTTCTTAACTAAATTATCATATCCTAAATCTAAATAAAAATAACATATTTTACAAGAAAAACAACATTACATTAAACAATCAGAAAAGAAAAAAGATAGAGGATAAACTTAAGCAAACGTAAATACTTGCAAACAAACTAAGTAAACAGCATTCATCACACACATTAACTTATCAAAATACAAAAATCAAAATACCAAACACAAAGAAACATTTAAGGCAACAACACACATACATTTAAACATACGCTTCGAGAAAAATTACAACAAAGAAAGAAAAAAGTATTACAATACCAAAAAAAAAAAAAAAAAATAGAATATGACTATAGAAAAATGGCAAAAGTTAAAGATAGTTAGAAAGAGAGAGAAATATACATATGCACTTATTTGAGTAAAGAATAAAGCAAAACAAACAAAATACCGTTAACAAATGAAACACAATACATTGTCGTTATTATTGTTCTCTGCTAAATTAACACTTTCATTATTTATCTACCGCGCTTGACACTTTGAATGCTTGATTATCTGTTTATCCCTACTTAGTTAAATGTATAAGTACACATGATTTTATTTACTTAGCATTGTGAGCGCGCAACAGGATAGTCAATCCATGGAAATCAACGTTGACGACGACGACGAAGATGAGAAGGGTGATGGCGAAAGTAGTGCTAAAGATGACATTGAATTTACAATACAATACAATAAAATTGTAACCATTACATACACATAACAAGTATAGTGCTGGCAAAACGATTTCGTAAAACAGTACCCCTACAAAAAATGCGACTAGTCTAGATTCCATCCGGGGTAAGTCGTAAAGGAGGATGAGAATAATCTGTGGACGAAAGGTATTAATCGCAGACAACTATTTTTATAGATTATCGCATTATTTTTTGCAGGAATACTACAAAAATCATGTATGCTTTAAACATAGGGGAGTAATCATCATCGGTTAAACCTAAGTGGCTTATGGAAGACTGCGCAAAAGTGTACCACTTGCAAAAACTCAGTACAAATTTGCGAACTTAGTTTAGTATAGAAGTGTTGAGAGAACAGCATACGGATTGTAGATATTTAGTAAAAGTCCCAACCACACATATCTACACATGCAGAAGAATACGATTATGGCTAATTAACAAGAACAATTCAACGCAGAATAGACAGAAGATAGAAAATGATTGTTTAACAAAAGGTAAAAAGAGGGCACACAGTACTTTTATAATGATGTGGGTTGGAGCTGAAACATACGTATACGAATTTGCATGATGTGGATTGAAAAGATTGTAGAATGAGATTGTATGAGCAGTTAATGAAGAAGGAACAAAGTGTTTGGAATGCAAGAAAGAGACAAAACCAAGTCTGCCTCTGTTTGATGAGATCAGAATTATGATGATAAACAGTTATGGTGATGATATCAATTTTATGAAGGGGTAGAGAAACGTTGTTGTCTGACAAATAAGATAATAAAGGAAAGTATGGCTTGAATCAGTGCTGCACTGGGTAGATGTTGATGCATTAGCTGATAATGAGAGTTCTTGATATTAAAAATGATGCTGATCTACATATGTGGTATGTAAGGAGTATTTTTGTCAAGAAAATATATCAGTTTACGCAGGAGTAGCGTAGCAGTGTTGATGATTTCGCAGAGACAATGAACTCGTTTAAGGAATAACACCATTTTGATAAACAAAATTTTCTCTCATATGCAGCAAATAAAAAAAATATTGACTAACCCTTAACAACTCAATTGGACTCACCGTATCGATCCAGTTTATTTGAAAAAGAATCGATGGATTGGTCAAATTCGAAATCCTCAAGTGGTTCGTAAATACCAACATGGATACATTGCCGCCATGATCCCAACACCATACGGTTTGGCCCCTGACTTATAGAATAGTTCTGGAAATTATTCCGAAACTAAAATTAGTTATAATAAAAAATAAATACAGAACATTACTCATAATTTCCCCTAAGCTGATAAAACTCGTAAGTAGTACTTCCAAGGTGGGTTTGTTACGATCGGATAAGCATTCCAAAATTATCAGGAAAGATCCCGATATATTATTATAAAAAAAAACTAATGGCGGCGATATACCAACAGGTCATCATAACCTCTAACGAGATTTTGGGCGAGCTTCTCTTTCCAACTTGTGGTGTGTTGCTTTTTAGTTTTCCTACAAGTTGGCGGGACCTACAGTTTTTTGCCGACTCCGAACGGCACTTGCAAAGCAAATGTATTGTTTGCTAAGAAGCTTCTCATGGCAGAAATACACTCGGAGAGTTTGCCAAACTACTGCCGAGGGGCGACCCCGTTTAGAAAAATTGTTTTTCTAAATAATTTTTGATGTTACTATTGCCGGACATCGAACCGCCACGACTAGGTGTAGAAGGCCGAACACTTAACCGCTACACCATGGCGGTCGCCATGTTCGCATAATCGGAATGATTATGGAATAGTTCGGAAGACTCTTCAAAAAACAAGTGCCCTAACATAAAAAGGTCTCTGTCTCTATAATTAGATCAAAAATAATCTCGGTGAAGCTTTAAAATACAATTCCAACATCATACCTAATTAATTGTAAGCAAGTATTTTCGAAAACCCGAAAAGTAGTGTATTCATTTTTCCGGAAAGATTTCTGAAATGGGTTCGAACTGAAAATATAACGGGATAATTTTCTAAATTTAGACTCAAGAGACCAGGTTGAGAAGTTAAGGGTTACGACAGTAAAAAATATTGCAAAATGGCAAACAAACCATACACTTATAGCAATTGCAAAACAAACACAACAAGATTTCTTCAGCCCAAAAAAAACTGTATTAAAAAATAAAGCCGAAATCGCAACACGAACCGAAACAAATATTGGACGAAAAAAAAACTATGAAAGTAAATTGAAATGATTTAAAAAACTGTATGTATGAAAATAAGAAAACGAATTGCGAAAACACTCCTTCAACACTTTACACTTCTTAAAATGTTTTCGTAGATACATATGCTCTTCCTTTCTTGTTTCTTACTATAGTGCTTCTATAACCTAATTAAATAAAAAAAATCAATCGTATTTCCATACAAACATTTAACGTTTGCTGCTTGATATTATTCATTACTTTAATTTCTTTTAAAATTGTTGCTTGATTTCTTGCGCTACGCTGCTTGCGCTCGCCTACTCTCGAGTCAGCAAAATTTCTTCATTTTTTAATATTACCCTCTTTCTGCCGTTTTTTGATAACAGAAAAATCTGCTTGATTAATGTTTGCTTATTAATTTTCATTATGATGAGTACTTTAGCAGTGTTGCGTTGCGTTGAAGAAAAGGCTGTGGGTTGTGTTAAAAAAGAGCATATTCTTATTTCATATCCTGTTTTAGCTTCGTATTCTGAATTCGAAGTTTTTTCTTTGCTTTGTAAATATACGATTTTTTTGGTGCCGTCATATTTTTCATTCTTCCTTTTGTTCTTTTTTTTTTGTACGTTGGTTTGCTCACTCGCTCGGAAGAAATATTTTCTTACTCTGTTCTTTTAAGATATTATTTTGTTATTATACTCAAAATCCTACTTTTTACTTGCTCTTTTATTATTTATTTTAAATTTGCAATTAAAGGCATAACTTTTAATTTCTTTTTGGGTTAAGTTATTTTTTTGAATTGAAAGGGTAAGAATTGGAGTATTTATTATTTTCAATTTGGAAAAGGTTGCATACTTTTAGGCACAGTGTCTAATATCTATGCTCTGGACCTGGTAAGAACTGAAAGCATGCGGTGGAGAATAATTTCATCTTAAATTTACCCAGTCAAAGATAAAGTATGTAGTAGCAACAGTAGGGAAAATAAGTATCTAACGTCCCAACCAAATGCTTCAGAGCAGTATTATTATTTAGGGACTTGTTAGTCTCTAAATCTATGTTTTTAACTACAAGAAATATACTTTTCAGATATTTCGACAACAGTGCCATCTAGGTATAACGTTTTTGTCCAATTCTGCTTACCGGCTTTTTTTAATGATTTTTAATACTTCACAACTCCTAAACATTATAAAAGCTGGTGATCCAGGGTCATGGATCTCTTACACTTGTATAGCTTAAGTTATACCTTCACAGTGCATGTAATAATTGATCTTATATAAAATATTTGTAAGACTATAAAAATGTGAGCTTAATTAATACGTTTTTTTTTTTCATTTAAAATCAAATTACTTAAATACTTCTTAAAAACTTTGATGAAACACTTACGATTAGATGTATATTTTTATTAACAAAAGCTCTTAAAATATAAGAAAATAAACTTTTTTGTTAGATACATAAGTACTTATTATATATAGTTTAACCAAGCTTTCATGCACACGCCGTTGTAACTTTCATAAGTTATTATATCTATATCTTTCCCTCTCGCGCGCTTATAGAACGTTACTCATACGATTTGTGCAATTTTTAATACATAATTTCATAATTTTTTTTTCAAATTTTCCGTAGTTATATTATTGTTGTTGTTAAATAAATAAATTTAATTTGTGTGGTTTTTTTTCGTTTTTGTCAACAGCAATAAGTTTAAAGTATTATAAATGTATGTAGATAAATAGTTTGAAAAAAAAAAAATGAGGTTTTAAAAAGATACGTATACATATATCGATTGAGATTATGATATATATTGATTGATTTGTTCAAAGTTTTATTTTTTTTTTGTTTTGATAGAGAGCAAATCATATGCAATTCACAAAAGAAAAAGAAGATTTTATGGATTAGTAAATTTGTTAAGTTGAAATAGCGACACTCACCGATGATCTACTCACTTGCATAAACGCATAAACACCACGTAAAAACTCCATGTTAGGCTGCTGCTCGGTACCTTTATTAGTGCGTTGCGCCCGACTGATAGCCTGCTTAACAGTGTCGGCAACTATATGCGGTTTGAGCTTACGTGATAATCTGTAAAAGAACAGAGAACAATAGGTTATAATATGTATCGTGTGCTATATAAAACTACGTTAAAACTTATACGCTAAATACAATTTTAAAGCTTTCTTTCAAATCAGCCATATGAGTCGTAACTGATACATAAGTCCTATGTGACAAACGAGTCGTATCTGACGCAAAAGTCGATGCGACTTACGAGTGGTATGTGCTTC
>CAXKVI010000005.1:100203629-100283629 GCA_964058755.1 Campiglossa producta
CTTTTGAAAATTGAAACCCCGAAGAAACCCTTATGTAAAGCTGATTTGTATAATCCACAATGTGGATGCGGTGCTCCTAGGCGTATGAGTAACATTTTACTCTAGTTCAATTAGTTCGATAGCAAAAGCGAAAGAAATAATTTCTATTGATATATGAAGATGGTTGGAAATCTTTGATACTAATACCTTCCATGATTTGCAAGACTATTAAGTATTGGATAACTATTAAATATTGAAAATTTCAACTTCACTTTGCATCTATCTTGCTAGACACTGTTTTTATTTGGTTTCAAAGCATTTGTTTGCATATGCACCAATCAAAAGTACTTTACTCAGCTATTTTTTGTAAGCTTTTATTAGTGTAAATGCGCATATGCATATGCAGAGTAGGTATGATCAAATGTCTCTGTCTGTTTATTTTTGTGGTTGCAATTTTGGTTTTCTAATGTTGCTTACATATTTGATTTTGCACACCAGCTGTTGGTGTGGCCACAGTGAGGTTAACTCTAAACGACAGAGAGCTGTAATTGAGTTTATGTAAATGCTTGAAAGACGATAATGATTTAATGTGCAATCAATTTGTATTATATACTGAAAAGTTTCCGAAAAGGAATAATGTGCAATTAGGATATTATAATAGTTCTGGAACGAGGTTTGAGATAATAGGCTCACGTGATTTACCTCTCTTTTCCCTACGATTCACGAAAATCCTGAGATTCCTAAGTACAAGGAACCCCCGGAAATTTGCAATGCTATTTTCATGAATGTAATGTTCAATCTCTGAAAATTGTGGTAGATAAACGAATGTGCTACACATTTATATTTCTCGCGCACCAAAAATATCTAAAAATTTAATTTTCAACATTTCTTAAAATTTTCGTTGTGCCAGTTGCCCGAATTTTCTACACTCTACAACAGACACCATGGCGTATATGCAACAATCTTGCTACACATTCATGTTTCAGGCACAACATAAATTTTTTAAAATTTAGAAACTCAATTTTTAAACATTTTCGTTGCGCCAAAAATATAAATTCATGTTTCTGGCGCAACGAAAATTTATAAAATTCGCTTTGAAAATTAAAAAAAAATGAATACGATACATTCAGGAATTAAAAAAATATTAACGTAAAAACTATTTCAGTGGAAAGAGTATAATGAGAATATAACTTTCAAAAACATCTTTATGTCAAAAACTAAAATTTCAAATTTTCATATAAACCTTCATAAACGATTTCCCAATATTTAAATTTTGGCACATTCATTAAGCACCCGACGATATGCAGGTTATGCTAAGGAAGAGTTTTTTGACGTAGGGGAAATATTCATACTTATAACACTCTTGGAATCAATTGCTACCTAGGATGGTGGAATCCCATTCTAACTACTTCGGAAAAAATCATAAAATCCAAAATATTTCCAAGTTAACCCTTAAAATAGTAAACCAATTAGCCTGACTTTGTTGCCAAACTTAACTGCTTTAATTTCGTGTTCTCTCTTTGCGAAAGATAAAACTGTTTTCATTTAAACCTTTTTGCCATTTTTTTCATTAACTTGATTTTTTACGGCACTTTCTTACTTTGACTTGTTTTTAATATGTTTTTACATTAATAGTTTGTAAAGTAGTTGTAATATTTACTCTTAGTTTGCACTTGTAGACTTCTTCATGCGCATAAAAACACTTGCTACAGTTTCTTTGAGAGCTTGAATCCAAACAGCGTACTTACATTTACCTACATAATTTTATGTATCCAGCAGTAAATTCAACTATAATGAATCCCAAGCAAAGTACCCATTGAAAGTTATTTTTTGAACAAAGGGAATGGAAATTTTAGCATAAAATGTTGTAAATTTTTAAGTTACGAACAGAAAAATGGGTATTAGTCTCAAAATAAAACAAATAAATAGCTTGATTGAAACAAATTGGAAAGAAAGCTAAATATTAGGCTTATTTATTTGAAAAGGGTCACAAAATCGAGAAACTGTTGCTGGAAACATAAAATTTAAAAAATAAGTTCACACGTAATTTTTCAATTTTGTTGACCACAGTATTCTTGAAAACTTAGAAATTAATTTGCTGTAACTTGAGTCTTTTTAGAACTAGTTTGCTTTAGTTGAGAAAATACCAGTTCTGAATTAGGTTTTTATCTGCCTAGTTTGTTTTCTTGTTTGACATGTGCTTGTCTCACTTTTATGACGTTGTAAATATGTTTTTCGTAGCACCTTAGTTTAGCTCGTTACCTTAACAACCGCAAAACGCACAACGAGAGCACTCACACACTTGAAAGTAATGAAAATGAGCACTGCCCTTAGGTGCAACAACGAAGCAAACATTAATTCATGCAACATACGTAAGTGATATATGTATAAAAACATACACGCCTTAGTATACATACATGCTTTCATATAGTCAAAATTGTAGTAAGTTAGAATGTTGCAGATGTAAGGAAGATGACTTTTGAATTTAATTTATTTTATTTTATTTTATTTTATTTTATTTTATTTTATTTTATTTTATTTTATTTTATTTTATTTTATTTTATTTTATTTTATTTTATTTTATTTTATTTTATTTTATTTTATTTTATTTTATTTTATTTTATTTTATTTTATTTTATTTTATTTTGTTTTATTTTATTTTATTTTATTTTATTTTATTTTATTTTATTTTATTTTATTTTATTTTATTTTATTTTATTTTATTTTATTTTATTTTATTTTATTTTATTTTATTTTATTTTATTTTATTTTATTTTATTTTATTTTATTTTATTTTATTTTATTTTATTTTATTTTATTTTATTTTATTTTATTTTATTTTATTTTATTTTATTTTATTTTATTTTATTTTATTTTATTTTATTTTATTTTATTTTATTTTATTTTATTTTATTTTATTTTATTTTATTTTATTTTATTTTATTTTAATTTGGTATTTTTTGAGCTATAGGCCAGGGTTTGAATAAAACTTCTTTTTTATAGTATTATTCAAATTTTATTGAACGATATTTCGACTTCAATCTGAAGTCATCATCAGGCAGCTACGAAAAAGGAAACAATTAGCATATTTAAACATATTCCTATAAGCGGAAGAAACAAGACTTACACTTATGAATATGTATGATCGACTAATCGGACATATGACAAAATTACTTGATAAAGGCAAAATAGCGAAAAAACATAAGTAAATTGAGATAAATCAAACTCCCGTAAATGTAAACAATTTAAAAATACCATAAGTGTAAACAAAAATATAAAAATGTATAAGTACAATGAGAGAAAAGTAAAGAGTTTAAAAATATATACATATGTGGTATGTATGTATGTAATATGCTCTCTGCATCGTGAGAGTCGTTGATCCAGCATATGTTGAGTGAGCGTGCTTAGATGACCACCTTGTGATGTTGTTGTTGTAAAACTAAATTGCGGTAGCTTACAGCACATTTTTCTGAATCTTGCTTGAAATTCATCTTTGCTTCATTAGGGGTGTTCAGAATGTGTAAAGTTTCCAAAGTAAAGCGTTTATTATAGTGTGTTTCGTGTTCCAGAATGGTTGCATGTTCGAAATCTGGATAGTGTCCTGTGTCTTTGCAATGTGCTGCTAAGGCCGTTTTGCTTTCCGGAGTATTATTTCTTAGTCTTATGTTGGATTTGTGGGCGGAAATCCGTGTCTTAAGTTTGAGTTTAGTTGTCCCTACATATACTTGTTCGCATACGTGGGACCCGTCGCCGTTGCACGGAATTTTGTAAACTACGTCCGATTTTTCAGTATTAGGAATTTTGTCTTTCATATTGCTGTAGATTTGTCGTAGATTATTGTTATATTTAAACGCGATTTGGTATTTTTCCTTATCATATATATTTGATGATTTGATTCTTTCAGAAACTCCTTGTATATATGCCATTGATTTATAAATTTTATCGCATTTCTCTGTGGTATTATTATTATTGGTGTTCGTGATATGGTATTGGTGAACCAGTTTTTTAATTAAGGGCATGGGGAATGAGTTCTGTTCCAAGGTTTTCTCAATTATTCTTATGTTCTTGTTATGAAACCTCCTGTCACTGATATTAAGAACCCTTCTGATAAAATTTTTAGCGGTATTTAAAATCGTTTTCGGTGCGTGTTTTGAATTGTAGTTGATAAGCCTACCGGAAGCTGTGGGTTTCTTATACCAATCAATGTATAATTTATTATTATTCCTAATTATAAGTGTGTCAAGGTAGGGGAGTCGGTTGTCTTTTTCTATTTCCATAGTGAAGCGTATAGATCTGTAATAGGTGTTCAGTAAATTCAGCATTGTTTCCATTTGATCTGTTTTAATGATGGCAAATAAGTCGTCGACGTATTTGGTTAAAAGCCGTGGCTTGCTTTTCGATTCTGTCTCGAATTTTGTTAGTAACTCCTCCAGAACTATATCTGCAATGACTGGGGAGGCCGGAGACCCCATTGGCATTCCTGATCTTTGTTCATAAATTTTGTTGTTGTATTTAAAGTATCTATTGTCCCTCACGCAAAATTTTACTAGGTTCATAAATAACTCTTTTGTCAAACGGGTATGTTCCTTGATATCGTCCCACCTCGAGGCAATGATGTCGATAGCTGCATCCACGGGAATACTGGGAAACAAATTTGAATAATACTATAAAAAAGAAGTTTTATTCAAACCCTGGCCTATAGCTCAAAAAATACCAAATTATTTTATTTTATTTTATTTTATTTTATTTTATTTTATTTTATTTTATTTTATTTTATTTTATTTTATTTTATTTTATTTTATTTTATTTTATTTTACTGTGAATATAAATTACCGCTTTGCTTTCATATAATGAGAAAAAATAGGTCTGCCTGATTACATTCAAAGTCAAAATCCCTGTCACAATAGCTAAATGCGCTAATTCTCTTGAACAAAAAACTTAGTGCAAATGACAGGTTCTGGCAAAAACGAAAACGTAAAGCATGTTTTTTCTATGTAGTTAATAATAATACTTGATAGTTATGGACATATTAATCAGTGTACTAGAGCAAAAAATTAGCGAGCGGGCCGACGAGCGAATAGTAACAATGCTACAAATGTTTGCCGGCAAGCAGCATAACAGCGCTGAATTCGGTCATTGCCAGCAAAAGAAAGAAAAATTGTTAATTGATATATGAATCTACTATTTAAACAGACAACTATTAGAAGTAATTGTAGAAATGTCAGTTGAATAGAAATGCCCTAGAATTACTGCTAACAAATGTCATGCTATGAAACATAGAGAACGAGTAAGAAAAGCAAACAATGACCAAGACCCAGTTCATACGCGACTCTTGAACACTAAAAATAAATAAATGTCAGAAGTGAACAACATAAAACAACAACATTAGCAGAAACATATTGTGAAGCTAGACAATAAATCTACCTTCTTACTTACATCCGCACAACGTTTAACGGAAAATACTCCTGCAAGCGTGCTTATTAAACTTCAGCTTCTGCTATGTGTAGTCTCTCATTTCTCTGTGTCGTGACTTGGGCTTTTAATTGTTACTCTTCGTGATTTCATTTCTTTTTGACTTTTGCTATTATACGTTTATCTGTTTTTTTAAATGTGAAAAATGGCTCCCTTGCAATGTAATTTCCTCGTATTTCGGCACGATTTTGTTGAAAAACAGAGGCTTGTTTGAAATTTTAGAAGAGGTAGACATTGTAATGGGGAAGGTGGTTTTATTGAACAGCCCTTTAGTAATAAAAATTTATGGATTTATTTTATTTTATATTACTTTATTTTATTTTATTTGATTTTATTTTATTTTATTTTATTTTAATTTATTTTATTTTATTTTATTTTATTTTATTTTATTTTATTTTATTTTATTTTATTTTATTTTATTTTATTTTATTTTATTTTATTTTATTTTATTTTATTTTATTTTATTTTATTTTATTTTATTTTATTTTATTTTATTTTATTTTATTTTATTTTATTTTATTTTATTTTATTTTATTTTATTTTATTTTATTTTATTTTATTTTATTTTATTTTATTTTATTTTATTTTATTTTATTTTATTTTATTTTATTTTATTTTATTTTATTTTATTTTATTTTATTTTATTTTATTTTATTTTATTTTATTTTATTTTATTTTATTTTATTTTATTTTATTTTATTTTATTTTATTTTATTTTATTTTATTTTATTTTATTTTATTTTATTTTATTTTATTTTATTTTATTTTATTTTATTTTATTTTATTTTATTTTATTTTATTTTATTTTATTTTATTTTATTTTATTTTATTTTATTTTATTTTATTTTATTTTATTTTATTTTATTTTATTTTATTTTATTTTATTTTATTTTATTTTATTTTATTTTATTTTATTTTATTTTATTTTATTTTATTTTATTTTATTTTATTTTATTTTATTTTATTTTATTTTACTTTATTTTATTTTATTTTATTTTATTTTATTTTATTTTATTTTATTTTATTTTATTTTATTTTATTTTATTTTATTTTATTTTATTTTATTTTATTTTATTTTATTTTATTTTATTTTATTTTATTTTATTTTATATTACTTTATTTGATTTTATTTTATTTGATTTTATTTTATTTAACTGCCGCCTCTGTTCACAACACAGTCATTTGGAAAAAAATCGCTTGGCTGCATATTATTTGTACACCTTGTCCCACATTTACTGCAATGGCGCAGCACGGAAAAGCAAAACACAGCGTACCGTAAGTTGAAATCGACGTTGGCATGACAATTACTTTTTCGTTTGAACTCGCTGGTGGTTGTTCAAATATTTCCGCAACGCTATTAAACGTGGTCCGAATAGTGAACCGCCCCGCTGTGCTTATATCACAACGCAACCACAATCAAGCTAATGTCTACTTAACGTGTGTCTCTTAGTATAAGTATAGGTACATTTATTAATATTTTGTACGAGCGTTATGTGTACGCGACGTGTCGTTGTTCCTAAATTTTGTGCAGGTATTTTACAAGTAGGTACGGCAACATATCCTTGCTATTGTTTAACCGCCTGTAAAGCATTGAAATGTTTTTTTATTTTTTTATTTATTTAACTCCTTAACCATTTGAGGTTAGGTTTCCTCCTACGTTTAACTTTTCTCTTAAGGTTGGCTGTGGTTATGTGGCCTTCCAATTTCGTTTGATTCCAATTTTGTTTCTAAAGCGCCACCTCATTTTGACCTATAACTCTGTTATCGATTAATATATCGAAACGAGTCAAAGTCCAAATGAAAGCTGTGGTCTTGCCCTTTTGGTTGGTTCCAATTTTTTGCGATTGTTCCGAAGTCTATGCACCACCACATTTTGACCGATAACTCCGTTATCGATAAATATTTCGAAATAAACCAAAGACCAAATTCACCTTTTCATATCACCTTTTTTGCGATTATTACAAATTTTATGTGCCTCCACATTTGGACCGATTGCTCTGTTATCGATAGATATATCGAAATTAAATAGTGTCCAAATGAAAACTTTCCCTTTCTATTGATACACTTTTGTGCGAATATTTAAAAGTTTATGCGCCATCTTTTGTTGATCGATAACTCTGTTATTGATAAATATATCGAAACGAGCCAAAGTCCAAATAAAAGCAAGCCCTTTCGTTTATGCGCCACCACAATTTAACCGATAACTCTGTTATCGATAAAAATTAACCAAGGTCCAAATTTTGTGCGAGTATTGGAGTTATTTATAACTGTTACTCTGTCGTAGCAGAACCTGATTGCCCTAATTGAGTTATGGTAACTTGCACGAAATTCCTTATGGTGTGAGCAAAACTTTTTCTGCTGGTTTTTGTTTCATGCCTCCGCTGATGAGCTTATTAATATTTGCTCCAAATAGAATCACCAATGGGGAATATTGTCGTACCCTTAAGATATGCCCTGACTTACTTTCATTTGTCCCATTTAAAAACGAATTGGAGTAAACATTACTTTTGAATAAAATAATATAAAAAGTTAATAAAATCCTTTTATTATAGCTACAAACCAACACATCTCACTACACTCAATAGAAAGTTGTTGACTGTACACTACAAAGCTTGCCCTTTTCTTGTTGCTTGCTCCAATTTTGCATAGACTTAAACATTAAACATAAATACATAAATATCTACATAAGTAATAGATGATAACAATTTTACACAAAAGTAGCTTGAAGCACTACCGGAAACGGGGAACAGTGTACAACGGGTAATAGCACTGGAATATAATCAAAGTGAAAACAAGGAGTCACTTTAAAAAAGAGAACAAGCATTTAAGGAATTACCGAATTAAGGAAGATACATATATGTTTGTATGCAGGCATGCCTATATACGTATTAGGGTGGTCCCTATAATCAAATGTAGTATTTTTTGCAGGCTCATCCCCTAGATCGGTTGCACCTCGGTCAACTATATCGCACCGATCCCGATTGGAGAGGGTTTAGTCGAGTCGCAGGGGGCTCAAAGCACAGATTGACTATGGAAACTCAAAAAATAAAAGTGATTTTTCTTTTTACTAATACTCGAAATCGGTAACACAATTACAAAATCTGGTCTTGTTTGGAAACGCCTAAGGCGGGTCGCAAGGCGGTGAAGTTCAGACCATACCATGGAGACTAAAAAAAATAAAATTATTTTTTTTATCTAATACTTGGAATCGATAGGACTATCGTGAGAGATATCACATACAAAATTTGGTTCCGATTAGAAACAGTTAAGCCATGTCGTAGAGGGCAGTCTGAAATTTAGCCCCCCTGCGACACGCCTTAGGCGCTTCCAATCCCGACCAGATTTTGCATGTGATACCTCCGACCATAGTGCTACCGATTTCGAGTATTAGATAAAAAGGAAAAATTACTTTTTCGGTCTCCTTAGAGCAATCTGAACTTTAACCTTTCTGCGACACGCCTAAATCATCTCCAATCGGGATACAATTGTTTGTCTGATTTTTTCCGCTATCTGATGACAAAATTGTCTCCATACAAATAACGACCACCCTAATACGTATACAGCATCAACATATTTAGCTAGAAATATAATTGAGATATGAACTAAAAAGTAGAAGGAACCCAAGAAGAAGAAGAATAATAAAAGGAAGAAACAATGCCTGGATCTAGGGAATGAATGAATAGAAGTACAACAATTTAAGTAGCGCAAAGTTAAGAGTAGTTCAAATAACTGAACTAGAAACAAACAAAATGCAAAGCTAAGCCCAACTACTAGGGCTGATAGGTGAACTATTGTCCTCAAATGTTTTATGACAAAGCGGAGGTAAAGCGTGGGTAATTACAAGCACTAGATAACTGGAATAGAACAAATACTTAGTAGTACTAGCATTTCCTGCGAATTATGTCAGCAAACAAACAAAATAACCAACACCGATATAACCGAAAGAGGTGAGAATGCATTCACAATGCATGGTGTAACTGTCACATATATTGTTCCTTGGTACTCCATAGAGCATCTACCAATCGTGTGATAAATTTTAACACAGAGAAATGCAGTTCATCCATTTCTGTCCCATAGCTAATAGGCATATTTTGAGCTTAGAAATAAAGTGCAACGAAAACTATTTCCTACGATTACCTCGACTGTTACCCTACTTCCTTACTCATTTCAACTATTTAAATGTGTAAAGATAAGAAGTTAGTAGGTAAATGGATAATACGCCTGCGACTCACGGTACTTCAGTAGTTGTGAAGAAATCATTTTGGTGCTGTTAATTAGGTTAGGTTATGATGATAGACGCAATTGCGGAGGCTGGTCTATTGAGGTACCACTGATTCGAGTAGAAGTTGGGCGTTGAATCAATTGTTTAAAGTACTCTGTAAGTACAGCGGTGTCCATCGGCAAAGGGTGTGTTGAACACTACGGTGAGGGTGCAAATTTTGTTTTCGCTTTTAGCGTGGTTTACTTTCGCTACTCATCACTAATATGTACTAAGATTAAAATAAATACTGATAGGAACTGTTTCTAGACATTTTATGCTATAGCGGTAGTGTGTCCGGCCTACACCACCAAGTCGTCGAGTATCGCAACCCGCCAAAAGCAACATCAAAAGTTATTTTGAATAATAATTCTTCAAAACCGGATCGCTCCTCGGCCATGAGAAGCTTCTCAGCAAAAACTCATTTGCTTTGCAAGTGCCGTACAGAGGTCTCGCAAACTTGTAGCGAAAAAAAAATAAAAAAAGCATACCAGAAGTTGGAAGTAGTGATGATAACCTGTTGGTATATCGCCGCCATTAAGATTTTTTTCTTAGCATAAGGCTGCAGCGTTACAAGGGGAGGTTCACCTCCGCCACTAATCACTATGCACTAAGATCCAAATCAATGCTGTGTGGCGGCTAGATCTATCTCGTCTATGACTGCAATGATCGCTATGCGTCGGTTCCGGATCCGTTTCTGGAGAAGGCGTGATCATAATAATGTGGCACAATATAGGTATGCACCTCTGAAGAGATAACGTCGCTCCCTTGCCAGAGGCATGAATATAAAAATTTTCCAGATTTCAGTAAATGGGCTCATGTGACTAATCTCTCGTTTCTCTTCGATTCACGAAAATCCTGGGTTTCCAAAGTGCAAGGAACCACCGGAAACTAGAATTGCCATTTTCATGAATGTCTAGTTCAATCTCTGAAAATTGCGCCAGAAAAACCAATGTGCTACACATTCATATTTCTGGCAGAAAGAAAATGTTTGAAAATTGAGTTTCTAAATTTTTTTAAATTTTCGTTGAGCCAGAAAAATTAATCTGTTGCACTAAACCACAGACATCATGGCGTATACGTAACAATTTTGATACACATTCATGTTTTTGGCTCAAAGAAAATTTTACAAAATTTAGAAATGAAATTTTTAGAATTTGAAAAATTTACTTTGGAAATTTTCAAAAGTTTAATGTGCCGAATTTCGAGGAATTGAAGATATATTAGCCTAAAACATATATATGTGGAAAGAGTATATTGAGAATATAACTTGGAAAAACATATTTATCTCAAAAGCTAAAATTTCAAATTTTGCGAAAGCAATAAACCAAATACGATTTCGTACTCTTCCATATCAAGTTTTTATTATTTTTTTCTTATCAACCACACGTATGTAGGAAGTTAGGAAACGTTGAGAAAGCGATAGCTTCTCCACCTGTTTTCTTCTACCTTCGCTGCCAAATTCGTATGTCGATATGCAAATATTCTAGAGGAGAGTTTCTATTTTAATTTCGAGTCTACCTTACTTTGTATATCTGTAAATATTAAGTAAACGCCACGGACTTCACCAAAAACGACATTTTCAACAGTTTTCTACTCTAACAACATTTATTGCGACTACAATGCCTTTGCGCAATATTTTTAATGGCATTAGTCTCGTCATAAGATAACAAATTAAATTTAATAATTTAACTCTTTTTTTTTGGAGCTTTTTTGTGGCATGTTGAATAAATTGTATTTTGTCTGCTAAAAGTATGAGCTTGATGCAGCAATGGCATGAGCCCAACCAACATTAATATCAACGCTACACACAAAATGCAATTGCTCGTGCTACATGTGCATTTATTTGTGTGTGTGTGTTTATATAAATTTGTTGCAGTATTTGCAGTAAAACCAACCGCACTCTAGGGTACGCCATCATTTAGAGGCAATGGCATGAAAAAAAGGATTTTATATCTATTTATGTATGTATGTGGGTATATGAGTAGCTGGGTGTGCTTAAAAGACTGGGCGCGCAGAGTTTTTTTTGCAGTAAAATCACTGGGAATGACTGCAAAACACATTTAAAAAATTGCACTCGAGGGCCTTAGTTGTCGCAATTGTTACTTAAAAAATAAATGCTATTTGAGAGTTTTGTATATCAAAGCAGTTGCCAAAATATAAAAATAGCGAAATTTTAAATACAAATTTGTGCTTTATTTACAATTGTTTGCAGAGGTTATACATTTTTTTTTATGTTTGAAATTTAACTATTAAACTCCAAAATTTACGCTTCAAGAATGAATAATTGAATAATTATAAAAATAGTTTTTAATATTTTTAAATTACCCAAAAAAATAGTTTTTAGTCAATTTTTTTTTCGACAAATTGCCAAAAGAGTAAAAGATTCGAAATGTTTCTAATAATAAAAAAAAATTATTTAAAATATAAAAGAATTTTAAAACAAAAAAAATATTGATGTCCATTTTGCTCAAATTTTTTCATCACATCATCATTTTCCTTAACTCCTATTTGAGCATAGAGCCTCGAGCAGCGACATAAATCGTATTCTGTTTAGTGTACTTGAAAATCGTATATAAAATAAAAGCGACAGAAAAGGTAAATTGAAAATTAAAAAATTAAGAAAAGCTGACAAATATTTTCTCTTTTAAAATGCGATATAGTTCGAGAAAAATACATATATACACTTTATACAATTTTTCAGTACTAAAAAATTTCCTCACATATCGTCCGATCGTGGCGATTTTTAGTTAAAGTTTCGTCTAACAGCTTATACTTAGTTCGCAAAAAAGTTCATTAAGGCTTTGAAAATTTGTGACTGTGCAACAATTCTCTACCATTGAATTTTTATAAGGGCAACAGGATCCTTAACCAGAATATTGAAAAAAAGGTTTTCACCAGAAAAGGACATTGGAATTTCAAAAGGAGTTTAGTAGATTGCGTAACAATATGTTTTATAGCTAAAATATTTGTGCATATCTTGAAAATTTTCAACTATAGTGCACTTTTTATAGATCACGCACGGCGTATGAGTAACATTTAGTTATTCAAGTAAGAAAAGTTTAGATAAATTATATTCATGTTTGGTTGATATCTCCGAAACGGATTGAGATATCGAAATAAAACTTTTACTACGTTAAGGCTCTCATGAACACCTTTCATTTTATACCCATATTGTAGATTCAATTTAGAGGATATTTCCTGTCCATCTCTTGTGCATCCTTAAATATTGGTATACACAGAAAGTTGATATCCACATTTTTTTTTTTAATCACCAAATTAGCTAAACGTAGTGGGTTGCCGTAGTGGGTTGGGACAGTTTAATGGATGTATGAAAATTAAAAAAAAAGTCAAACAACTGAAACATATATTTGTGAGAAAAGTTCAACAAGTGACACCCTGACCTAAAAATTGTTTAATACAACACCACTACCAATTCACTAAGCTTACTTTCACGCTAAAAATATCGACCACATGAATTACATCGCCGCTTTGACCCTTTAATTCTACTCAAGAAGTTGTTAAAACAAAAGCAATACAAAACAAAAGGGACATTTTAAATCCCAACCACAATTATTTATGCTTCAAGTCGTGCTGAACCAACCACGCTTTTCAAGAGTTTCATGTCCGCTCTACTATTTCCTTTTTATTTTGCTTCTTCTGTCTCAAGTAGGACTTTTCTTTAAATTATCGCCATTAGGCATTTGTGAGCAATGTTGCTACATTATTTCATTAAAAGTAGCAACAGCTGTCGCGTATCCTCATCGCCTTAGATAACTTCTGTCCATCTGTCTGAGGTATTTTTTGTTTTTGTTTTGATATTGCTGCAAGGTACGCCCTCTCTTGTAAGTAACAACTCATTTTTGTTATTGTTCTATTTTGTTTTATTTTGTGGTTATATTTTTTTACTGTCCCTCCCTTTTGTTATTGAGCTACAACAATGGTCCCAACTTTAAGCTCGAGGGGAGTTTTGGCATTATTTATAGCAGAAAACAGTATGCAACCCTAATAATTTGACCAAACAATATTCTTTTGTTTACCAAAATGCGACTTAGATTTGGTTTTGTTATGAGCTATCATTACTTTGGGTCAGCGCATTGCTTTCCTTTTTAGCCATTTACTGCACTTGTCCCGAAGTTAGTGGGTCGCGTGCTGAGTTTATTACTTCACCCGTTAAATGGTGATTGCAGATGAGAACAAAAGACTTTAAATATTTTCTCATTTTTCAGCAAAAAACTTATTTAAGTAATCTTTAAAGTACGCAAATTTAGGTTGGCAAAAGAAAGTAATGTAATAAAATAAAATAAAATAAAATAAAATAAGATAAAATAAAATAAAATAAACTAAAAACAAATAAAATAAAATAAAATAAAATAAAATAAAATAAAATAAAATAAAATAAAATAAAATAAAATAAAATAAAATAAAATAAAATAAAATAAAATAAAATAAAATAAAATAAAATAAAATAAAATAAAATAAAATAAAATAAAATAAAATAAAATAAAATAAAATAAAATAAAATAAAATAAAATAAAATAAAATAAAATAAAATAAAATAAAATAAAATAAAATAAAATAAAATAAAATAAAATAAAATAAAATAAAATAAAATAAAATAAAATAAAATAAAATAAAATAAAATAAAATAAAATAAAATAAAATAAAATAAAATAAAATAAAATAAAATAAAATAAAATAAAATAAAATAAAATAAAATAAAATAAAACAAAATAAAATAAAATAAAATAAAATAAAATAAAATTGAATAAAATAAAAACAAATAAAAAAAGTAAAACAGAAAAAATAAAAGTGCCATCCCTAAAATTGAAACTGCCAATTGTATTTAAGGACTACTCCGTTCGCTTTATGGGTTAAAAATCTGCATATTTTTTCTGTGATATTAAGTGCTACTATTATTTTGTCGCAGATATTTCTTAATGTCAATCTTTTGTCAGCTTTTTGCTATCGCAAATTTATGCAACCCAATTCGCACTGGGCGAGCTCTATAATGATTGTCTCAGCTCTCAGTCACATTCAAAGTAAAAGGTTATTACCGTTAAGGCTGTGCTCTTTGTAGCCCATTCGCTGTCCACTGCTTTGGCTTAGTCCCGAGGCGTTTTTGTTACTGCGCTTTCCTTTTTGTAACCATTCTCCCAATTTTTATTTGTTTTTTACTTTTTCTCACTCAAGAAAATGTATTCTTTGTTGCTTTTTCGTTTACTGCGCGCGTATTCGCCTCTGCCGTTAACTAGTGTTTATGCAAATTTAACAAAATGATAAACTGCACAACAATTTGCAACTTCACAATTTTGTCGACTTTGTTTTGCCTCGGCTTAGCTGTGGCCGCTACGTTTTTAATGATGATAAAGTAGAGATCATACTTTTTTTTGGGAGCAAAGTGTCACCATTTAAAATTAGCCTCTTCAAGTTTTCAATTAAGATTGTTGAGTGGGTCTTTTCAAAATGCAGGGCTTAGCAATTCTTTTAAGGGACAAACGGAACCTTGACATTAGGTCGTTGAAGGTAAGTTCAGCCATTCGAAATTAAATTACTTATTTTTTACTTGACTTTATTTTTATGATATGTGTTACTTCATTTTATTTTATTTTATTTTATTTTATTTTATTTTATTTTATTTTATTTTATTTTATTTTATTTTATTTTATTTTATTTTATTTTATTTTATTTTATTTTATTTTATTTTATTTTATTTTATTTTATTTTATTTTATTTTATTTTATTTTATTTTATTTTATTTTATTTTATTTTATTTTATTTTATTTTATTTTATTTTATTTTATTTTATTTTATTTTATTTTATTTTATTTTATTTTATTTTATTTTATTTTATTTTATTTTATTTTATTTTATTTTATTTTATTTTATTTTATTTTATTTTATTTTATTTTATTTTATTTTATTTTATTTTATTTTATTTTATTTTATTTTATTTTATTTTATTTTACTTTATTTTATTTTATTTTATTTTATTTTATTTTATTTTATTTTATTTTATTTTATTTTATTTTATTTTATTTTATTTTATTTTATTTTATTTTATTTTATTTTATTTTATTTTATTTTACTTTACTTATTTTTGTAAATTCCAATTTTATTTTATTTTATCTTATTTCTACAGAAGTACTGTCTGAGTACCTCGTCTAACAAAATTCAAAAATATTTAAGTGGACCGATTTTACTGTGAGTCACTGTATGTCTGTTCTAAAAATTGTAGTAGTAAATTTTGCCCATATCACATACACATCAAAGCATACGCGCCATTGTGACCCAGAAAGCCAGCGACGAGTTTTTGCAAATTTAATTTCGCTTAAAAAATGAAAGCAAATTGGAGTCTTACACAAACAAGACCAACAACAAGTGTTACAGTAATACCAACAGCAATAGGAAATACAAGTGCAGCAATTCGCTAAAATTTATGTGAACATACAAACATACCTATCTTCTTTCATATAACATGTGTGCCTTCATACGAACCTTTTACTAGAAAAGTACATATGCAATCAAATGTGCCTACTTACATTCATACAAACAAAAACAAAAAATATCTACTATACCCACGTATATACTTAGACTCATAATACCATTATATACTTAGATACATTTGCATGTGAATATGCTGAAAATTAAGTTTTCACTTCACTTCGCATATGCCTTGGCTGCCGTCAAAATGTGGCTAAAGACTGCAGTAACGTTACCGCAAAACACCTACTCACACTAATATTAACGAGCACAAGTACGTCTACACACTGACACACAAACACGCACGCACACACTTACTCAAAAGTTACAACACAAATTCAACTCAATGAATGAATTTCTTTTGGCTAACACTTGACGTACTCGTTCGTATGTGGTTCGTTCACATAGTGTCCATATAAAAAAATTATGCAATTGAATATGCATGTGTGTGTACGATTGTGTGTAAGTATGTATGTTACTGCATTGTGGTTTTGTGAAAACGCTCAAGCAAAAGAAACAGGCCACAAACGCTATTAACCCAATAACATTATGACATTATAGCGTTAGTGGTCTAATGCCATATTACAAGTTGTGTAGCGAATGAAATCAAGACGGTGAGTGTTAGTGTGGTGCAGTGTACAGTAGTGGGTGAGACAAGTGCGGGGTGTGGTTGAGCAGATATTGTGCGGTAGGGGTCTGCATAATTTTGTGTCATATATTGTTTTGTTACTTAAGTTATCTTGTGATTTAATTTATTTTGATTTTGTTTGTGGTTTTTAGTGATTTTCCGCTTCTCTCTCTCTTTCTCGCACTCTGCCAATTTTTAAATTGCTAATATGAGTGAAATTTTTTAGGTGTTTTTTTTTTGTCGATTTACCACCTACCATCATACATTTTTGGGATATTCGCTTTTATATCGATAAGATCTGCCATCTAGGTGTTGCCACTAGTCAACAAACAAATTATTTAGTGATGAGTAGATATCTAAAATAAACTAAATTAAATAACAAACTCGAAAAAATGTCTAGCCAAATTTGTAGATACTGCAGATATAAAAGTTTAACCGTAGACCTACGAAAAAAAACTACATACTCAATTCTACGTTTAGAGTAGTTTTCGACCCGAATATATTTGCTATTGATAAATTTAAAGTTGATAACTTCTTTTCAAACATTTATATTATTAAAAGGCATATATGTATACTACTACATTGCGGTTGTGACTTCGTTTACAAACGTTTTTTTGCAAATGGCCCATCTAAATTCAGTTTTGTTTTCTGAACTACAGTAAACCCCACTTAGGTACTCACCCACTTAAGTGCCTAACCCGCTGAACTACTCAAAATTTTTTGTGCACTCTGCTTTGTGTAAAAAATAGGAGGAAAATCCCCCTCTTAAGTAACACCCCGCTTTATTACCCAACTCGCTTAAGTGACTCAATTTTTCGTGCGCCAGTTTTCGTTCCTCATAGAATTTTTCCCTCTTAAGTACCTACCTGGTACTTACAGGATAGGTTTCGACCCGACCGTAGGTACGGTTAAAACAAACAATTTTATATTCATTGGAAATTTTTCAACTACTTGAGCATGAATAAACTAGCATTTGCGAGACGAAATCACCTGTGTAAATAACTAATGTTCGAAAAAAATACAGATACCCCAATAAATAAATGGGACGGAATCGTTTGTCACTAGCTTAAAGATCTTGAGAATGTTTGTTTCTAAGAGTATGCGCTCAGTCCAGGTAAGTAAGAGCTTAACCCATTTAAGTATTAAGATGAAAGTTGGGCCATAGTGAGTTAAAAACACATGATAGGTATAAAAATATTTCATTTCAACTTAATTGGTCCTCCGCCTTGCGTGCCTTGCTTCCCTGTTGCTCTTGACTTGTGCCTGCTTTTTGCTCACCGTAAAAACCTCATTGCTTGCGGTAGGTGTGCCTGTCGTAAGAGGCGACTAAAATACACAAAATTGATGTTTGATCTAAGGATGTGATACCTCTTACCTCTCATTACCTAACTTTTTCTTACTTATCTACAGAAGGAGGGAGTGTGGAGTGGACCACCCGATACCAAATCGCTCCCGCAACAGCCAGGCAAGTACCGTAAGGGGCTAGTACAGCTGCATACTGAGTTCATAGCCGCTAAAGGATATTCTGTTACTTCTTTAAAATTAGGAACATCTTATAAAATTACAGTGGTGTCCAAAATATTAGGCGAGCAAAACAGAAAATTGGCTTCTTCAAATACGTGTGTGTTTTTGTTGATGTTGCTTGGAAAACATTGTTGAGAAATACTGTGTGAATTTTTTGTGTTTTTAGTGAAAATATTTATAGAAAAGACCCCTTATGTATGTATTTTTGTAAGGTGTTTTGTTTTTTCAATAAACAAAAAAAAATTAATTGTTATGAAATAAAAAAATCGGAATATTTTTTTTCGTATTTGGCTTCGGCTTCGGTTTTTGGCCAAAAAAAGGATTATGCCGAATACTCGGCTACTGCTTCGGCTTCGGCCCGAAATTCCAGCTTCGGTCGGATACTAGTAAGTAAGCATTTATTAGTATTTCGTTATTGTTTACTTACATATCGTAGCTCGTTTGCCAGAAGCATGAATGTGTAAATTTTTTGATTTTGAGTTAATCAGTCCACTGAATTGAACATTGAATGATTTATGTTATATAAATATGGAATAAAATGTATTATCGATGCCCTTTTAGTTTGCAAAGCAAAAAAAAAAAAAATACAATTATGGAAAACAGTCAATTTCTAAACTAGAATTCCCAGAATTTTGGTTTTATGACATTCATGCTTCAAAGTATTATTTTATTTATCAAGGACTGCAACCGAAAACGTAACCGTAACCGAGTAAAACCGATTCATTTTTCAAAACCGAAACCGTAACAGTTATTTTGATCTGAAAAAGAGAGAAACCGAAACTTTTTCTAAAGCTGGAACCGGTTCTAAACGGTTTTGAATTTTTTTATGCATTTTTACTTTTTGTGGGAACATATATGTTATTTTAACAAAGGGTACCCTGACTCGCTTCCATGGAAGATTATCAAAAGACACGTTTTGACCTCAGTATCAAATTCCGATAGAGGAAATTTAGCTATACATAGCTAAATGATGGCATCGAAACAAAATTTACGAGATCCGAGTAAAAGGTGTTTAGTGGCACGCATCAAGTTTTTTGACTTGGATTTCTTTCATTAAGTTTCCATTCTAATATTTTTCTATTAAAAAAAGTAGTAAATTTTTTTAAATAAATTTTTTTTTAAATTTATTTTAAGTTACCGGCTTTCGAAGTTCGAAGTTGGACCCTTCGAAAATTTGGTTTTCTAATTCTTTTGTTTAAAAAATTTAAAAAATTTAATTTCAAATAAACATAAAGTGTACCAATCAACTTAGAGGAGCAAGAAGGCCACGCCCACATAAAACCTTTTTCAATTTTTTAAACAAAGCAATTAGAAAACCAAATCTTCGAAGGGTCCAACTTGACTCGTAACCAAGTTTTGGAGGCTAACTTAAAAATATTGGAGTCCCATTTTTTTACTCATCTTTTAATCTCTTCAAAAAAGCTAATTTAGTCCCATACCCAGAAAAAAGTGGATTTTGTCGTATATTGTGTTTATATTGGAAAAATGTTACAAAAATTTAGACCTACATATTTTGCAGCTACATACTTACTTAAGTTTTGTATGAGCAAAACTTTTTTGCGTTCGTGTTTATATTTGGAAACTGAAACTGGAACGAAACCGTAACCGAAACCGAAACCGAAATAGATTTTGAATAACGAAAGCGGAACCGAAACCGATTCGTGTTACATAACCGAAACCGGAACGTTATTTTAATTGGTTTCATATCTTGATATTTACTTACTTTTTTTAAAGTATTGTAATATGCTAGGGTCTAAAGTGTAACATATAACATCGCACAGTGGCGCCTGTTTCATATATGTAAATTAAAAAAAAAAAAAAAAGCACTTTTTGCTGCACGGTTAAAAATTTGAGCCTAAATTTTCAACTTTTTTGGACTTTTTTGAAATTATTTAGTGATTTCTATCGAGTTTCCTGTTACGGCGGAATTGCTAATAGGTTCCCTAATCTAGACCAGTTTTCAAGAAAATTGCCTAAATGAACCGAGTTTCAATTTTAAGCCTGAAAAGTCTTAACAATTTTTTTAAAGAAAACTAAATTTTTTGTCCGTTGGCTGGGATTTGAAGCAAGACTCTGCACATCATTCCCGTCTGCTCTACCACTGAGCAAAATTCAACCATGAATAAGCTTTCAAAAATAAATGAAAACAAAACAAAAATTGTGGACCGAATTTTTTCTGAGAAGCTTTTCATGGCAGAAATACACCCGGAGAGTTTGCTAAATCAATGCCGGGGCGACTCTATTTTGAAAAAGCCTTTTCTAAATAATTTTTCATGTTGGTTTGACGGGGAGTCGATACCCGATGACGGTATAGTATGCCGAGCACACTACCGCTACACCATGATGGCCTATAATTTCAGGGACGTAACTGTTATAAGAAATATGATAAAAAGGTCCCATTAAACCTTTAGTACTGATGTATTAAAATATTGGTTATAATTAACCATTACCGTAAGATATACTTTATGTTGGTCACCATAACCATTATAAATGAGATAAACATTTTTTGGTTACGAATAACCATTAAGTCAACCAAAAATTTGTTTGGTTGCCAATAAAAGTTACTAATAGAAAATTATGTTGCTATGTTATGTATTAAAATATAACTCTTATCAGAACATAAATATTTATTTAAATATATAATACATCGAGTGGGTCACCTATAACTAAAAAATTATATTACTGGCGATAATGGTTATTTTTGTTGAGTTAATGGTTATTCGTAACCAAAAAAAATATATCTCTCATTTATATTGGTTACGATGTCCAAAATAAAATACCTCTTACGATAATGGTTAAAAATGCCATAAAACATATAAAGGGAATTTTCGCGTAACCTTTTCGTCTGAATAACCATTATTTTCGGTCCCTGTATAATTTCAATTAAAACCGTTCACGACTTAGCACGTTGAATTTGTTGCTTGATTAACTGAAATCCAAAGTAATTTTTTTAATTTTAGGAAATTCCTAATTCGAGAGCCTATTGTGCATGTCGCCAAATATGTATTTCTCAATAACACGTGCGACTTTCAAATATCGTTCAAGGTCAAACCTGCGACTATATAAGAGCCCCACTTTTACAAAAAAAATGTAGTCTGTCTAGCTTACAGCAAGTGATAAAGAAATTCCTAATTCGATAAAATGAAATTTGTCACCGTTTTCACTTTTCTAATCCTTGGCTTAATGGTCAACATGGCCACAGCCACAGGTTTCAGCCAATCCGAAAAAATGTACAATGATTTTGTGCAAAAGGTCAAGAGCAGCGGAAAATTTAACCAGAACAGCAACTACAAGGGAAGCAGCCGGCCTGATCCTCGCGGTTAACATCATCCGATGATTGTGGAAAACGAGTTTATTTTTTATTCTATGGTAATATTTGCAAGATATTAAGGTATATGGCTCCATCAGTTTTTTATTATTGTAATGAAGATATCTAAAAATAAAAGAAGTGACAATACAGATTCTGATAAAACAGTTCTATTTATCATTATACAGTTTCTAGTTATATGGCATAATATTTGTTAAAGTTAACGTGTGTAGAGACTACGGTGAGATTATGTTTCTAAGGACAAGCAGACGAACCTGCAGTCAAACTGATATTATAAATATAATTGCTTTATTCAACCCAAACCGATATATAACTTGCTCAACTTACGCGGTGCTTGCATTAATATTGGGGCGGAGACTGAATTTAGGTTAGTTGATAGTTACCAACCTCAGAGAGCAACTATCTCCTCCGAAAGGCTTAAAACATTCGACAGAGATATCTCCACTTAGTCGTGGGTAAAGCTGTGCAACTGAACAGGAAGTGATTTGTTGGTTTGACCTCGTCATGCAGCTAATGCAGCTGGGACTATCCAGATTATTCAAACGCACCGAGTGAGCCCTCGACGAGCAGTGCCCTGTCAACGCCCCAATTATCATGGATAGGTGTTTCTTAGATAACCCTAGTAATTCTGATGATCGTCTGGCGTTGTTAACTGGCCAGAAAGACATCGAAAGCTGAGAAAAGTTGGTATCAGAGTTTCAGGTAGCGAGAGTAGTTTCGAGTGTGCTGGAGATAGCCCGGCATGTTTCAAGAATGGCCGCACTGGTCATGAAAACCGCACGGAAATAGAAGAAGAAACAAGGAGAGACTGAGTGTCCTGAAGTTCTTGGAAGATACATGAGACCATTTTCTGACAGTGGTGCAGTGTACAGTAGTGGGTGAGACAAGTGCGGAATGTGGTTGAGCAGATATTGTGCGGTAGGGGTCTGCATAATTTTGTGTCATATATTGTTTTGTTACTTAAGTTATCTTGTGATTTAATTTATTTTGATTTTGTTTGTGGTTTGTAGTGATTTTCCGCTTCTCTCTCTCTCTCTCGCACTCTGCCAATTTTTAAATTGCTAATATGAGAGAAATTTTTTAGGTGTTTTTTTTTTTCTTTCAAAATGGATTATGCCACTTGCGGTGGTGTACAAATTTGCCACGTTATTCAAAATTTCAAGAATTACATAGGGTATACTGCTATTGGTTTCAAACCAAAGGTATTTTACTACGGGTTTCAAGAAGAAATAGGTATAAGTCGAGTTACCACCTACCATCATACATTTTTGGGATATTCGCTTTTATATCGATAAGATCTGCCATCTAGGTGTTGCCACTAATCAACAAACAAATTATTTACTGATGAGTAGATATCTAAAATAAATTAAATTATGTAACAACCTCGAAAAAAATGTCTAGCCAAATTTGGAGATACTGCAGAAATAAAAGTTTAACCGTAGACCTACGAAAAAAAACTACATACTCAATTCTACGTTTAGGGTAGTTTTCGACCCGAATATATTTGCTATTGATAAATTTAAAGTTGATAACTTCTTTTCAAACATTTATATTATTTAAAGGCATATATACTACTACATTGCGGTTGTGACTTCGTTTACAAACGTTTTTTTGCAAATGGCCCATCTAAATTCAGTTTTGTTTTCTGAACTACAGGTACTCACCCACTTAAGTGCCTAACCCGCTGAACTACTCAAAATTTTTTGTGCACTCTGCTTTGTGTAAGAAATAGGAGGAAAATCCCCCTCTTAAGTAACACCCCGCTTTATTACCCAACTCGCTTAAGTGACTAAATTTTTCGTGCGCCAGTTTTCGTTCCTCATAGAATTTTCCCCTCTTAAGTACCTACTTGGTACTTACAGCTCAATGGCAGCACTATAAAATCGATATTTGATTTCACTTGCACAATCGATAGTTGTCAAAGTGAATTTAAGGTGAAAATAGCCACATATACAAATGATACTACTTCTCATTTTTCATATATTCCTTAAGTACACAACCCGCTTTAGTACCTCAAAAGGCGGAACATTTTACTCAGAGTACTCAAGCGGGTTTTACTGTAGCTTTTTTTGGGTCACACAGTAGTGATATCTACCGTGCTCTTTACTTGGGCGCGTCCGGGTACTGTAGTTGTGAGCTACTAGACTGCAGGTCAGCATCATTCATATACAGGACACACAAGCCACTTAAAAAGGAAGTAGTCTAGCATTCAGTACTCTATAAAATGGAAAGCAAATTCAGTACGTGAAGAAATATCAGATTTTTTAGCCTTTCGGATAGTTTTCGACCCGACCCTAGGTACGGTTAAAACAAACAATTTTATATTCATTGGAAATTTTTCAACTACTTGAGCATGAATAAACTAGCATTTGCGAGACGAAATCACCTGTGTAAATAACTAATGTTCGAAAAAAATACAGATACCCCAATAAATAAATGGGACGGAATCGTTTGTCACTAGCTTAAAGATCTTGAGAATGTTTGTTTCTAAGAGTATGCGCTCAGTCCAGGTAAGTAAGAGCTTAACCCATTAATGTATTAAGATGAAAGTTGGGCCATACTGAGTTAAAAAAACATGATAGGTATCAAAATATTTCACTTCAACTTAATTGGTCCTACGCCTTGCCTGCCTTGCTTCCCTGTTGCTCTTGTCTCGTGCCTGCTTTTTGCTCACCGTAAAAATCTCATTGCTTGCGGTAGGTGTGCCTGTCGTAAGGGGCAACTAAAATACACAAAATTGATGTTTGATCTAAGGATGTGATACCTCTTACCTCTCATTACCTAACTTTTTCTTACTTATATATAGAAGGAGGGAGTATGGAGTGGACCACCCGATACCAAATCGCTCCCGCAACAGCCAGGCAAGTACCGTAAGGGGCTAGTACAGCTGCATACCGAGTTCATAGCCGCTAAAGGATATTCTGTTACTTCTTTATAATTAGGAACATCTTATAAAATTACAGTGGTGTCCAAAATATTAGGCGAGCAAAACAGAAAATTGGCTTCTTCCATACAATATAACAAAAAGAAAATTTACCAAAAAAAATTCTGTTATATTAACTTTTTCCAATATTTACATTTTACTGATCGCATGTCATGTTTAAATAATAGTTGTTTTTTTTAACTAAACTTGCTTTACTTGAACAAATGATAACAATATTTCTTCTCTTGTTGTGTATATAATAGTGTCGGACCGAAGGTTCGGCCAAGTTGCGGTATTCGGCCTATTCGACTGCTATTTTTTATTCGGCTTCGGCTTCAATAACAAAAAATGTACTTGATTTTACGAATTTTTGATTTTCTATAAGGGAAGTGGCAGAAACTTGCAGTAATATTTTTCTGTTATTGAGCATACCTAAGATTCCGAACGATAACTTATGCTTGTTATTTAATATGTGGATTGATGCGTTTAAAGTAGCCAAAATTGCACACGCAAAGCGTAAACTAATACAAGTCTTGAAGTGAATTTGAGCGAATGCTTAAATCAACCCCAGATCTTCGTAGTGTTAATATATTCCATTAATGGCATTCCTACAACTTTTTCAAATAAAAAAGGGATGCAAAAAAAAAAAAATACTTAACTGCCCCTCCAACAAGTTTGGCAAACGAGCAATTATAACATAAATTCAACATTTTTTTCGTGCAACATTAAAATACGTGTGTGTTTTTGTTGATGTTGCTTGGAAAAGATTGTTGGGAAATACTGTGTGAATTTTTTGTGTTTTTAGTGAAAATATTTATAGAAAAGACCCCTTATGTATGTATTTTTGTAAGGTGTTTTGTTTTTTTCAATAAACAAAAAAAAAATTAATTGTTATGAAATAAAAAAATCGGAATATTTTTTTTCGTATTTGGCTTCGGCTTCGGTTTTTGGCCAAAAAAAGGATTATGCCGAATACTTGGCTACTGCTTCGGCTTCGGCCCAAAATTCCAGCTTCGGTCGGACACTAGTAAGTAAGCATTTATTAGTATTTCGTTATTGTTTACTTACATATCGTAGCTCGTTTGCCAGAAGCATGAATGTGTAAATTTTTTGATTTTGAGTTAATCAGTCCACTGAATTGAACATTGAATGATTTATGTTATATATATATGGAATAAAATGTATTATCGATGCCCTTTTAGTTTGCAAAGCAAAAAAAAAAAATACAATTATGGAAAACAGTCAATTTCTAAACTAGAATTCCCAGAATTTTGGTTTTATGACATTCATGCTTCAAAGTATTATTTTATATATCAAGGACTGAAACCGAAAACGTAACCGTAACCGAGTAAAACCGATTCATTTTTCAAAACCGAAACCGTAACAGTTATTTTGATCTGAAAAAGAGAGAAACCGAAACTTTTTCTAAAGCCGGAACCGGTTCTAAACGGTTTTGAATTTTTTTATGCATTTGTACTTTTTGTGGGAACATATATGTTATTTTAACAAGGGGTACCCTGAATCGCTTCCATGGAAGATTATCGAAAGACACGTTTTGACCTCAGTATCAAATTCCGATAGAGGAAATTTAGCTATACATAGCTAAATGATGGCATCGAAACAAAATTTACGAGATCCGAGTAAAAGGTGTTTAGTGGCACGCATCAAGTTTTTTGACTTGGATTTCTTTCATTAAGTTTCCATTCTAATATTTTTCTATTAAAAAAAGTAGTAAATTTTTTTAAATAAATTTTGTTTTTTAATTTATTTTATGTTACGGGCTTTCGAAGTTCGAAGTTGGACCCTTCGAAAATTTGGTTTTCTAATTCTTTTGTTTAAAAAATTTAAAAAATTAAATTTCAAATAAACATAAAGTGTACCAATCAACTAAGAGGAGCAAGAAGGCCACCCCCACATTAAACCTTTTTCAATTTTTTAAACAAAGCAATTAGAAAACCAAATCTTCGAAGGGTCCAACTTGACTCGTAACCAAGTTTTGGAGGCTAACTTAAAAAAATTGGAGTGCCATTTTTTTACTCATCTTTTAATCTCTTCAAAAAAGCTAATTTAGTCTCATACCCAGAAAAAGTGGATTTTGTCGTATATTGTGTTTATATTGGAAAAATGTTATAAAAATTTAGACCTACATATTTTGCAGCTACATACTTACTTAAGTTTTGTATGAGCAAAACTTTTTTGCGTTCGTGTTTATATTTGGAAACTGAAACTGGAACGAAACCGTAACCGAAACCGAAACCGAAATAGATTTTGAATAACGAAAGCGGAACCGAAACCGATTCGTGTTACATAACCGAAAACGGAACGTTATTTTAATTGGTTTCATATCTTGATATTTACTTACTTTTTTTAAAGTATTGCAATATGCTAGGGTCTAAAGTGTAACATATAACATCGCACAGTGGCGCCTGTTTCATATATGTAAATTAAAAAAAAAAAAAAGCACTTTTTGCTGCACGGTTAAAAATTTGAGCCTAAATTTTCAACTTTGTTGGACTTTTTTGAAATTATTTAGTGATTTCTATCGAGTTTCCTGTTACGGCGGAATTGCTAATAGGTTCCCTAATCTAGACCAGTTTTCAAGAAAATTGCCTAAATGAACCGGGTTTCAATTTTAAGCCTGAAAAGTCTTAACAATTTTTTTAAAGAAAACTAAATTTTTTGTCCGTTGGCTGGGATTTAAAGCAAGACTCTGCACATCATTCCCGTCTGCTCTACCACTGAGCAAAATTCAACCATGAATAAGCTTTCAAAAATAAATGAAAACAAAACAAAAATTGTAGACCGAATTTTTTCTGAGAAGCTTTTCATGGCAGAAATACACCCGGAGAGTTTGCTAAATCAATGCCGGGGCGATTCTATTTTGAAAAAGCCTTTTCTAAATAATTTTTCATGTTGGTTTGACGGGGAGTCGATACCCGATGACGGTATAGTATGCCGAGCACACTACCGCTACACCATGATGGCCTATAATTTCAGGGACGTAACTGTTATAAGAAATATGATAAAAAGGTCCCATTAAACCATTAGTACTGATGTATTAAAATATTGGTTATAATTAACCATTACCGTAAGATATACTTTATGTTGGTCACCATAACCATTATAAATGAGACAAACATTTTTTGGTTACGAATAACCATTAAGTCAACCAAAATTTTGTTTGGTTGCCAATAAAAGTTACTAATAGAAAATTATGTTGCTATGTTATGTATTAAAATATAACTCTTATCAGAACATAAATATTTATTTAAATATATAATACATCGAGTGGGTCACCTATAACTAAAAAATTATATTACTGGCGATAATGGTTATTTTCGTTGAGTTAATGGTTATTCGTAACCAAAAAAAATATATCTCTCATTTATATTGGTTACGATGTCCAAAATAAAATACCTCTTACGATAATGGTTAAAAATGCCATAAAACATATAAAGGGAATTTTCGCGTAACCTTTTCGTCTGAATAACCATTATTTTCGGTCCCTGTATAATTTCAATTAAAACCGTTCACGACTTAGCACGTTGAATTTGTTGCTTGATTAACTGAAATCCAAAGCAATTTTTTTAATTTTAGGAAATTCCTAATTCGAGAGCCTATTGTGCATGTCGCCAAATATGTATTTCTCAATAACACGTGCGACTTTCAAATCTCCCGTGACACAACAAAACCAAGCAACTGGTTTTTTCAAAATGTTGGGAAATTAAGGGTTTGTGTAGCAGGCCATATCTCCGGCAAAAAGCAACTTCTATATACAACTTTTGTGATAGTTACTTGGATTTGTTATGCACTTCCATATAAAAACGAAATTGCATGTCGGAAGCAAATCCTTTTTATTTTTTTGGGTATCACACTAAATTTTCCTTGTTTATCTCCTCGATATTCGAAATCCAAAGGAGAATCACTCTTGCCAACAAGTGTTACTAAGTAGGCAATTGAGTAGTAAAGTCCTCTCTCGACAAACAAAGATCACGCTCCATAAGTCTCTCATCATGCCAGTCCTAATGTACGACTCGGAATCATGGACAGTGTCAAGAGAAGATGAGATGGCCCTTTGAGTATTTGAGAAAAAAGTTTTCCGGAAGATTTATGGTCCTTCCCGTGATGCCAACGGCGAGTATCGAACGAACTTTAACGATGGGCTGTACGAGCTTTACGCAGACCTGGCCATAGTGTAGCGAATTGAAGCCCAAAGGCTCTGCTGGCTGGGTCATGTTATGCGAATGGACAAGGAAGCATCAACCCAGATAGTTTTCCTATCGACACCCGAATTGGAGAGCAGAGAAAGGGAGAGACCTCGACTGAGATGGAAACAATAAGGAGGATGACTTGAACTCCTTTGGTGTTTTCAATTGGCGTCAGTTGTCGCTAAAAAGTAACGACTGGCGTGATTTAATACGAAGCGGCCAAAATTGCCTAGGCTGTTAAGCGCCAATAAATAATGATGGAACCTGGTTGAATATATTTTCTAGATTCTCACTATCAGCAAGCCAAGATTAGACCTCCCCTATAGTGGGCTGCACTTGAGGAAACAGAAGCTCTTGGCCTGCGTCTGAATCAAGACTTAAAAGTTCTCTTACACTACCACAACTTTCAGATATAGTATAAAAAGTCCATACTCCTCTGGCAAAATGTGTTCTGATTCGCCATCTGATGCTTGGCTGAAATCACATAATATTCCCTAGTTTATCCCTGCAATGATTTTAAAATTATCTCAAATACTTTCCTTATAACAATAAGATAAATCAAGCATCTTTAAAAGTTACTTGGTTTTGTGAAATAATCACATACATTTTTTTAGGAAATTCTAATAATTCTTGATTCACAAATGAGTTTTAATGGTTTTTGCATTGATAGGAGATCGAAACTAAAACAGAAACTTAGAGTGACGATAAGAAATTGATTTCTAATGACTTTTTGTAAAAAAGAGTAGTATTTGTTGCAAAATTTTCAGTTACTAAAAAAAGAACACGAGTTACTTGGTTTTGTTGTGAACTAATTTCTTGATCCAGTGCGTTTTAAGTTACTTGGTTTTATAACTTTTTTAGTTTAAGGTACTTAGAAACAAGACAGGAAGAAACGGATCGAGTTCCCTGATCGATTTTTTTAACGGGATTCCGAAAATTCGTAGAACGACGAAACCAAGTAAGTGACACTTACTTGGTTTTGTGATATCACGGGAGAAATATCGTTCAAGGTCAAACCTGCGACTATATAAGAGCCCCACTTTTACAAAAAAAATGTAGTCTGTCTAGCTTACAGCAAGTGATAAAGAAATTCCTAATTCGATAAAATGAAATTTGTCACCGTTTTCACTTTTCTAATCCTTGGCTTAATGGTCAACATGGCCACAGCCACAGGTTTGAGCCAATCCGAAAAAATGTACAATGATTTTGTGCAAAAGGTCAAGAGCAGCGGCAAATTTAACCAGAACAGCGACTACAATGGAAGCCGCCGGCCTGATCCTCGCGGTTAACATCATCCGATGATTGTGGAAAACGAGTTTATTTTTTATTCTATGGTAATATTTGCAAGATATTAATGGCACAATATGGCTCCATCAGTTTTTTATTATTGTAATGAAGATATCTAAAAATAAAAGAAGTGACAATACAGATTCTGATAAAACAGTTCTATTTATCATTATACAGTTTCTAGTTATATGGCATAATATTTGTTTAAGTTAACGTGTGTAGGGAACTACGGTGAGATTAGTCTCTAAGGACAATCAGAGGAACCTGCAGTCAAACTGATATTATAAATATAATTGCTTTATTCAACCCAAACCGATATATACCTTGCTCATCTTACGCGTTGCTTGCATTAATATTGGGGCGGAGACTGACTTTAGGTTAGGTGATAGTTACCAACCTGTTAGGTGTTTCTTAGAGAACCCTAGTAATTCTGATGATCGTCTGGCGTTGTTAACTGGCCAGAAAGACATCGAAAGCTGAGAAAAGTTGGTATCAGAGTTTCAGGTAGCGAGAGTAGTTTCCAGTGTGCTGGAGATAGCCGGGCATGTTTCAAGAATGGCCGCACTGGTCACGAAAACCGCACGGAAATAGAAGAAGAAACAAGGAGAGACTGAGTGTCCTGAAGTTCTTGGAAGATACATGAGACCATTTTCTGACAGTGGTGCAGTGTACAGTAGTGGGTGAGACAAGTGCGGAATGTGGTTGAGCAGATATTGTGCGGTAGGGGTCTGCATAATTTTGTGTCATATATTGTTTTGTTACTTAAGTTATCTTGTGATTTAATTTATTTTGATTTTGTTTGTGGTTTGTAGTGATTTTCCGCTTCTCTCTCTCTCTCTCGCACTCTGCCAATTTTTAAATTGCTAATATGAGAGAAATTTTTTAGGTGTTTTTTTTTTTTTCTTTCAAAATGGATGATGCCACTTGCGGTGGTGTACAAATTTGCCACGTTATTCAAAATTTCAAGAATTCCATAGGGTATACTGCTATTGGTTTCAAACCAAAGGTATTTTACTACGGGTTTCAAGAAGAAATAGGTATAAGTCGAGTTACCACCTACCATCATACATTTTTGGGATATTCGCTTTTATATCGATAAGATCTGCCATCTAGGTGTTGCCACTAATCAACAAACAAATTATTTACTGATGAGTAGATATCTAAAATAAATTAAATTATATAACAACCTCGAAAAAAATGTCTAGCCAAATTTGTAGATACTGCAGAAATAAAAGTTTAACCGTAGACCTACGAAAAAAAACTACATACTCAATTCTACGTTTAGGGTAGTTTTCGACCCGAATATATTTGCTATTGATAAATTTAAAGTTGATAACTTCTTTTCAAACATTTATATTATTTAAAGGCATTTATACTACTACATTGCGGTTGTGACTTCGTTTACAAACGTTTTTTTGCAAATGGCCCATCTAAATTCAGTTTTGTTTTCTGAACTACAGGTACTCACCCACTTAAGTGCCTAACCCGCTGAACTACTCAAAATTTTTTGTGCACTCTGCTTTGTGTAAGAAATAGGAGGAAAATCCCCCTCTTAAGTAACACCCCGCTTTATTACCCAACTCGCTTAAGTGACTAAATTTTTCGTGCGCCAGTTTTCGTTCCTCATAGAATTTTCCCCTCTTAAGTACCTACTTGGTACTTACAGCTCAATGGCAGCACTATAAAATCGATATTTGATTTCACTTACACAATCGATAGTTGTCAAAGTGAATTTAAGGTGAAAATAGACACATATACAAATGATACTATTTCTCATTTTTCATATATTCCTTAAGTACACAACCCGCTTTAGTACCTCAAAAGGCGGAACATTTTACTCGGAGTACTCAAGCGGGTTTTACTGTAGCTTTTTTTGGGTCACACAGTAGTGATATCTACCGTGCTCTTTACTTGGGCGCGTCCGGGTACTGTAGTTGTGAGCTACTAGACTGCAGGTCAGCATCATTGGAAAGCAAATTCAGTACGTGAAGAAATATCAGAATTTTTATTTTACAAGTTATTAAGGTATAGCTACGTACAGCAGCCTGGGAATCGTTTGTCACTAGCTTAAAGAACTTGAGAATGTTTGTTTCTAAGAGAATGCGCTCAGTCCAGGTAAGTAAGAGCTTAACCCATTAATGTATTAAGATGAAAGTTGGGCCATACTGAGTTAAAAACACATGATAGGTATATAAATATTTCATTTCAACTTAATTGGTCCTCCGCCTTGCCTGCCTTGCTTCCCTGTTGCTCTTGACTTGTGCCTGCTTTTTGCTCGCCGTAAAAACCTGATTGCTTGCGGTAGGTGTGCCTGTCGTAAGAGGCGACTAAAATACACAAAATTGATGTTTGATCTCAGGATGTGATACCTCTTACCTCTCATTACCTAACTTTTTCTTACTTATATATAGAAGGAGGGAGTGTGGAGTGGACCACATCATTCCAAATCGCTCCCGCAACAGCCAGCCAAGTACCGTAAGGGGCTAGTACAGCTGCATACCGAGTTCATAGCCGCTAAAGGATATTCTGTTACTCCTTTAAAATTAGGTTAATCTTATAAAATTGCAGTGGTGTCCAAAATATTAGGCGCACAAAACAGAAAATTTGCTTCTTCCATACAATATAACAAAAATAAAATTTAGTTTTTGCATAGAAACAATTGTTTCAGGCCCTATACCAAAAAAAAATTCTGTTATATTAACTTGTTCCAATATTTACATTTTACTGATAACATCCCTGCAGCGAAACCTCAAACTAATCAGAAAAATACTAGTATACAACTATAATTTTCTGGCAGAACTCATACTTGTCAGGAAATATCCATTCCATACTAAGTAGTATACAACTAGATTTTTCCGGAAGAAATTATACCAGTTAAAATATACAAAATTCATTCGTTTCGTTTTCTCTTATAATTCATAAATGCTTTTTCATGATAGGGTAAATACTAGGGATCCCGGGATCCCGTTGTTTTTTAAGTCCCGAAAATCCCGGGATTACTAGACCTAAATCCCGGGTTCACCGAAAATAAATGTTTAAATACATTTAAGCTATCTTGTATTTATATATGCAACGAATTCAGGTCCAGGTTAAGAGATGACACTATTAATGCAATAATTTCTTTAAGATCACACTTCAAACTTCAGAAAAAGTAATTTTTCTCTAAGTCCAATGGAATTCCTTTTTATTTTTATATACAATGAAATTTTTATTAATACTATGCATACCTGAATTGTCGAAGACCAAAGGTAAAAATTTAATTAAAAAAATCATAACTATGTACGTAGTTTTCGCCACTATCGCTTAAGAATTTTTAGTCATTTATATACATAAGTCGTTATTAATGTATCAAACATGCTATTTGTACCTGTGGTACAAAAAAATTGTACCAAATTTCTGAATACATATATTTTATTTACAAATTTAATGTAAATTTTTTTTTGTTCTTACATATCGTCGGAAAAAGTACAAAACCGCACATCGCAATTCTGCAAAACCGCACATACGTAGCCGCACAAATTTTACAGGAGACACTGAAAACTGATTAACTTTTGTACGAGCCACTATGTGGTGGGTCAAATTCAAATGTCGTTTTTTGACATTCTTTTGCTCAAACCCCTACTTCTTTGTTACTAATGAATGGATCCGGGTACCCAGAAGCTCTGTTAGGTAAATCTCATTTTTGACAGAAATGTCGAATGTGCGGTTTTGCAGAAGTGCGATGTGCGGTTTTGTACTTTTTCCGACGATATGTAAGTCGTTGTTAATCATACATATATGTACGTATATTTGGCTATGTTTACCAGTAGTACAAACAACTTATGTTTCAAGTGCCTGAATAGTAACTTTGAGTTACAAATTTAATGTTACTTTTCGTTCCTTATAAAAATTACTGCCTTAATAAATACGTACAGACATACTTAAATGAATTACTATAATTTAGTCTACTTTAATACATAGATATGGGGTGCCATTTTTAGCAAAAAAAAATCGGGATAGTCCCGGGATCCCGGGATTGAACTTTCAAATCCCGAAAATCCCGAGAGGCTAGAAATCCCGGAAATTGGATTCCCTAGTAAATACAAATAGCCGCTGCTTTCTTAAGAATAAACATGAAAATAAAGCTGGCTGAAATCGTATTAGTCCAGGTTCAATGATTTTTGGACTAGTATGTGTCTAGTATTTTCCATACTAGTCCTTTTTGGACTAGTATGTTGACTAGTTCATTTTATGGAAATTATACTAGTCCAGGTTGAACTAGTATGGAACTGGTATTTTACAACTAGTATGAAACTGGTATTTCCTGACTAGTAGATAACAGGTATATTCTGGTCGAAATCTGACAATTGACATCTTGTAGGACATCAACACGTAAAAAATACCAGTTGCTTATATGGAAAAAAGACAGAACACTGACTAGTTGGGCCCGGTGCACCAACTAGTTGCAAAGTAGTTTTCAACTAGTTGCTTTCGCTGCAGGGATGTCATGTTTAAATAATAGTTTTTTTTTTAACTAAACTTGCTTTACTTGAACAAATGATAACAATAATTCTTCTCTTGTTGTGTATATAATAGTGTCCGACCGAAGGTTCGGCCAAGTTGCGGTATTCGGCCTATTCGACTGCTATTTTTTATTCGGCTTCGGCTTCAATAACAAAAAATGTACTTGATTTTACGAATTTTTGATTTTCTATAAGGGAAGTGGCAGAAACTTGCAGTAATATTTTTCTGTTATTGAGCATGCCTAAGATTCTGAACGATAACTTATGCTTGTTATTTAATGTGTGGATTGATGCGTTTAAAGTAGCCAAAATTGCACACGCAAAGCGTAAACTAATACAAGTCTTGAAGTGAATTTGAGTGAATGCTTAAATCAACCCCAGATCTTCGTAGTGTTAATATATTCCATTAATGGCATTCCTACAACTTTTTTCAAATAAAAAAGGGATACAAAAAAAAAAAAATACTTAACTGCCCCTCCAACAAGTTTGGCAAACGAGCAATTATAACACAAATTCAACATTTTTTTCGTGCAACATTAAAGTACGTGTGTGTTTTTGTTGATGTTGCTTGGAAAAGATTGTTGGGAAATACTGTGTGAATTTTTTGTGTTTTTAGTGAAAATATTTATAGAAAAGACCCCTTATGGATGTATTTTTGTAAGGTGTTTTGTTTTTTCAATAAAAAAAAAAAAAATGAATTGTTATGAAATAAAAAAATCGGAATATTTTTTTCGTATTTGGCTTCGGTTTTTGGCCAAAAAAAGGATCATGCCGAATACTCGGCTACTGCTTCGGCTTCGGCCCAAAATTCCAGCTTCGGTCGGATACTAGTAAGTAAGCATTTATTAGTATTTCGTTATTGTTTACTTACATATCGTAGCTCGTTTGCATATGTAAAAAAAATGTACTTATTTTTGGAAATCAGTCAATTTCTAAACTAGAATTCCCAGAATTTTGGTTTTATGGCATTCATGCTTAAAAGTATTATTGTATTTATCAAGGACTGAAACCGAAACCGTAACCGTAACCGATTAAAACCGAATCATTTTTCAAAACCGAAACCGTAACCGTCATTTTGATCTGAAAAAGAGAGAAACCGAAACTTTTTCTAAAGCCCGAACCGGTTCTAAAAGGTTTTGAATTTTTTTATGCATTTTTACTTTTTGTGGGAACATATATGTTATTTTAACAAAGGGTACCCTGAATAGCTTTCATGGAAGATTATCGAAAGACACGTTTTGACCTCAGTATCAAATTCCGATAGAGGAAATTTAGCTATACATAGCTGAATGATGGCATCGAAACAAAATTTACGAGATCCCAGTAAAAGGTGTTTAGTGGCACGCATCAGGTTTTTTGACTTGGATTTATTTCATTAAGTTTCCATTCTAATATTTTTCTATTAAAAAAAGTAGTAAATTTTTTTAAATAAATGTTTTTTTTTAATTTATTTTAAGTTACGGGCTTTCGAAGTTCGAAGTTGGACCCTTCGAAAATTTGGTTTTCTAATTCTTTTGTTTAAAAAGTTTAAAAAATTAAATTTCAAATAAACATAAAGTGTACCAATCAACTTAGAGGAGCAAGAAGGCCACGCCCACATTAAACCTTTTTCAATTTTTTAAACAAAGCAATTAGAAAACCAAATCTTCGAAGGGTCCAACTTAACTCGTAACCAAGTTTTGGAGGCTAACTTAAAAAAAAATTGGAGTCCCATTTTTTTACTCATCTTTTAATCTCTTCAAAAAAGTTAATTTAGTCCCATACCCAGAAAAATGTGGATTTTGTCGTATATTGTGTTTATATTGGAAAAAAGTTATAAAAATTTAGACCTACATATTTTGCAGCTACATACTTACTTAAGTTTTGTATGAGCAAAACTTTTTTGCGTTCGTGTTTATATTTGGAAACTGAAACTGGAACAAAACCGTAACCGAAACCGAAACCGAAATAGATTTTGAATAACGAAAGCGGAACCGAAACCGATTCGTGTTACATAACCGAAACCGGAACGTTATTTTAATTGGTTTCATATCTTGTTATTTACTTACTTTTTTTAAAGTATTGCGATATGCTAGGGTCTAGAGTCTAACATATAACATCGCACAGTGGCGCCTGTTTCATATATGTAAATTTAAAAAAAAAAAAAAACGAAACAAAAGTACTTTTTGCTGCACGGTTAAAAATTTGAGCTTAAATTTTCAATTTTTTTGGACTTTTTTGAACTCGATAGAAATCACTAAATTAATCTAAATTCATTAGATAATTTCGATAAATTTAGTGATTTCTATCGAGTTTCCTGTTACGACGGAATTGCTAATAGGTTCCTTAATCTAGGCTAGTTTTCAAGAAAATTGCCTAAATGAACCGGGTTTCAATTTTAAGCCTGAAAAGTCTTAACAATTTTTTTTAAAGAAAATTAAATTTTTTGTCCGTTGGCTGGGATTTGAAGCAAGACTCTGCACATCATTCCCGTCTGCTCTACCACTGAGCAAAATTCAACCATGAATAAGCTTTCAAAAATAAATGAAAACAAAACAAAAATTGTAGACCGAATTTTTTCTGAGAAGCTTTTCATGGCAGAAATACACCCGGAGAGTTTGCTAAATCAATGCTGGGGCGACTCTATTTAGAAAAAGCCTTTTCTAAATAATTTTTCAGGTTGGTTTGACGGGGAGTCGATACCCGATGACGGTATAGTATGCCGAGCACACTACCGCTACACCATGGTGGCCTATAATTTCAATTAAAAGGTTCAAGACTTAGCACGCTGAATTCGTTGTTTGATTAATTGAAATCCAAAGTAATTTTTTTAATTTTAGCAAATTCCTAATTCGAGAGCCCACTGTTCATGTCGCCAAATATGTATTTCTCAATAACACGTGCGACTTTCAAATATCGTTCAAGGTCAAACCTGCGACTATATAAGAGCCCCACTTTTACAAAAAAAATGTAGTCTGTCTAGCTTACAGCAAGTGATAAAGAAATTCCTAATTCGATAAAATGAAATTTGTCACCGTTTTCACGTTTCTAATCCTTGGCTTAATGGTCAACATGGTCACAGCCTTGGTAGCCAAACCCGCAAAAGGTAACGTCGAAAATGAAGAACAAGGGATGGCGGAGAATCTAAAAAGGGATTTGAGCCAATCCGAAAAAATGTACAATGATTTTGTGCAAAAGGTCAAGAGCAGCGGCAAATTTAACCAGAACAGCGACTACAGTGGAAGCCGCCGGCCTGAGCCTCGCGATTAACATCATCCGATGATTGCGGAAAACGAATTTAATTTTTAATCTATGGTAATATGTGCAAGATATTTAGGTATCTGGCTCCATAAGTTTTTTATTATTGTAATGAAGATATCTAAAAATAAAAGAAGTGACAATACAGATTCTGATAAAACAGTTCTATTTATCATTATACAGTTTCTAGTTATATGGCATAATATTTGTTTAAGTTAACGTGGGTAGAGAACTACGGTGAGATTAGTCTCTAAGGACAATCAGACGAACCTGCAGTCAAACTGATATTATATATATAATTGCTTTATTCAACCCAAACCGATATATAACTTGCTCAACTTACGCGGTGATCGCATTAATATTGGGGCGGAGACTGACTTTAGGTGATAGTTACCAAACTCAGAGAGCAACTATCTCAAACGCACCGAGTGAACCCTTAACGAGCAGTGCCCTGTCCACGCCCCAATCATCATGGTTAGGTGTTTCTTAGAGAACCCTAGTAATTTTGATGATCGTCTGGCGTTGTTAACTGGCCATAAAGACCTCAAAAGCTGACAAAAGTTGGTATCAGCCCAGAGTTTCAGGTAGCGAGAGTAGTTTCCAGTATGCCGGAGACAGTCCGGTATGTTTCAAGAATGACCGCGCTGGTTACGAAAACCGCACGAAAATTTAAGAAGAAACAAGGAGAGGCTGAGTGTCCTGAAATTCTTGGAAGATACATGAGACCATTTCCTCAGAGAGGACCAGCCCCAAGCCAGGAACTTGTGGCGAAGATGAAACAGGGTTCTGTGCAACCGGGACTTCAGAAACGTGAGCATCCATTACAAAATTGAGAGACACCCTCGCCGCTTTCAGAACAAGTATTATCTTCGTTTATCAAGTAACCCAGGGAAGCAAGATTTATGGAGAGAACTTTTCTGAGCTCGAAAAAACATTTCAGTAGTCTCGCTTACTTTTTCTAATCTAAGATTCGTAAATACCGAACCTACTGGTGCTCTTTGGATCAATTCATGCAGGTTGCTACAATACAAGTCCCCACTAAACTGAGCTTCTTTTCGTATAATGAATACTTGTCACTCAAACTAACTTTTTCAGATTTTCTTGGTGCTTCGCATAAAATCTTCTCTGTGAAGAATAATTTTTTGCTGTTATGCAGCTCGATATGGCTTCGATTACCAAGTGGACTACGGCTTTCAAACTGTTAAAGCTGTCTTAACATACAGAGAAGTTAATATTAAATATGAAACACGATTTTGGTTAGCTTTCGCTAATCTTCTAATGAACTACCAAAGACTGCGTAGGATAAAACTATACAACTTGACGTGTGAAAAACCTATGATCTTGCGACTAAAAATGAGTGTGAAAACACCAATAGTTTGCACGAAAAACACAAAATTGTACATAAATTATTTACATAGCATCCAAGAAATTCTTGAAAATTTTATTCGAAAGTGTTAAATGTGTGTGCGCAGGCATCAATTGCTTAAGTGCTAAACACAAGTACCAATATATCTGCTATCGTATGTGAAATATTTCCAACGTTTATCTTCAATTTCATGCAAGCACGCATACATTTGCATACACTCAAAAATATATACATATGTATATGTCGAAAATACAGAACGCGTTAAGAGTCTAACCGGCAACTTTATCGCACGTATACAATATTTTATTACGCTGACAAGCCATCCTCTTACCAAGTGCCGTGACTCCAAACACACATTCAATGAAGCGCATAGACAACACGATGCATTTGCTCCTCGAAGCGATGTATAAGCGCAATATTTCCGTTACCTATATTGCCCAATTTGCCAGTGAGTCAACGTTAACCACCAACTGAACTCATCTAATCTACATACAACACATTCGTATCCTTGCTAAGCAGGCGAAATTTACATATCGTGCATATATTTTGTATGTATTGGTATTTGTAAGTTCAAAGCAGTGTTCCAGAATAACTCGCAAATGACAGAAAGGATGGCATAATGAACTTCAAAAGAGAAGAAACACAAAATAGAGCAGGCCTATTATTCGACAGCAAATTCCAGTTCGGATCCTCCTCTGCTAAGTGAGATAACTTTCTCCCTAAAAACTCAAAATAAGTCTCAACCCAATCAACTCTTATTTCTGTATCCTGGCTAAAAGTGATAGCTACATGAAACTTGTTCAAGCTTAGATTCAGTCACATCCATAGTCTCTATCTGCACTATGCGCTGCCATTTAGTGTTTACTCGATTTTACAGCGCTCGTTGTATCATATTTTGTTGTTTGTTTTTGTGCATAGGTTAGTATGTGTGCATTTGTTTTTTTTTTTTTATTCGAAACTGTCGACGGCATAGTTCCCATACTTCACAGTTAGTGTCGTTATTATTATTGTTGTTGACTAGGTTGCATAGTTGTTATTGTTTTGATGTTGGTATAGCTTTTATTGGCATTTGCCGATCGGTAAAATACCCTGGGAAATTGGATTTTTGGATCAAGGTATATACGTTGTTTATAATTAATGGAGCGTGAAAAAGTGCTTGACTGTATGCATACAAATACAAGAATATATAGTTTTGTATACATATTAGGGTGGACTTTGTATATGAACGACCTTAAATTCGACTACCCAGGAAAAAGCGTTGAAGGGTCGTACAAGTTATCACAGGAGCAGTTTTTTTGTCTTAACAACAACAACCACAACAACAACAACAACAACAATATTTTGATTTATTTTATTTTATTTTATTATATTTTATTTTATTTTATTTTATTTTATTTTATTTTATTTTATTTTATTTTATTTTATTTTATTTTATTTTATTTTATTTTATTTTATTTGTTTTTATTTTATTTTATTTTATTTTATTTTATTTTATTTTACTTTATTTTATTTTATTTTATTTTATTTTATTTTATTTTATTTTATTTTATTTTATTTTATTTTATTTTATTTTATTTTATTTTATTTTATTTTATTTTATTTTATTTCATTTTATTTTATTTTATTTTATTTTATTTTATTTTATTTTATTTTATTTTATCTTTCTATTTTTTTTATTTCATTTTATTTTATTTTCTTTTATTTTACTTCAATTTATTTTATTTTTTTTATATTTTTTCTTATTATATTTTTTTTTTTCGTTTTGTTTAATTAAATTATTTCTACCCTAATGTATATTAGAATTCATTCTGTTTTGTTCTCTTATGTTATATGCCGGAAAAGTTTTGCAATAATTATTATTATTGTAATTATAAACAAAGCTACTGCGTCTATCCTCAACTCCCTCATTCAAAGTTCAAGTATAGCGTTTAATTTGCTAACACGTCCTGTGCAGCAGCTGCGTTTGTATTAGGAGTATTTTGACGAGTTATTGACTCCCAAAGTCAAACTAGGAGTTTGCTGACTAAATGATGAGTTATGGGTATGTCACATATCCATGACTAAGGAAAATTGGAAACTCTAATTTATCGACACTGTCCTTTGCTTCGCGCAGTTAATTAGAAAAGAATTTTATAGCGCATTCTTTTCGTCGACAGATAATTTCCTTTCTTAATACCTACTTTGCCCAAAGTAGTACTCCTCGTTAAAAAGAGAGAGCTTACAGTGAAAATTTCTTAGTAAAGCATTTTCAAGTAAAGATTAAAGGTCAGTGAACTTTATTTTGCTTCTTTCACTTTTCCCCCTACTTCATATTGACCATTTTGAGCTAACATGTAATATGCATTAAATGCATTCAACCGAAATCTTGTTCTTGATGATTGTTGTTGAGTGCAACAACAAAAAAAGCCTAAACAAATGTGGCTATTTTTGAATTTAACTGCCTTTTTTTCTAGTTTTGCATTGTCTGCACTTATGCGCATGCATGTGTGTGTGAGCTTGGCTTTTCCTATGCTTTCTAGAAATAAATGTAGCCCAAAAGGACTTTATACGTGAGTATAAGTTTGTGTGTTTGCCTGTATTATGCTATCAGCATTGTTTGTTTGTCTAAAGTGTAAACAATCTTTTGTTATTAAAATTTTAAACGATTTCTTTGTTATCCTTTCACCCCGAACAATTGGATTTTGCAAACCTTTGTTGTTACAATGCATGTATTTGTGTATGTGTGTGTTTGTGTGCTATGGCTATTGTTTGTGCACTTGAAAGCATTTCTTATGCAAACCTTACCACAGGGGTAAACATAGGTGGGGATCAACAATTGTTTATTTTCAATGTTATACATTCTCTGTTTGCTTTGCAACGTTTTCCGTAGTTATAGAAACAAATTCATTCTAGCTAGTTGTTTATTTAAGAAAATGGTAACGTGATTTTTGTTACATACTTGTAAACGGACCTGAATGTGCTTAACAAAAGTAGCAAAATGCTCCATAATGGACTTGAGATGTCCAAAGAGATTGAACGCACAGAGCACAAAAGCTTCAAACAAAACAGTATAAGAGAATAGTGCGCGAATTTTTTTAATTTTCTGAATTGGTTTAATTTCTTTTTTTCCCAATTTAAAAAAATGATTTTATTTTACATTTTATTTAATTAAATTGATTTTTATTTTATTTTATTTTATTTTATTTTATTTTATTTTATTTTATTTTATTTTATTTTATTTTATTTTATTTTATTTTATTTTATTTTATTTTATTTTATTTTATTTTATTTTATTTTATTTTATTTTATTTTATTTTATTTTATTTTATTTTATTTTATTTTATTTTATTTTATTTTATTTTATTTTATTTTATTTTATTTTATTTTATTTTATTTTATTTTATTTTATTTTATTTTATTTTATTTTATTTTATTTTATTTTATTTTATTTTATTTTATTTTATTTTATTTTATTTTATTTTATTTAATTTTATTTTATTTTATTTTATTTTATTTTATTTTATTTTATTTTATTTCCTCTTTAATTTTTTTTACTACCTCTTATTCTTATTACCACACAGCGCAATATTAAATATATTTTCTCATTCATAAGCACGTTAGCGAATTTAGTTTGTATAACATAAAAAATGAAAAAAGCAAAACTACTAACTCATTTGCCACCATAAAAACCCCAAGCATTAATAACTTTTCCATAGCGGATGTATGAGGCTTGTAAATATTTCCTTACTTCTAATGAACGGAAATAATTTATCAACTTAAGCTCAATTAGTAACTACCTCCGGGCAGGAGCATGTAGGCATAAACATAAATAGCAGCAACAAAATAACATTAAATACGTTAACAGAGCCAACAAGATGACCTAAGTCGAGAGCCAGACTTTAACTGGAAAAATGTAATCAGTTTTTATCAAGTTGAGCGATGCAGGAAAAAATACTTAAGAAAGTTACAAATTAGCAACATGAATTAAACGCAAAAAAATGCGAAGAAATGAATAAAACGCCGTTGAGATAAAAAGAAATTGAATTAATGAATTTGAACGAGCTGAAAGTGCTTGATGTCAGAAAGTGGAAAATGGAAACATGAAAACGTGTAGAGGAGAGCACAGTACTTACTCTTGGCCACAAAAACTCGCTTAATTGATGACAACATTTTAATTAAAACACATGATGATGGCGACAACAAGCACAAAGCAACAGTAAAATCACAAGTACTTAAATAGCATTATCAGTCTCAGTCATAGTTGGTATCAAATACGAGTAAATAAGCGATGAAAAAAGAGGAAACAAAAAAATTTATATGAATAATAAGAAGCTTTGAAAAGAAAGGAAAAAAAAGTTTGAATTCTGTCTGAAACTTCTATACCTATAATGCATATGAATAAGCCAAACAAAAAAAAGTGATTCGTTGATTAATATCGCCTTTTACTTAAATTATTGGTAAGGCTTTAATCGCATTGCCTGTAGTTATCTAATGCTTTATTATAATTCATAAAATTAATATAGAAACGAAATGCTTACCAATAAGCTCATTAGTTTTAGCTAAAAGCCTACGATTTGTTAAAAAGTCAAAGTTGCTAGGAAGCATCAATAATAAGATTTGAAATACATATCTATATTAGACTGGTCCAAAAAAAAACATTTATTCATTTTCTTTTTGAGAAAGGTGAAAAAAAATACTGTAATTTTTTCAGATTTTTAAATTAAAGTCTAGAGGTCTATCATCGCTAGTTTAGATTTTACAGATTTTACTTCATATTTGGTATAAAAACGACAAACTATTGTTGTAAAACATCATTTACCTGTACATATTTTTCAAGGAAATCGAATTCCCTACAAAAGCTGCATAGACTAAAATTTTCTCAGACTAGCCTAAAAATGAGCACATTATTTCGATTTCCCAATTTTTTCTTCAAAAATTGTCAAAAATGCAAAAATCCATGAATAAAAAAGATATATACAGATTCTGAAAGGAAATTGAGTGGCTACAAAACAGATTAAACAATTTTTTTTTTGTGAAGTTACTCTTTCAAAGTTTGAAAGTACGAGCAGTCAAATTTTCAATAATGCCTCCCTTAAAAGTGGGCGGTGCCACTCCCACTATAAAAAATTTATGGAAAAATAACTAGAGAATGACAAGGGGGATTCACCTATAATATTATATCATTTTAACCATTTCAGCTACCGAGATATGTCAATTTGTGTGATTTTCGAAATTTTTTATATCGAAAAAGTGGGCGCGTCTTTCATTCGATTTCGCCCATTTTCAATAGTAACCTACCTTGGCCAAAAAGTAACCTGTATATAAAATTGCATGCAAATATCTCAATTTTTACTCAAGTTATCGTGTACAAAGACGGACGGAACTTCTCTTTTCAACCTAAGAACTTTCATTTATGGAACTCTATATCTATCTCGATTATTTTGTGCCGTTACGTACTACCGTTATGTGAACAAAATTAATATACCCTTGTACTAGTACTAGTACGCTGGGTATAAAAATACACATGGTGTTGCAAACACTCTAATATATCTTATTATTTATTTATTTTCAAAAGCTTCAATAATAGTCCAAGCTTGATTATTTATTTTAAATAATCTTTGATCCAACCCTGGAGTATACAAATGCATACCTAGGTGGCATTTAATGCAAGTGGATACACGGCGTACACGCAACATTTTCCATAGTGTATTAAACCTCTGAAGCTTTCAAGAATATGATTAATAAATTAGTGTTTAGGCAATATGCATGGGCCACTTCTTTTATAAAGAAAAACTTGAAAGCAATTGCAATTTCTTACTTTCTGCAAAACAAACTTGTCTAAAAATTTCTCTACTACTTTATCTGCATATTGGTCACATTATTAATGACAATTTTACAAACAAATAACAATCGGAATGAAAAACGAAAGCAAATCAAAATTGTTGGCACATAAAAACGACGACAGAAGAAAAATGAAGTAAAAAATTGTAGAAAGACTTTTGAACAGAAATACTGGAAAATGAGATGTCACAGCTGCTATGTAAATATGGAAAGTCTGCTACGTAACCACGAATATTAGAACAAAGGACACAATTTTATCACACTCCTAACTTAAAGCAAAAACAAAATTAAAGTTCACCTCAAGCACGTGTGTTGCTTCAAACTTATTAAGCATCTTATTAAACACCAGCAGCTATTTTAAATGATATCACGTTGCTATTTTGATAAAAACAAATTTGATTGAAACTCAAGCTTACCCAATTACCTCAACAAGCAAGATAATAAAGGTTGTAAGCACATTAACGAAATATTCAATAAACTGCGAAGATAGGTTGAGTTGGCGCTGATAGCAAGTCGATAGATATATGTATCTATGCGATATGGTGTGGCATACTTCAGTGACTTGTCAGCTAATGCGATTGAGATGAGAATAATGATTCACTTAAGATGGAGGCAAATTCCTTCGATAAAATGCCATAGGTGAAGTGTAAAAGAATAGCATCACATATTGTCAAAACGTGTGTGTTGGGAGGGGCGGAAATGTGTCGCGATTAAGCTTAAAAGCGTGAAATCAGAGGACAAAAAATGGCTGTTGTATGAAAAGTTTAAAAATTAATTGTGTCAAAATTAACATACATAAATAATAATTCCGAGTTTATAAGAAAAGCGAATATCAGTTAAGTTATTTACGACATTCTTTAGAAAGCTCGTTATGTGGTCTGAAAGAGTTGTTTAATGAAACAGATTTTTAAAGCTTGAAAGTTTGTTTAGACATTAAACAAAAAATTCAATTCACTTCAAAAAATTTGCATAGGTTTAGTATGCTTTTGCCTTAACCTTTAAAGACTTAAAATATTTCATTCGTATTGCACAGACTCTCATTTATATAGTTGTTTTTAAGTATGTTTGTATGTGCATGAGTAGGGCATCAATGGTGGCTATGGTCGGCGTAAAGCAACAAGAATTGTTTGTTGCATAAAAGTTGCATGGTTCATTGCACTCGCTGAAAAGGAAAATCTGCAATCCGCATTGGTTGCGATATAACAAACAAACACAGTAATATATGTGTGTATTAGACTGTCCCAAAAACGTATGGAATAAAATGAAGGTTCGAAATTTGATATACATAACCTCTATATGGGAGCGTTTTGGCCTAAATAACGGCAACGTGTGCCGATTTTTAGTTAAAGTTTTGGCTAGCAGCTCATACTAAGTTCGCAAAAATGTCTAATAAGGCTTCGGAAATTTAATAAAGTTAATATATAGCTCATATTTAAAAGACTGTGCAACAAATTTGCTCCTTTGATTTTTTAAAAGGATAACAGGATTCTTTGCAAGAATATCGAGAAAAGGACATTGGGCTTTCATAAGTGTTTTAGTAGGTTGGTTTTCTACCAAAAATAATTGAGTATATCTTGAAACTTTGCAATTATAGTGCACTTTTTATTGGTCCGACACGGCGTATGAGTAAAATTTACCTGTAATTTACATACTTGCATATGAAAGCAACAGGTAAACTGTATTAATTTTTTTGGTCGATATCTCCGAAACGGATTCAGATACCGAAATAAAACTAACACTACTCTAAGAGCCGCATGAACAACTTTCATTTGATACCCATATTGTAAAATCAATGTCCGAGGTATGTCCTGTCCATCTCCTTTGCACCCTTAAATATTTGTATACACATTTTTCGAACTTTTATTACAATCAAATTTTTTTATACACTTATAATTCAAACTTTGTAAGAAAATGTCATTTTAAAAAGCTTTATAAACCTATTTTATTTTTTATGAATATGGGAGATAGAGGTTTGAAAAAATTTAGGGATAGTAGATTATTTCCATGTCCTTGAAGGATAATAAAGAAAAGGTTTTATTCATCCGATATTTCAATTATCCTTTAAAATAGTAACCACATATCCACATTTGGGGAGACGCTACAATCTTTGAAACTATAGAGGATATCCTGAGCATTGGTAAAAAAGAATACCGATTTTCTGATTACATAGTCCTTGAAATTTTGGGACAATCTATTCTATATGTATGTATATATTCACACACGCAGGGACCTAACAATTTATAAACCCTTAATCAAAAAATTTTTGAAAAATTTATTTTCAAGTGCATGTCTATTTTAAAGCAGGTCGAAGAAAATTGCTCTACAGTCGTTAACCAAATGAGGTGCTCCCTATAGCACTAGGAATTTGTCGTAAAAGAAGAAAAATGACTCGCTTCGGAGAAACTCCTGTGGAATAGCAATGATGTAATGGATACGATTTTCTACTTAGGTGTTGCCATTTGGGGCGGTTTACATTGTCCCCACCAAAAAGATATGTGGTATCAAAAGAAAGTTATTTTCAGCCTATACCAAGAGAGCTATTGTTAACCGGGGTTGCCACCTAAACTTATTTTGTTTATTTCTTCGTATATAGATCACTTTCTTGAATGCTTAATTCTAAGATTTTCTACTTGGGTGTTGCCACTTGAGAAGGATCTGCCAATATGGGTGTGAAATTAAAGATATTTACGGTCGCATACCAACTAAGATATCTTAAAGTACTTTCCCCACCTAGGGCTGCCACCTAATCTAATTTTGTTTATATCTTCGTATATCAAACACTATCTCGGGAACATAATTTAATTTATTCCTTTATATATCAACCAAAATCTAGGAAAAGTATTAACCCACATCATTTCAAAGAGAATACAAGGAGAATAGATTTAAAACTGTTCGCAAAATCGGTATTTTCTGAGACTCAAGAGCTTAACCTTTGGGAAGTATTTCTATTCTACTAATTTGGCTTGGATCCTTTCCAGCACAAATAAAGAAATGCCTGCCGTTAGGATAGGTCCCTGTGCGAAAGCGCTTCTACTACGTATAATTGTATTCATATAAATTTTCGCATTCTATGTTTATATGTGCAAGTTTAAGTATTTTTATACCCAGCGTTCTAGTACTAGAGTTCCACATATGAAAGTTCTTAGGCTGGAAAAAAATACAGGTTACTTTCTGTCCAAGGTAGGTTGCTATTGAAAAGGGGCGAAATCTGATGATAACCACGACGTGGCACCGCAAATTTTTAATGTAGGCATTCTCGAAAACTCGACTGGTCTTAACTTTTAAACTGATTACGATAGAACGATGAAATTCGGCACAAAGCATACTAGTATCGTTGGGAGTATACCAGATGAAATTAGATAAAATCGCCCTTCAACCACTACGATATCGAAAATTTCGAAAATAACCAACTCAAATTCGGTAACGCAAATTGCTAAAATGATATAATTTTATAGGTGAATCCCTCTGGAAATTACATTTGATGATTTTTTGTTAAATTTTTTAAACTAGGCGTGGCACCGCCCACTTTTTAGGGAGGAATTTTTTAAAATTTCACGAGTCATAACTTTTAAACTGTAAACGGTAGAATGATGAAATTGGTACAAGGTATACTAGCATAATAGGGAGTATACCTGATGTAATAGGACGAAATCGCTTCCAAACCACGCCCACTTCCGAAATGGAATATTTCGAAAATCATAAGAAAACTACCGTTGGGCACAAAACCTTCGGGCAGAGTTTTTGCTGTTAACAACAACAACAACCGCTGGGTATATAATGTTCGGTTTACCCGAACTTAGACTTCCTTACTTGTGATTTACAAGTTTGTGAGTATGTCGTATTTAATTTTAAGGCGTGACTGTTATCGTTTAATTTCGTACTGCTGATGTATTTTTTTGTTTTTATTTGAGTTTTTTTGTTTTCCTCCTCTTTTTTGGTTGCTTGCATGTACATTTTACTGCTGTCAGAATTTTATTTTGATTTTCATTTGTTGTTTTTTTATCTCACTTTGTTGTTGTGGTTGTTGTTGTTTTTGTTGTTGTTGTTGTTGTTGTTGTTGTTGTTTTTGTTGTTGTTGCTGCTGTTGTTGTAAATTTTATTTTTCCGAGCTTACACACTTTGTGTCTCTCTGGTTCAAAAGTGAATTGCATTGCAGTGCAAAGTGAATGCAATGCAATAAATTTTAAACATTCAAGCACTCACAACAACAACTAGAAAGCAGGCCATGTGCCACGTCGAAAGGCTGATAGTAAAAATGGCATCACAATAGACGAAACGACTGACGGTCAAGTCAAGCAGATAGTGTTAACCAAGCGGCAGTTCGACAAGTACATAAGAATACATACATATTAGGCTGGACCAAAAAAGAAACTATTTTAAAATCATTCGCGGACAATTCTTTTACCGCGAGGAAAAAAGTGACGGCTTCACGTATTGAGCCCTGTATCCGTGCGAACTACTGGTTTAAAGCTTAATTATTCAGGAACTGCCTGCATGGACAAATTTTTCTTCTGAAAATTTTTTGAAGGTTTCATTCTAAGATTTTCTACGAAGTAAAAAAACTTTGGTTTGATTTTTATGTCGGCATATCTTACTCAATATTAAAGAAAATATATGTGTTACGTGGCAACCCTGAAAACAGCTACAAGTGCCATCACCCAATTAGATAATCTGAGAAGGAGTTTCGAAGAAAAATTCTAATCAAGACTCAAAAATTTAAACAAGCACTGATAGGTCACTAGAACTTTATAGTATTTAATTAATATCAAATAGTTTTAAAGACAACTGTTTCGCCCAGTCTAGGGTTCATATATCTACATATATTAGCATTGCCATGACAAGCAGACGCTCATATTGAAAAAAAAAAAAAAAAAATTGCGGGAAAAATCGCCTGCAAGGCATTTTTCATGCAGCTTAACTATACAGTATATGGTAATATTAAAGCATTTGTACATGTATGTATGTGTTTATGGATGTATTCATATAAATTTTCGGGGCGAAACCGAAATCAAGTCTTCATTTCATGTCTTTTCTTGCTGGCACTTTGGTTAAACAAAACTAGCCGAGCAGCAATATCCGGCTAGCACCCTTTGAACCGCAAACTATTTCGTAACGCTGGTTAGCTGTAATGTAATGCAAAAAACAAACTCAGTTGCAAGATGTAAGCACATAATTGCCAGCTAAATTTGAGTTAGTGTTTTTCTTCGTTTGGAGTGTTTTTTAGAGTTCTTATTTCGTGTGCATTTAAATCTCTTCTTAGTCATACAAATTTATATTTGTAGTAACTTTTGAATTTCAGCAACGTAATTTAATGTTAAACTAATTAAACATAAATCCATCTCTGCGGAGATTAACTATTTGTTGCTGGGTAGTTAAACTTTGGTTCTTGCTGAAAAGTTCAAGTAGCAGAGTAAATTGAAATATTTAAGACGTGTCACATCTTAAAGACTTTAACCGAACCGAACATTAAATACCTAACAGTTTATACTGTTTTAGCTATTTCCGTTATCGAATTATGTCAATATATGTGATTTTGGAAATTTTCCATATAGAAAGTGGGCGTGGTCGGAAGCGACTTCGTCCAATGTAATCAGTTATATTCCCTGTATGTATTGCCAATATATATTGTGGCATATTTCATGAATCTAAAGTAATCAGTTTGAAAGTTCAGAAATGTCTCCCTTAAAAGTGGGCGGTACCACGCCCACATTTAAAAACTTATCAAAAAATATTCCTACGAAATTATATCATTTTAGCCATACCGTTACCGAATTATGTTAATTTAGGTGATTTTCAAAACTTCCGATATCGAAAGTGGGCGTGGTTAGAGGACGTTTTTATCAAATTTTATCTGGTATACTCCCAACCATACTACTTTGTGCCCAAGTTCATCGTTCTACCAAGTTCATCGTTCTAAATGCCTCCCGAAAATGGGGCGTGGTTATCACCCGATTTCGCCTATTTTCAATAGCAACTTATCTTGGCCAGAAAGTAACCTATGTATGTTCCAAATTTCGTGCAAATATCTCAATTTTGACTCAATTTGTGTCAATTTATGTGATATTCGAAATTTTCGATATAGAAAAAGGGGCGTGGTTATCATCCGATTTCACCCATTTCCAATAGCAACATACCTTAGCGAGAAAGTAACCTGTATACCAACTTTCATGCAAATATCTAAATTTTTACACAAGTTATCGTGTACACCGACAGACGGACGGACGGATGTATTCCTTAATCAACTCCTCTTTTCAACCTAAGATCTTTCATATATGGAACTCTATATATATATTTCGATTATTTTGTGCCGTTACGTAGTACCGTTATGTCGACAAAATTATTATACCCTTGTACTGGTACTAGTACGCTGTATATAAAAATCGTAATCGGTGGCGTTTATGTAACTTTTGTTATCAAATTTGTATTCTATATGACCTAGCTATTGCACACTTTTTTCACATAGTATAATCAATGACAGATATCAAGTACCGGATAAGCGTATTTATATTGCAAATACATTTTTTTAACGAACCAGCAGCTTTAACTGTTACATAAGTAATAGGTAAATATTATTTCACACACATATGATGTAATACCAAAAGCGCAAAATTTCGATCTCAACCCTTTTAAGTTCAATGCCTTCATCACAAAAAGGGCGTCTGCTCAACTCCGGAAATGCGAAAAAAAAGTAGTTTATAGCATTTTAACTAAAACTCACACTTGACTTGATTACTAAATGCGTTAAGCGTTTAACTTCCATACATGCACTTTTTTCCAGCTTGTTGTGCATTTGCATTTTTTTGCATAAGCAAGCACGATTTGGAGCACGCCCACTCACGCAATCAACTAGCTACCTACTTTGTGTGCTGTTCAAACCGTCTCGTCACTTAAATCTGATATATAAGTTGTAGAGTATGTGGAAGCTTATAACTAGTAAATGGGGAAGGGTAAAAGGGCTCGAGAAAAAGCGCAAATGTTGAATTTCATGCTCAATGCGCCATTCGCAAAAAAAAGGTAACAGCACGACCGGCTCATGTAATTTGTGGAACACCAACAAAGTGTCGGCGTATATACATATGTAGGTTTGTAATTGTTAGTGGCTGTGAAAGTTATTTTCGCGTTTTAGCATCACTTTATGCATGACAAGTATAATTTTTGCTCAACATTTCCGGCGCTATACACTAAACGAGTTAAATCTCACAAACAGTTGGATATCCGTATAGGTACATATAGGTTGAGGTAGTGCTAGTTATTTGGCAACATGAAAGCATTTGAAATAAGACTAACTTGAATTGTTAATGAATTATTTCCTCTCATTAGTGGTACGTAATTAACGGTATCTGTAGATGCAAACAACGTTTTGCTGCTGGTTTCACCAAATGAATTATCTTGTATTGATTTCCCATGAAGCAATTTTCACTATTTTTAATAGGAAAGTGCGCTGCATGATTTAACGTCACTTATAGAGAGGTTTTCAGATGCACAGGTCTAATTTTATTTTTTATATAAGTATTTTGATTTTGTTTACATTTTTTTATATGATTACTAGCTGACCCGGCAGACGTTGTCCTGCCACAAATTTATTTCCCTCTCTGTTTCTCTAACCCGATCCCTATATCTATTTTAAACCATATCCCTATCTCCTTCATATAGGAGAAACCACGCCCCCTTTTTCCTTATCCCCAGTTTTTTTGGAGGTGTCCGGGATTGATCTTATATAACTCCTCACAAAATTTCAGTGGTCTAACCTAAATACTTCTAGAGATATGGACTATGAAGTATTATATTCGTATGGGAGGTGCCACGCCCCCTTTATCGTTAACTCGAGTTTTTTGGGAGGTATTAGGGATCGATCACATATAAACCCTCACCAAATTTCAGTGGTCTAACATAAATACTTGCAGAGATATGGGCTATGAAATGTTTCCTTCGTATGGGAGGTGCCACACCTCCTTTTTCTTTATCTCCAGTTTTTTTTGGAGATTTCAGTGGTCTAAACTAAACACTTCCCGAGATATGGACTATGAAGTATTTCATTCGTATGGGAGGTGCCACGCCCCCCTTTTCGTTATCCCCAGTTTTTTTGGAGGTGGTAGGGATCGATCTCATATAACCCCTTACACAAATTTCAGTGGTCTAACATGAATACTTCCAGAGATATCGACTATGAAATATTTAATTTGTATGGGAGGTGCCACGCCCCCGTTTTCTTTATCCCCAGCTTTTTTGGAGGTGGTAGGGGTTGATCTCATATAATCCCTTACCAAATTTCAGTGGTCTAACATGAATACTTCCAGAGATATCGACTATGAAGTATTTCATTCGTATGGGGGGTGCCACGCCCCCTTTTTGGTTAACCCCCAGTTTTATGGGTGAGAATGGTGTTGTTATTCTATAGGCCTGTACCGATTTCCAGGTCCCTACCTTAAACCCATTTAGAGATATTCACCTTGAAGAAAAATGTTTGTATGGGAGGTGCCACGCCCCCCTAATATTTTGTTCTGATTTTATAACATGACCTGCGCGTGGTAATAACAAATAAACCCCCTAAAGGAAGTATATGATTTGGTTCAGCCGTTTTCGAGTTTTAGCGTAACGACTGAACACCATTTCATTTTTATATATATAGATTGTATGGGAGGTACCACGCCCCCTTTTTCGATAACCCCAAGTTTTATGGGTGAGAATGGTGTTGTTATCCTATAGCTCTTTACCAATTTTCATGTTCCTACCTTAAACACTTTTGAAGATATTCACCTTGAAAAATTCAGTTTGTATGGGAGGTGCCACGCCCCCTTTTCCGGTTACCCCTTCTTTTATGTGTAAGAAGGCTTTTGATACCATATAGGTCTATACCAATTTTCAGGTCCCTACCTTGAACCCTTTCACAGATATTCTGCTTAAAAAATTTGGTTTGTATGGGAGGTACCACGCCCCCTTATTGGATAACCCCCGGTTTTATAGGTGAGAGTGGTGCTGTTATCCTGTAGCTCTGTACCAATTTTCATGTTCCTACCTTAAACACTTTTGAAGATATTCAACTTGAAAAATTCAGTTCGTATGGGAGGTGCCACGCCCCCTTAATATTTTGTTCTGATTTTAAGACATGACCTGCGCGTGGTAATAACAAACAAATCCCCCAAAGGAAGTATTTCATTTGGTTCAGCCGTTTTCGAGTTTTAGCGTTACAATTATACACCATTTCATTTTTATATATATAGATTTAATTTTATTTTATTGTATTTTATTTATTTTTTATTATATTTTACTTTATTTAACTTAATTTATTTTATTTTATTTTATTTTATTTTATTTTATTTTATTTTATTTTATTTTATTTTATTTTATTTTATTTTATTTTATTTTATTTTATTTTATTTTATTTTATTTTATTTTATTTTATTTTATTTTATTTTATTTTATTTTATTTTATTTCATTTTATTTTATTTTATTTTATTTTATTTTATTTTATTTTATTTTATTTTATTTTATTTTATTTTATTTTATTTTATTTTATTTTATTTTATTTTATTTTATTTTATTTTATTTTATTTTATTTTATTTTATTTTATTTTATTTTATTTTATTTTATTTTATTTTATTTTATTTTATTTTATTTTATTTAATCTTATTTTATTTTATTTTATTTTATTTTATTTTATTTTATTTTATTTTATTTTATTTTATTTTATTTTATTTTATTTTATTTTATTTTATTTTATTTTATTTTATTTTATTTTATTTTATTTTATTTTATTTTATTTTATTTTATTTTATTTTATTTTATTTTATTTTATTTTATTTTATTTTATTTTATTTTATTTTATTTTATTTTATTTTATTTTATTTTATTTTATTTTATTTTATTTTATTTTATTTTATTTTATTTTATTTTATTTTATTTTATTTTATTTTATTTTATTTTATTTTATTTTATTTTATTTTATTTTATTTTATTTTATTTTATTTTATTTTATTTTATTTTATTTTATTTTATTTTATTTTATTTTATTTTATTTTATTTTATTTTATTTTATTTTATTTTATTTTATTTTATTTTATTTTATTTTATTTTATTTTATTTTATTTTATTTTATTTTATTTTATTTTATTTTATTTTATTTTATTTTATTTTATTTTATTTTATTTTATTTTATTTTATTTTATTTTATTTTATTTTATTTTATTTTATTTTATTTTATTTTATTTTATTTTATTTTATTTTATTTTATTTTATTTTATTTTATTTTATTTTATTTTATTTTATTTTATTTTATTTTATTTTATTTTATTTTATTTTATTTTATTTTATTTTATTTTATTTTATTTTATTTTATTTTATTTTATTTTATTTTATTTTATTTTATTTTATTTTATTTTATTTTATTTTATTTTATTTTATTTTATTTTATTTTATTTTATTTTATTTTATTTTATTTTATTTTATTTTATTTTATTTTATTTTATTTTATTTTATTTTATTTTATTTTATTTTATTTTATTTTATTTTATTTTATTTTATTGTATTATGTAATGAATTTAGAAAATATTGTAAATTCACAGAATCTATCTGACTATATCTGATATATGACGTACATCTACACTTCTACATTCATAATTACCGTTTTGCTGGTATATTACGTTTATATTCGCCTTGTAATTGTCGTATCGAAGCGCTACGTCCCAAACGTCCCTGAGCGGAGGTTTGTCCAATAGTTGCAATACCACTACGAAGCGATGTAGCTAAACCACGGTGATGTACAGCTAAAGCGCTTTGGGTCTCAATGGCATAATCAAGTCCTGGTAATTCCAGCGAGGTTATCGGATGGATGCGTGTCAATGAGAGTGTACTCTCTAAAACAGTGCTAAGTAAAGGTGCGCTGCGTAGCGATCTCAAACTACCGCGACGTGTAAGTGGTTCCGGTTTATACATTTATACGTGTAATTATTTATGTTAAGCGAGATTCAATTAGAATATATGGCAAAGCTTTTAGGCGGATATATATTGCATGCATTCATTTATTATACTTAATAACTAGAAAGCCGATTTGTTGTTTCACTTAAACGAGTTTTGGCATAAAATATTTGGAAAAAAGCATAAAGGAATTTCGCATCACGTGCAGGCAAACTTCATTGTCTATATGTTTCAACGTCACGTCAACTTGCATGTTACTGCATTATAATACTCTTACTTGAAAATTTTGTTTTTATATTTATTCCATTTAGCACGGCTAAGTTATTAAACTAGTTGGTTGATTTTTTTTTTTTTTTTTCGTATGTGCGAATTTCAACCACTCAACATCAGCTTTAGCATTAGCACCTTTCAACCTTAAACGTTGTTGGTAAATATAGCTTAGGGTCGACTAAAATTGCATCAACGCATATCGTGCCAGACGAAGCTTTTCTAAACAAGCAGCACAACGGATGTTCGAAAGTCGTAATTATTTTCATGTACATATGCATTCGCAACACTTTAGCTCGCGGCATTGACAATGTCAAAAGTTTCTGTATGTAATAACGTTTTGTTTACCATTTATAAAAACGTGACCGTTATGGTCAATTATGATGTTTATCAGCTATTTTCACAACAAAACTGTTATGTCACGCAACTTTTGTTTAAATACAACTTTTAGGATGGTTTCTGATTTTTTTCTTACGTTTTGCTTGAAGGTTCATTAATTGTGTGAGTATGCTTTTGCTACTCTATATGTATATGCTAAGTAAAGAGTTGCAACATATGAATTATGGTTAAGGCGTATAAAAGGTTGCTAGTTAATCAATTATATACAAGTTACTAATTTGTATTATTATGTATTCCTACTTATCGACGTCATTTATATATTTCCTAACATTAACAATTGCCTAATTAATTATGATTTTCTTTAACACGAAATGGTTTTATAACTATTATGCTGTGATGGATGATTGTAAGCGTAGCCAGAAGAAGCAAATACCCAGCGAACAGTATACCAAAATAAACGAAACCGGGGGTAGATCGTCGATAACAGAAGTTATACGAGATAAAGTTGATTCAGAATTATGGATTCTTTTGTAAAATTTTAAGTATAAAAACGGTAAAATTTTATAGAATTTGTATTACATTTAAATCAATAAAAGTTTTTCAAAACAAATTTATAGTAATTTAATGTAATTTAACTTGATTTAATTTAGTTTAATTTAATTTTAAGTTATTTAATTTAGTAAAATTAATTTTGACTTAATTTAAGTTAATTTTATCTTATTTTATTAAAAAAATTTTTATTTTTTTATTATTGTATTTTATAATTTTTTTTATACTCTATATCTTATTTTATTTTGCTTTTTTAATTTTTTTTTTCATTTAATATAACTTTATTATTTGGTTTTTTATTTCATTTCAATTTATTTTATTTTACTTTATTTTATTTTAGTTTGTTTTATTTTAATTAATTTTTTAACTTTTCTCTTATATTTTTTCTTTGTTTTATTTCATTTTATTTTATTTAATTATTTTTTTTCTTCGGCTTATTTTGTTTTCATTTATTTAATTTATTGAAAAAAAAAAATTTATTAAATTTATCTAACCTTAATTTTTTTATTTTTCCTTATTTCATTATATTTTAATATATTTTATTTAACTTGAATAAATTTAAATTTACATTTCTTTATATTTTATTTTATTGAAGTTAACTTCTTAGCCGGCGATATGAAGTTTTGATTGAGAGTAAAATTTGAGAAAATGGCTGACGATGCAACGGAAATAATGCAACAGAAATATAAATTGTAGCCGACTTTCAGGCGTATGTTACAGACTTTCAGGCGTAGGCGATTTTCACCTCGACGTGAGATTCTAGGATCTAGCTAACATTGCACAAATTTTATGGCGGTTTACAGGGTTGCCACCTTCCCAATATTTTTTAAATATTGAGCTAGATATGAAAATATTTATTTTTTCGTATATGTCGGGAACTGTTTGACCGCTTTGGATAGAATTTTGCATATAGACAATTTGATTCGTTCTAAGATTATATACAAGGGTGTTGCCACTTAGGGCTGTTTACAGGGTTGCCACCTATCCCAATTGTTTTTAAATATAGTGCTAGATATGCCAAATGAAAAGTAATTTCAACCGTATTCTAAATATGATAATTTCAAGCAGGGTTGCAACTTAGGGCTGCCACCTAACCGCCATTTATTTATTTGTTCGTATATCGCGGAAACTGCTTGACCGATTTGGATACAATTTGGCATGGGTGTTGTCAATTAGGGCGGTTTACAGGGTTGCCACCTATCCCAATTTTTTTTAAAATATAGACCTAGATATGCGAAAATGGGATGAAAGACATTTTCCACCGTATTCCAAATATGACAATTTCACGCAGGTTTGCCACTTAGGGTTGCCACCTAACCGCAATTTACATCCCCTTTTACAACTCTCCTGCCTATCTTTCTTTGCCTTCACACTTCTCACCACGCTCCTCTTCCTTTATAATAATAATTCTACCCACGTACCCAATTTGAAGGAAAACGCACCATGTATAAGATGTTTTCGAATTGATCGGTTCTCTGGTGCACTCCCCGGAAGTAAGAAATTGTGAATCTAAACCAATCTCGAATACATCTTATTTATATTTCATTATTTCTGTATTTAAGAAGTTAACTTCTTTCACGTTTTTTTTTTTTGTTTCATTTTATTTTATTTTTTTTTTATTTTATTTTATTTTATTTTATTTTATTTTATTTTATTTTATTTTATTTTATTTTATTTTATTTTATTTTATTTTATTTTATTTTATTTTTTTTTATTTTATTTTATTTTATTTTATTTTATTTAATTTTATTTTATTTTATTTTATGTTATTTTATTTTATTTTATTTTTTTTTTTTTTTATTTTTTTTATTTTATTTTATTTTATTTTTTTTTTTATTTTTTTTATTTTATTTTATTTTATTTAATTTTTTTTTTGTTTTATTTTTTTTTTTTTTTTTATTTTTTTTTTTTTTTTTATTTTATTTTATTTTTTTTTTTTTTTTTATTTAATTTTATTTTATTTTATTTTATTTTTTTAGATTTGTATTTTGAAATGTATGTCGATATTTCGGTTTTATTCTAAAACCATCATCAGAAACATATGAATATATTTGATCGACAAACATATTCAAACATAATCATATGTTCCTGATGAAGGTTTTAATCTAAATCTAAAAACATTGTGTTTTATTTAATCACCGGCCTTGTGCTCATAAAAATACTTAAAATATTTATATAAAGGCTATTCAAAATTAATTAATTTATTTTATTTTATTTCATTTTATTGTATTCAATTTAATTTTATTTTACTTTATGTTATTTAATAATTATAGGTGGCATCTAAGTAATTTTCATGTATAAAAAAAATTTATATGTTGCTAAATGTTAATGAATAAATATGGGCTAATATAACACTTCTAAAAATCTAAACATATAAAATATTATAGAAGTGCAAAATATTTACTTGTGTTTTCAACTATGCCACACTATGGAATTTATTTATTTGTCACTCCTTATACGTCCAGGTGCTGGTATTCTATAACTTCTTGGATGTGGATTTGAACCACCTTTGTTGCTTCCCACTTCCAGTTGATATTTGATATACCGTTTTCTATTTTCCTACAGCTGCTACTTCGTTTGCAATTCTTTCCCAAACTCTAGCAATTCTCTTTCACCGTCAATGGCGTCCGCCGTAATCGATTTGTGCGTGTCGATGCCGTTTGTACAACCGTTTACTATATATATAATTTAGTCTGTTCTGACGATCATTGCGAGTTTGGTTTTTGGAATTTATCTGCGTTAGTTGTATGTATGTTTTTTGTGTGTTATATATATATATTTTTTTAACTAGTTATTATATTTTCTACGGCAGTTTTATTTGTTACGTCGATCTTCAGTTTTAAATGATATATATACTTTTTATGTGTGTGTGTGTATGCGAGAATATAATTCATACGTTTTAATTCGTTGCTAATTTTTTACTAAAACGATGAAATTTTTGTTTTGTTTTACTAAATTTCATTATTTTCACTTAAATGTACATAAGTGATGTGAGTATTTATAAATGAATGCGCTTAAGAGATTCTTTTTTTTATAGTTTTTTATTTAGATTTATTAGTTATTTCTAACGTCTTTATATTTTTGTATTAATTATTAATTAACTATACGTAACGATTCGTATCAAAAAGTTATTGGGAAGATCGGCGTAATTTATTGCTACTATTTATTATTATTTATAATATGAGTAGTATTTTTAGACTTTTTTCAAAACGCTGAAAGTCGATTTTCGTTTGAGTTTACCAACTATTGGTGCATACAAAAATCACGAACACAGTAACGATGTTGATGTTGTTGGTGTTTGTGCTATACGAATGTTCTATATGTATGGCGGTTGGCGCTCGCTTTTATTCTATGCATGTATGAGTGCACTTTTATTGGTATGATGATAATGTTAAGTTTGCACGTCTGATTGTTACAACATAGTACAAATGCATTAATCAATGTATGTATGTATGCAGATGGAAATGTGTTTTACTTGTATGTAGGTATATAAAATACGAACACCTATATTTTTGGGCGTTCGTTATATGCTTTTCATTGCTTTATAGTTGTTGTTGACTCGCATATTTTTTCTGCATCATTCTTTTTACTTCGCTCTCTTTGATTCACATATTTGCGTGTTGCTTTAATGACGTAATGCTCAACTGCCTCCTTTCTCGGGGCAATTTTTTTTTTTTAACAAGTTTCACAGCAAATCAAATGGGCAGCCACATTATGCTCCCAGGTTTGCAAATGCACCATAGCAACGTACAATGCCACCGTGTCCAATCCATTTTTGTAGGTGAAGAAAATATGTTTGGCCAAAGGTATAAAATTCAGCTCGCCATTGTTGGTTTTGAACTGCAATGAAAAGGTGAAAGGATGATTTTGTTAATAAGAATATAAGAGTAAAGCTGATTGATGTTTTGTAAATAAAAATGTGTAGATGATCAAATAACTTAAAACTTTTTGCTTGTTTTTTTCTTTTTTTTTATACCCAGCGTACTTATACTAGTACAAGGGTATTATAATTTTGTCCACATAACGGTACTACGTAATGGCATAAAAAAATGAATACAGATATAGAGCGTTCCATATATGAAGGTTCTTAGGTTGAAAAGAGGAATTCATTAAGCCATGTCCGTCCGTCTGTCCGTGTACACGATAAATTGAGTAAAAATTTTGATATTTGCTTGAATTGTATACAGGAAAAGGTGTGTTGCTATTAAAAATGCGCGAAAACGATATCGAAAATTTCGAAAATCATATAAATTGGCCCAAAGCGTACTTGTACCGTTGGAAGCATACCTGATGAAATTGCATAAAATCGGCCTCCAACCATGCCCACTTTCGATATCGAAAATTACGAAAATCACCTAAACTGACTTAATTCGGTAACGGAAATGGCCAAAATGATCTTTTGATAAATTTCTAAAAGTAGGCGTGGCACCGCCCACTTTTCAGGGTCATAACTATTAAACTGATTACGGTACAACGATGAAATTGGTACAAGGTATACTAGCATAATAGGGAGTATACCTGATGTAATTGGACGAAATCGCTTCCCAACCACTTCCTTACTTGTTTTTTGTAAATTCTGTGTATTCTATATTATACGCTGTATTAATATGCTGTATAACATATATAAGTAAAGTACGGGGGGATTGTATGAGTGGGTTCTTTCCTCTCATTTAGCAGTAGGCAATAGGAGTTTCCTGAAGGTCTAACATAAATAAAGTAAAGTAAAAAAAAAAAAAATTAAAGAGAGAAAAAAAAATAAAAGAAAAAAAACGCACTCTAAATGAGAGCTGTCGCTGCTCCCGTTCGATTGATCTGCCGGATATTGTAAGTACAATAGTGTTATAAGAGGATAACTATGTATATCTCATTTATATTTTCGAACGTGAAGCGTTTAATGATTATACTAATGAAAGAAAACAACATAGGAAACCCTGGAGGTATCGTTAGTGCTGCGTCGATTGTTACAACCTTTTTATATTAAACCGAGTACAGGTAATTTTAGAATGTTATAAAACGTGCGCAGAATAATAAATACCATCAAACAGCTTCGTGGCACACTTCCACGTGAACGTAGGTCAAGTTATATTTAGTACTTTCGTTGTTTCAGAACTTGATTTGACACATGTATATCAGCACAAAGCTTAGGGTATACCTACATAATTTTGTAATATAAATTCAAAAGTTTGAAAATATGTTGAGGTCCATTATGCCGCAACTTTTAGTAAGTTATGGGAACATATGTTTCGCGCCTGCACTTATAATTTTTTTTTTGTCATTACAAAAACAAAATGAAGTGTATGCGTACTAAAAATACGCAAGTCTTTGGTTATCAACGAACTCACATTTCAGCTAAAATGTTCACTGAAAATGAAAGCTATGGTTACGCTGAAAGGTGGACAGCGATTAAAAGCAAAGTAAAAGCGTGAACACGTGACGGAAGCAGTTGTGTGAAGGATATTTATTGTTTTAGGTATTTATTAGTTTACAGCACACGCATTTCAGATTAAGGATAAGTCACGTTTCGCTGTAGGATGCATATTAGGTACATCACAGCACCTTAGATACAAATATTCTCACAAAAACATCTAAACTAAACAAAATCATGGTGTAGTTCAGAGGAGTATGATCACGGAGAAACATTGTTTATATACTTACATATGTACATACATATGTGGGTCATTCTATGTAGATTGAAATTTTTTTGAGCATTGAAATTTATTTTGTGTTTTTTATATAATTTCATGTTATTTTATTTTATTTTCTTTTCCTTCTTACTTTATTTTATTTGATTCCGTTTTATTTTATTTCACTTTTTTATTTTATTTTCCTTTTTTATTTTGTTTAATGTTATTTAATTTTTATTTTAGTTTTTCTAATTTTTTTTTAATTTAATTTTATTTAATTTTTATTTTATTCTATTATTTTATTATTTTCTTATTTTTTTAAGTTTTTTTTTTTTGCATTTTCCCTTTTTACTTTTTTTATTTTAAATTTAGATTTTGGCGACCTTATTCATTCATTTTATTTTATTTTACATTTTTTTATTTTATGTTTTTTTATTTTAATTTTTTGTTCTATTTTATTTAGTTTTTTTTTTTTATTTTTTTTTTCAATTTTATTGAATTTAATTTTTTTTCGTTTTTTATTTTTTTTAAATTTTATTTTATATTTTTTATTTTTTTTATTACGCTACAAAAAATACCATCTACGATGATTGCAATTTTGATCTTGAAGGATCTTGTCAAACCGCTTTGTGTTGTTGCTTAGAAATTTTTCATCACCTTTACTGGTCATCGAACCGAAACGGTAGCAGCTATAAATGTAAAGTACTGGGGTGACCGAGCTAGCTCAAAAATCCCAAAATAATACTAAAATAATCCCAAACCGAACCCAAAAAGACCCTCAAATGTTCCCAAAATGATCCAAAATTGAACCAGAAATGACCCAAAAAGTATCCCAAAATGTTTCAAAAATGATCCTAAAATAATCCGAAAATAGCCCCAAAATCATTCTAAGTTGCCCACTAAATGATCCCTAAATGATCCTAAAATAATCCAAATAAGATCGCAAAAATATACGATACAAATACAATACGGTAAAATGGTAACCCTGGGCGGCAACCCTACTTGAAAATATGTTACGTGGTATTTCGCCGAAAATACCTTTAATTTGATACCCATATTGGCGTATCTCGCTCCATAATTTGAAAAAAAAAAATGAGATAGATGGCAACCCTGTACACCCCCAAGTGTATAGCCTTAGAAAAAATCATACTATCTATATGCCAAATCGCATCCAAATCGGTCAAGCGGTTCTCGAGATAGTAGCGGATACTTGAAAATATTTTAGTTGGCATGTCGCTGAAAATACTTTGCATTTGATACCCATATTTGCATATCTTGCTACATAATTAAAAAAAATTAAAATATGTGGCATCCCTGTGAACCGCCCCAGGTGGCAACCCCCAAGTGGATATTTTGTAATTTTTTTTAAAATTTTTTAAAAATTTTTTTTATTTGATCTGTTTTATTCTATTTTATTTTATTTTATTTTTTTTTTGTTATACATACGTTATACAAATCCTTTTAAGCCAAGCCCAGCTAAGTATAAAAATTATAAAAAAAGCCTTGACATAATCACGCTCCAGTTTATGAACCATTAATCCCCCAACATTTCTCGTTATTAAACCACATACCGTTTTTTAAGTCAACGCTTTCTGTCTCATTGTTATGATTGATTGTTGTAGTTATTTACGAGCTAAGCAAGCTATATGCGAAATAATCATATCATATCATATTTCATTTCTACAACAAAAACAAAGAAACAACGCAAAATACGAGACGGATATATCCAATGAAAATAATGTCTGACTGTGGAATTTGCACGTTTTGTTGGATCATGTTGGCGGATATTATGTACGATAAGCAATCATTTAGAATTTCAAAAATAAAAGTTGAATGTTTAGAATATATGTACGTGTGAATGCGCCGCGTGTAAACAAAAAACTTCACTAATATTTGGTCTACGCGCTTTGACTTTTTACTTTTGCTTGCTTTGTGGCCTAAAAATCAAAATGATGGAAAGCGGTTTCACAAATGACAGATTATTATTTTTCACAATTGCATAGAAAAATATTTTTATTTTTTTTTTTTTTATGATCTCATGATTTCTGTTTGTTGTATTATTTTTGTTTGGGACAACCATTCACTTTGGATGATGTTGTTGATAGTCGTATTTGCTTGACAATGATTGAGTGTCATTATTTATGCTACAAATGTCGCAATGTGTATAAAAGTGTTAAATTACAAAAATATGTCAACCAATTTCTTTATTTAGCTGTCATTTTTTCTTATTCTTCCTGATTTCGATAGTCAATTTTCACGTACATATGTATATTTAAACAATACATATATTGTTTTTTTTTTTCTGGTAATCGTATATCTAAGTTTCGACAATTCGGTGTTTTTGAATAAAAAAAATTTTTCGGCAAACTAATTTTTAACAGAATCTTTTTTACAACTTTTTTATATGTATGTATTGCTCCCAAATAATATTATTTCGCCTTTTTAATTACATAATTTATTAAAACTGACAAAATTTTTCTTGATCAAACTAATTTTTGTGTTAGCACAAAAACTTACTCTAGTTAATTCAACATCGAAGAAACTGTCATTTTAAATCTACCAATTAAATTCGGTAGAACTGAGTTTTTGTTGATTGGATAAAGTTTTGTGTTGAAACAACAAACTCCTGCAGTTAATCCAACAGCCGCCGGCACGCATAAGTAGTGAGAAAGTTGGATATCGTTTAGAAAAAAGTTGTAATTATATATTGACAATCGTAAGTATACGATGGCATCATGGTAGACACCTGGGATGAGTGTTCAAGATACCTGAATTCTTTTCTCCGTGAAGGAAATATTTTTTTAAGTTAACTTCTTAGGCGGTGATATAAAGTTTTGATTGAGAGTAAAATTTGAGAAAATGACAGATGATGCAACGGTAATTATGCAACGGGAATTGAAATTGTAACCGACCTTCAGGCGTATGTTGCAGACTTTCAGGCGTTGGAGATATTCACCACGATGTTTAGCTGTGCAAATAAAATTGGAGGTGAAATTCTAGGATATAGCTGACATTGCACAAATTGTAATAGTTAGGCCGAGCAGAATTCATGGGTGTTGCCACTTATGAAGCTTTACAGGGTTGCCACCTATCCCAATTATTTTTAAACATAGAGCTAGATATGCCAATATGGATATCAAATGAAAGGTATTTTCGACCATATTCCATAAAAGATAAATTGAAGCAGGTTTGCCACTTAGGGTTGTCACGTAACCGCAATTTATTTATCTTTTCGTATATCTCAGGAACTTCTTGACCGATTTGGATAAAAATTGGCATTGATTCATTCTAAAATTATACACATGGGTGTTGCCACTTAGGGAGGTTTACAGGGTTGCCACCAATGCCAATTTAATTTTTTTATTTTTTACTTTGACACCTTTTGGTTTTAGAGCAGGGTCCGGCAGATGAATTTCTACTGTGAATTTGTATTTGTTTTTTCTCCGTCGCTCACTCGCAAGCAGCAAAGCAACATCGTATGTTGTTGAGTAGTTGCTTATCAGTGAGCGACTAGGTAGAACCACCGAAGTCCATTGATTGGCCAGTGCGATCATAGCGCTCTCACAAGCGCACCAACATTTTCATTGGTTCTCAGATTTACGGAAAATTGTCCCACTATATGCCGGGGCTTGTTTTAGAGCATTTAACAACAAAATTTTCTGTTAAATAAACAGTTACGTTAAGGTGAACAGCTGTGATGCAGTTGAATCAACAGCATTGAATAATGGATAAGAATTTACTATGATTTTGGTTGAATCAACCCACATTTTGGTTGATAAGAGCACATCATTTTTCACTGTGTGTTTTTTATTAAATTTTTCATCTTATTTTCTTTTTAGTTGTGAATCGTGCGCCACCCATGTGAAGTTTTTAACTTCTATTTAAATCGCGTTGTAGTAGACAACTGAACCGTGATTAAAATATAAATATCCTAGCTCAACTGAAATACAACAACCCTTGCGCCACCTAGCGGGTATTTTTTTTACTTTTCAAGGTTTATTAATTAATATACAATCTAAATATCAGCCAATTGTACGATTTTAAAACATCACCACAGCGCCATGTAGCGCTTTTTTTAAATGATATTTTTGTATATAGAGCGAAACGTTATATTGCAATGTCTTAGCGACCTAAGCTATGTTTAAAATTGCAAGACTTTAGCTCAACAGAAAGTTGCTTTAAGGTCGAATGCATAAGTCTGCACTACAGATACTACCAATGCAATATAATAAAAAGTCACCAACTTACAAACAAGCTTTTTTTTTCTAATATCAATCTAATAAAATGCAATCTTATAAGTTCTGATTTAATCTTGCCAAATGAATTTTTATAAAATTATGTAGCAAATATTCTTTCTACTGCGCTTTATCTAAACTAATCATATTAACTGGTATATCATAGAATCTAATAGGAGTTTTCTTCTGTATCCCAATCAATAACCATACAAGAAAAAAAACAGATATGTGCAAATAAAATCAATTTAAGAATCAAACCGTTAAAGATTGAATACGTTTTATTTATTATAACAATTTGCTACATGAATAATTTATTACTTATTCTAACTAATTTGCACTGTGTGAAAAGTAACAGGTAAACTTTGAGCGAAGATAAATGGTTGGCCTATACATGTAGGTACATACATATGGACAAACATAAATAATTCATTGAAAATATATTAAGCAGAAAAATCGGTAATTTTCTCAGTTTGAAACACGCGAGTTAACACCTAACTGTGTATGTAGTTATATGTAGGTGTGTGTTCTTATGAAGGTATTCAAAAGCATTAGGTTGAAACTACGTAACTTCTGAATATATGTATGTGAACTAGAAAACATCCATACATTTCAACCAGTTCGTATACATAAATAAATATTTGTATCATTTACTTTCCGATCCGAAAAATATGTGCTACAAATTCATGTTTTTGGCGGAACGAAAATGTTTAAAAATTGACATTCTAAATTTTTAAAAATTTTCGTTGAGCCTGAAACAAGAATGTATTGTACTGAGCCAATGACACCATGGCGTATACGTAACAGTTTTGCTACACATTCGTGCTTCTGGCTCAACAAAAATTTTAAAAAATTTACTTTGGAAATTTTTAAAGAGGAATGGAAGAAATGTAATGAAAATATAACTTATAAAACTATATTTATGTCAAAAACTAAAATTTCAAATTTTGCGAGAGTAATAAACTTTCAAATATGATTTCCCAAAATTTTAATTTTGGCACATTCATGCTTTTGGCAAGCGAGCGACGATATGTACTTATATGTTAACAAACTCACTGAAATGTTGTATATATTACATATTTGAAAGAAGATTGATTTTTTATGGTCATCGGTAAGCTGAGAAGATCTTATCGATGCGATGATGATGGGGGAAATATAAAACCGAGATAAAAATGGAAATTGTAGTCAATCTAAATAGTACGTAAATAGTAATAGACAATTCCCACTTGAGCAATATAACGCATGGCTCTTAAGTAAGCATTAGCGTTGACGTTACTGTAGAAATAAACTTGATTGTCGCTCATGACATAAAAACAAAACAAAAAACTAGCTGCACTATCAAGGATGTTGAAAGGACATTAGCAAACTTGATTGCTTGCTTTCACTTTATTTGATCGATATTGTTTATAGGTATGTATTTTAACTGTTCATGTTTGTATCTGTATTATAGAGATTCAGAAAAAAAAGTTGAAGCGCAAATACTGCGTTTGTGTGTTAAGCCGAATATGTGATCAAAGTACGAATATAACTTGCATGTGTATATCCGTTGAGAAAAATTAGATTTTTCTAAATTTTTGGCCTTAATTCCAGAAACCAGAATTTTTTTTTTCTTATTTGGAAAAAGGAGCAAAAATTTATCATTTTTCATATTATCGCTCGCTTGCCAGAGGCATGAATGTGAAAATTTTCCAGACTAATCTCTCGTTTCTCTGTGATTCACGAAAATCTTGGGTTTCCAAAGTACAAGTTGCCCCTGAAATTTGCATTGCCATTTTCATAAATGTGTAGTTCAATTTCTGAAAATTGTGCCAGAAAAACAAATGTGCTACATTTTTTTCAATTTTTCGTTAAGCCAAAAAAAAAAGCATGTATTGCACTGAACCACAGATACCCTGGCGTATACGTAAAAAGGTTGCTACACATTCGTGTTTCTGGCTCAACGAAAATTTTAAAAAAATTTACTTTGGAAATTTTAAAACAGAATTGAAGGAATATTAAACTAAAACCTATATCAATGGAGTGACTATAATGAGAATATAACTTACAAAAATATTTTTATGTCAAAAACTAAAATTTAAAATTTTGCGATGGCAAAAAACTTTCAACTACGATTTCCCAAAATTTAAATTTTAGCACATTCATGCTTCTGGAAAGTTAGCTATGATGTATTTGTAGACCTTTTTTAAACTTGTTTGGAACAATAAAAGCAGTTAATGTGAAAGAAAAAAAAATTATTTATTTTATTATTTATTTCAAAATCATGGGCAATTGTCAATTTTTTTTTGTGAATTTCCCTTTATAATATAAAATGAACCTAAACTCAAAAAGTCACGAAAACTATTCACAATAGGGTGGGCTACAATTCTGGCCAGACGTCATAGTCTAGAAGGGTCAGGGAATATGGAATGGAACCTTAGAACGAAATATGTTTAAAAAAAAAGAATTAAAACACAATGCGATTTTTCTTTTTTTCAAAACCAATTTTTTTAAAACAATAGCCAGAAATTTTCAATCCTGGATCTATATTAACGTAAGTGCGTAAAAGTGTCCTAAAAGAAATGTCAAAGTTATATCAAAAATAACTAGCAATGAATGAGCTGCCAAAACTTTTTATGTCTGGTATTTAAGTGTGAAATAAATAAATTGTTTGTTTTATTTTCCTATTGAATGCATTATCCTTTTTGGTTTTTATATTACTTCAGAATTCGTTGCTGTTTTGAATTCGTTTGCCATTTGTGCCATACACGTTGTTGATATTGTAGTGCTGACTTTTCCGTTTGTCCCCACTTTTATGATTATTGAGTCGCTTGCCTTTTTTAGCTAAGCGCTTATAGTACATCCCACTTTTGTCTTCACGCACACACACACACACATAGTCTTGCACATATACGTCCTCATTTATTTTCGCCTTCTTTAGTCTACACTCCCACCAACCGGCAATTGTGCGCTTCTCTTTGTGTGAGCAACTTGAAGCACGCTCTTGTTGAGTTCCTCATTGCTGTTATTAAGGGATAGTCGGTCGTAATTTAATTGTGTTGTGGTCAATCGTTGAAAATCATACCAAATTGCTTGATTCTGATTTGATTTGAGTAGATTACAATCTGTGCTGTTTGCATATTAAGTAGATTAGGGCATGCCGATACTCACAACACTTCGACACTCCTTTTCACAGCATACAGCACTTAGCTCTGAGCACTCAGCATCTGGTGTTCAATTCTCAATGGAAGGGCCAACGTGCCCTAACTTTTATGCTACGCGCACTCACTGTAATGCTTGCGTGATAACCATTTGATTGTAGTTCAGTTAAGCTTGCCAGGCCGTAAAGCGGTTAGTTAACTATTCGGCGATAATTTGCTTTTCAGTTTGACATTTATCGTTTGGATTTAGGAATCCAGTTTTTACTTTGTACAGATTATTCTACCATACAATCCAACGATGAGATGAACTTTGGTTGGGCTTACATGGGTTATTAATATGCCTATTTACATTATGTATGCGTTACGCATTTACTACACTTTGTAAGCACCCCATGAAAGGAGTAAGTAATAATAATAGCCCAAAAACTAATTTGAATTTTATTGATGCTATAAAATTTGGTATTCCATAGGGGCATAAGAGAAATTGACTTTTATGCGGGTTTTTGGGTATTGTAGACGCATAATCGATTTTCATTCAGTAATCTTAATGTAATTTAAGGGCATAGCAACAAATAAAGCTCAATGTAGCCAAGTAATATTGGGTTAAAAGAAAACATTTTTTGCAAGGTTTAGTTTAATTTCAAATAATTTTTACTCAAAATTTTTAATTTAGAGGCTGCGAATATAACGGTAACGCCTTTCACGCCGATTAAATGGCAACTTTTCCGCACCTCATGATGACAGACGCTGCTGATGAAATCCCCTGGCAAGCCCTTAAACCGATTATGTCGGAGGGGGCTTGTCAGGTTGTCGCCTTCTCACATAAGTTCAACACCGAACGGATGTTCAGTGGCTATCCAGAGGATACGTCGTGGATGTAATGAGCTGCTTGGACCGCACATAGATAAATCGCTTTGGCCATTCCCAGTTGAATGCCTGTCAGAAACTTTCCCCACTTAAGTGGACTTCTACACACGGCCCCACTCTCCAAATTGCATGCGCCAAACTAACATATTTCACGCAACAACCATATGCCTATAACGGCTCACGTACTATAAGCCCTAAAAAAACTTCAGTGGGAAACCGAAAATATTCCAAGTGTAAACAAAATCAATACAGCCCTTTATTTGTGGGTTATTTTTTGGACAATTTTCAGTTAAATCAACTAAATTTTGGTTCTTTTCAGGGAGTTTTTTTTAAGTAACTGCATGCAATTGTTGATTGAACAGCCATAGATCTGTCAATTTTTAATTAACAAAATTGATCAAACTAAATGTTGTGTTAAAACAACAACTTCCTCTAAATAATTCAACAGCGAAGGAACTTTCATATTTAATTTTTTACATCATCCAATTAAATTTACTAGGAGTGATAGATGTTTTTTGAACAACAATAAAGTTGAAACAATAAAGTCCTGCAGTTAATCCAACAGCGAAGCAAATGTCATTTTAAAAATAATTAACTCTTGCAGTCAATCCAACAGCGAATATACTGTCACTACTGTCATAGAACAAAGACACTGCCAAGCGTAAGTACACGATGGCATCATGGAAGACAGCTGGGCAGAGCGTTCAAGATACCTTAGTTCGATTCTCGGTGAAGTCAATATAAGAACTGTGAAAAATATTTTTTTTTACTTCGACTCATTTTGGTGTTAAAATAACACTTATTTTAGTATATACATATGTATATAGAGCAACACCTTAAACAACAAAATTTTTTGTTAAAACAACAGTTAAGTTAAGTTAAGTTAATGGATAAGAATTAACCGTGATTTTTGTTGAATCAACCCGTGTTTTGTTTGATATGACCAGCTCCATTTTCCCATGTCGCAATGTACTGTCAGCTTTGTATAACTTGTCATATAACAACGTTAAGGAAGCTAATTTTTTTTTCACAAGCGGTACTAAAATTGTCTAGACTTCACTTAAACTTACTTAAATACTAAAGGTCAATTATGTATAATACATAGTGCTATTTATCCTCTATACCAAAACATTTTTACATCGATTGTATGTAATGTTAAACTCAACTTGTTTTACCAACAAAAAACAATATATTAATTAAAAGAATTGATTAGAATTTCCCACTTTAAATAGAAGCTTGTATAGAAGGACGGAACACCTCAGGAGACATACAAACCAAAAGGTGGAGAGACACAAAAGAAAAAGAAAAACTAAAATCTTGCGATAATTGAAAAAGGTCACAAAAGACTCAAGCTACACTTCTAATCACTAAAAAGCTATCCTTGGATCTTAGGATAACAAATTACCTTACACTTGGCCAAGCAAAGTCATCACAAGGAAATTTTAAGAAAATACAATATAAAGTACACCCCAAAGACAAAAATTGAAAGGATAAGGCAGTGAATTTCAAATACTACTTACTAAGCCAAGGTGGATTATACGGGTAATAATGATTGTGTATTGAAACAAAAGCAAGCAAAAAAAACGTGCAACATCATTAAGAGCAACTTGTCTAAGCTGAAAACGCTAACCACTAATGACAACAATCAAGACCTGCCCCATCATGAACTGCCCTGCTGCGTCAATTTGCACGTTGACGCCTGAGTAGAAGCAACAACAACAATCACGAACCAGCAAAGTAGCTAAATACAAAAAGGTAAAAGCAAACAATGAACGTTATTGGCCGAAGCAGATATTTCTTGGATAAATGTGAATGTGTTTGTGTAAGGACGTGTGTGTGTGTAGTGTGCTTCGTGGGTAGAGACTTGAAAGGTTACAGCAGCATTAGCAATATAAGCAAGGTATTGTTTGAGTAAGTACATACATATGTATGTATGAAACAAGCGACCTTTTTTGTTTAAATTTAACTTTGTTGTGTTATGAGAATTTCGCTCTCGCCTGATTGCTTGTACAAGCAGCTTGTGTGACAGGTGAAAAAGTGGCAGCCACAATATGTATATGTATGTATGTATGTGAGTAGGTAAGTAGAAAGTCAAACAAAAGAGGTGATAAAAAGCAGTGAAGCACATTTAAAAAGCGTTTGTGGCAGAAAATGGCTAACAATGAGTGTATGTGGTGGTTGGGGCTTCTGGTGTCCCAAAGTGAAATATTATAGACACTAGTTAGGAAATGTACTACTTTGAAACTGGACCTTAATAACTGCATGCGAAAACTGAGAAAGAACTGAATAAGGAGGGGAGATCAATATAAACCGTTTCCTCAGAACAAGCCCAGGAACGACTTGTGAAATGTAACTTCCTATTCATCATGTAAGTAACTTCGAGTAGAGTGTCCCTTTTATAATTTATCAAGAAGTTTAAGAAAAAACCCGTTTGGGTCTAGAATTTCTTTAGAAATATGTTTGACTTTTTTAAACTGATCCCGAAAAATTTTAGCAACTCTTCTAAATTTATCCAAAAAAACAAGTAAGGAAAGCTGTCTTCGGCTGTACCGAAGGCTAAATACCTTTCATGAATAAGCGTCACGATTTTCACTGTTTGATCCCAGTACAGCCTGTGTGAATTTAACTTAAGCTCATACCGAAATTATCGGAACTATCGATTATATGGGGGCGATGTGTTATATTGGTCCAATCTCATTGATTTTTAACACCGACATTCCACATTCTAAAATAGCAACAGTTACGAAATTTCACGTTCCTACCCATATAACTGCAGGAGTTATCTACCAAATCCGTCCGTTGGAACAATCGATTGTATGGGGGCTATGTGAAATATTTATCCCATCTCGATGATTTTCAACATCGATATTTCAGATATAAATATAGCAATACGTCCAAAATTTCACGTTCCTACGTATTTAATTACAGGAGTTATAGCCCAAAATCAGTTTATCGGAATAATCGATTGTATGGGAGCTATGTGAAATATTTATCCCATCTCGATGATTTTCAACATCGATATTTCACATATAAAAATAGCAATACTTACAAAATTTCACGTTCCTACGTATTTAATTACAGGAGTTATAACCCAAAATCCGTTTATCGGAACAATCGATTGTATGGGAGCTATATGTAATATCGGTCCGATCTTGCTGGTTCCGACAAATGATTCCTATATTGGAAAATGGTGGCCGCATACAAAATTTCAACCAAATATCTCAAAAACTGAGGGACTAGTTTGCGTTCAAACAGACAGACAGACAGACAGACAGACAGACGGGCAGACGGACATGGCTAAATCAACTCAACATCGATACTTCACATATAAAAATAGCAATACGTCCAAAATTTCACGTTCCTACTTGTTTAATTACAGGAGTTATAGCCCAAAATCCGTTTATCGGAACAATCGATTGTATGGGAGCTATATGTAATATCGGTCCGATCTTGCTGGTTCCGACAAATGATTCCTATATTGGAAAATGGTGGCCGCATACAAAATTTCAGCCAAATATCTCAAAAACTGAGGGACTAGTTTGCGTTCAAACAGACAGACAGATAGACAGACAGATAGACAGACAGACAGACAGACAGACAGACAGACGGACAACGGACAGACGGACATGGCTAAATCAACTCATCTCGTCATCCTGATCATTTCGGTATACTTATTGATGGGTCTATCTCTTCTTCTTCTCATACTTACAAACATCGGACCAAAGTTATAACACCATTTCATGTTCATGAAAGGTATAATAACAATTTATTTATCCCGAAGTGGACCCAAAAGTAGTTATTATAGGATACCAAATTATTACCAAAAACAAGTGTAATTTTTACAAAATAGTCACTAGTTTAAAAAAAAAAAATTCCACGAAAATATGGATAATTATTATGTACTGAATGGGATAGAAGAATATTAAAAAGATTCAAAACATTTTCTAAAATGATTCCAAGATAACCCGAAAGAGTCCCAAAAAAAATTTAGATTTATACCAAGCCCCGGCAACTAGTGGGACAATTGTCCGAAAATTCGAGAACAAAATTCACACAGATTATTGAACTCATTTAGCTTGACCTCGCGCTTGTGAGAACTCTATGATCGCACTGACCAATCTATGGATGCCTTTTTTTATGCTCAGTTGCTCACTTGCAAGCAAGGACTGAACAACATACGCTATTGCCTTGGTGCTTACTAGTGAGCGTTAGAGCAAAAACAGATAATATTTCATTGGTGCGATGCCCGCTCTTTCACTAATATACCCTCATTTTCATATTCGCCGGGCCCTGATTAATAGTGACATGATCACTGAGTTATCCCGAAATGGTCTCGCAAGTATTATTTAGTCCCGATTTAGTCCAGATAAAGATAAAACAGATATCTAAAAAAATTTCAAACCCATCCTAACACATTTTTTAAATTAGTTTGTCGCGGTCCTGATATCATCAAGATATAAACCCGACACCGCGATTTTTCCACAATGATCCCGAACGTATTTAGTACTAAAATTCTTCTAAAAAGCAATTGCTTTTTTAAACCTTTTTCTCAAATTTGAAATTGTCCGCATACAAATTATGCCAAATTTCGGAAAATTCGTGGAAAAGCAAGTGATTTTGTTTTGAAATATATCCGAAATAATACCGAAAATTTTGGAAATGATCTTGAAATTATCCTAATCTTGGTTCTAAATGAACTCTTACAACTGAGTTTCAATTGTTTTCAAAATGTTTTTTTTTTTTTTTTCAATTACGGTATTCCTTTAGATGCTGGTTGTGAATTCGTTTTAAACTAGCTGCTTTACTACATGGTTCACAGTAATGCATTCATACATACATACATACATCGTACATTAGGTCCTTTTGCTGGCTCAGCTTAATTCTTTTCTCTTTTTTCGTAGTGTGGTCAATATGGCAACAAATGGCTGGTTGCACGACTGCTCACTTCATCAGACCGTAACATACACGTACATACAGTCTATGACAAAATTTTAGATAACAGATGTTGCAGTATTTTACCTTCGTGTGGCAACCTTTCGTGAATATTCTCGTACTAAGCCATCTTCACATATTTTTCATGGAACTTAAGCTCACTTCCGTATTTATGCATATACTTAATATACTGTACCTTTTACGCCAAAACCAATTTGCTGTTGAACGTTTATATTTATAGAATTTTGTTCATTTAACCTTTTGAGTTTATCCTTTTAGCTGTGACATACAAACAATTTGTCATAGATACATAAAGCAATTTGTGTAAGATTTTAAAAAGTAACTCCAATCTCTATGTTTTTTCTACATTTTACGATCATGGAATGATTTTGGTGCTTGAAAAATGAAAAAAAACTAGAAAAAGTAAAGGTAGACCCATTGTTAGTGAGCGAGAGTCCGGAATGAGTCGATCTAGAGATGTCCTTATTTTCTTTTGTTGGAACTGGTCTACCAAATTTATAAGAAAACCTCCACGAAATGTAGATACCTATATCTGTCGAGATGTTAGAATTGATTAATGATAGGGATATCTAGTTACTCATACGCCACGGAACACTTTATCTTTTTTAAAAATATGTATTTATGATATGTAGACCGACAAACATAACTATATTTCCATATTGTTGTTGTAACCGCACTTCACCCTGCTTAACCGGTAGATCCACTTATGAAAAGTTACGTAACGGACCAGACAGGGTTGTACGGATGTTGACAGTCCTTTTCTGGATATCAATCCGGTACGTTCCGGTGGTATTACCTCGAATGTCTTAGGAACAATTTCGTTGATCCCGTAGTCGGAATCGAAGCGGATTTTAGTCGCCTCTTACGACCGGCATACCAACCTCGGGCATATTCTAAGCACCTATCCTGCTGGGTATACATTTCCATGTATACTCGAAGAGAATGCTTCACACTACGTACAAAAGAAAACAACTCCTTTTGCTTGAAAATCTTTGAGTTTGAGAAACTGTAAGACTCAGGGAGGTTGGATTGAGTTGAAAATGTTTATTTACCTTGAAATATTAAAAAAAAGGCAAAAATATAATTTTTGAATGATGTAAAGAAAAAGTCTGATGGATTGTGATTTACTGAAGTGACTTCATTATCTCGAATGTGAGAAATTCGGGTTTTTTGGAAATATTAACCCTTTCACGTTCATATGGAAATGCGTAGTAGCACTAATTCCGAACCACCAAAACAACTTACTCTGCGAATAAATTTAAGATACATATTAATAAAAAAAATGAAAATTTGTGAATAGTAGTGTCCGACCGAATATTCGGCACAGTCCTATTTGCGGCCGAAACCCGAAGCCGAATACGAAAAAAACTTATGTGGGACATTTTGTAGGTTAGGGTTAGGTTTTAGAAAAGTTAATCCCAGGACAGACCATATCAAACATCCTTGTGTTTTCGGGGTTCTATAAAAAACAGAGTCCGGTGTCTGACACTCCTCAATCCACACTATTTTTCCTCCTCGAACCATTTAAATGGCTTGCTGAGTGCCATCAAGTCCTTTACGTCCAGCTCCGGGACTTGGCGTTGGATATCCAGGAAGCGAACTTCCTAAAACTCCCTTAAAGCCGCGTAGTTGCTGATGAGGTGTTCCACCGTTTATTCCTCCTCATCCTCTTTGCAACTTCTACAGCATCGTCGGTAAAGCATTTCCTTTCGTATCGCGAAACCAAAACTGATTTAAAAGTGACTGAGTTTTATACTATTGCACACACATACACAGAAACACGTATAAAACCTAGTAAACTTTAAACGGCTGTAATTATTTTAATAGTTGAGATAATCGCACATAGCATACCATTTTGGAAACTTCAGAGCTTCAACTTTAAAAGTATGAAAAAATAGTTTAGATTCAAAAATTAAAAGAAAATTCACTTTGAAAAAAAAAAAACATTTTTCACCATAAAAAAAGTATGGGAAAGGGCGAAAAAAATAGCCACTCCTAAGCGTTAAGTTAGGGCGCTAATTTTTTGCAAGTTATTTTCTCATCAATACCTACCTAAAGTTTCAAGGGGTAAGACCGAAAAAAAACAATTTGTTTTATTTGAATCAACCTAATGTACATACGTGCCAACACAATGCAAATATTGACATTCCTCTGCTAGATAACCAAGTATTGTAGATACATTCCAATTGATTGTATTCCAATTAACTACATGCAAGCGTGCATTGAACACCTGTCTAGGGCAACATGAATCTGTCTATGGGTGTGTTTTATCTAAATAAAATATGTGTTTGTAAATAGTCTAAATCTGTAAATACATGCATACATACTTTTCAGTTCCATTTTTGTGTAAGAACAATGTTATTGATAAGTTAAAAATATCTTGAAATGAACAGCTCTGTGACATTTCACAAAATCAAGGCAAACACTTGAAGAGTCTTCTGAGTAACCTTGAGCATATCTAACAGGTGGAATGTTAAGTGACTGTAGAGTGGTTATGTTCAACGGAATAATTCAGGTGTGGTGGTCTACCTGAGATATCTTTGAAAGGTTATCGACTAGATTTAAAATAAATTAGAAATTCTAAAATGGGGTGGTTTAAACAATGCTTCTTATCTCAACATAATCTCATAATAAATTTTAATAATGGGTTTTTTGTTAGCCAATAATATCTAAGTAGGTACTTTTTTTTTGTTAATTCTTAGTGCAAAGTAAGACATGTTGAAATCTCGTATCAAGATTTAAATCAAGAATGGGGAATTTTCTTAGTTTTTAAATAACAGTTTTAAGGCTATCTCATCTCATTTTTACACTCTTCAATATTCAGTATCGTTTCTTGATATCCAGTTTAGAAAGGCGTCTCTCGTTTTCACCGACCGAATGTTGTTGAAAGCTTTTCGATTTAAAATCTGTCTGGTACAAGTTGGTTTTATTTTTAATTAAAAACCTGTCCATAAGTATTTTTGGAATTCATTGAACGTGTAACACCTTAGCTGACCTGAAAAAAATACTTAACAAATATTTTCAGTTTAAACGAAATTTTCATCCAGCTTTGGCACTGCAATTACATACTTTAACCCAAATAACTTTAACAAAAACTCTAATTTCAAATAGATTTATGTGCTACTGCAACACTTTGCCGCAAAACTTTCAAGTAAATAATCCAAATTCTTTGTGCACAACTTCAAGTAGATAGATGGAGAATGCGTTTGCAAAACTTTCAATTTTATCGCACTTTTCGGTTATACTCGCTTGCTGCTGCAGCATCTCGGTAATGCAAAGATTTAAGAGCAACCAACTATTTGAAAAGCATGTTGTGGCATCTACATCCCCTGCCGAGATACCCTTTGCAGTTATCCTTATCTTTAATTTGTTTGTTTGTATGTATTTGTGCTGTTATTGGTTGTGCTCGTAATTTTGAAAATCTTCAAACAAATATTTCAGATGCTAATGTGAATTGCGCTAGTAACTCAAAGTTAAAGTTATATTTTTGGGTGTATTTATGTACCCACTCATATACGTACCTCTGAGCTATCATTTCTACTTATTCCTGCACAACGTAAATTTGTTAATATATTTGTGCCCAAAATGGCTGCGTATTGGTGATTTGCAGTGTATGTATGGATGTGTATGCCCTTTAAGATTGGAATAATACGTGCAGTATATGCACATTCTCGATATTCTGCCAAGCTATTTGTTCGTAAATTCTTCCCATAAAGTTTGTTTCTAAAACGTATGTATATGTAAGTAGCCACATACTAAGGAAAGCAATTTGAAGTATGTTTTTTAAAAAAATAACACTAAAAAACTTGAAAAAAAAATAATATTGAATATAAAACAAATTAGAAATTAGAAAATTAAACTATGCAAATATATAAAAATAAAGTGAAATAAAATAAAATAAAATAAAATAAAATAAAATAAAATAAAATAAAATAAAATAAAATAAAATAAAATAAAATAAAATAAAATAAAATAAAATAAAATAAAATAAAATAAAATAAAATAAAATAAAATAAAATAAAATAAAATAAAATAAAATAAAATAAAATAAAATAAAATAAAATAAAATAAAATAAAATAAAATAAAATAAAATAAAATAA
>CAXKVI010000005.1:100288629-100302799 GCA_964058755.1 Campiglossa producta
GGTGAAGTACGTTGTCAAAAATACTGCCATGTAAAAGTAATTGGGTGTAAACTAAGAAGACGGTGAAGTTCACCGTAATGTAATATAGCGGCAAGCATTCAAGCATAGCGGCCGGCATGACGGTGGCAATTTTTCGTCAACGTTTTTTCCCACCGTCATTGTCAAAACGGTGAGAAATCTATCAAGTATTTCAATTTGATTTACGAAACGCCAGTTTATTTCTTGTTTATGTTTTAAAAAATTCATAAAATCGTAAAATAAAACAAAAAACATCAATCAACAAGCTAATATCAACGGTTTAATATCAACAGAGTCCACCGCTTCAGTTCTTAGAGTTTACATAAAAGCGGTGTTGCTGGTGACGTTAATTGAAGCGGTGAGCATGTAGCGGTAGCTAGATAGCGGCACCGCTATTCGAGGAAACCAGCCCTTAACTGCTACTGTAGAAATGAATGAATGTGCTTGTAGCCGACACATATTTGATTTATTTTCACTTTGGTTATTTCTCTTATGCAGCAATATATTTTAAGTGCAATATACAAATGCATAAACAATATGTAACTGCAAGTATGCTTAAAAATAACATAATTACAGAGTGTCGTCTGAAGTTAAGTACATAAACAGTATGGTGTACTAAAAAAATAAAATTTAAATGAAAAAAAAAAAAACTGTGAATAAGTTGTATGAGAAAATTGAAAGACCCCGTTCGTCTTTAGATACAGGCAAGTGTCAAAGTTTTTTTTTAAGTATAAGTATAAGTATAAGTATAAGTATAAGTATAAGTATAAGTATAAGTATAAGTATAAGTATAAGTATAAGAATAAGTGTTAGTATAAGTATAAGTATAAGTATAAGTATAAGTATAAGTATAAGTATAAGTATAAGTATAAGTATAAGTATAAGTATAAGTATAAGTATAAGTATAAGTATAAGTATAAGTATAAGTATAAGTATAAGTATAAGTATAAGTATAAGTATAAGTATAAGTATAAGTATAAGTATAAGTATAAGTATAAGTATAAGTATAAGTATAAGTATAAGTATAAGTATAAGTATAAGTATAAGTATAAGTATAAGTATAAGTATAAGTATAAGTATAAGTATAAGTATAAGTATAAGTATAAGTATAAGTATAAGTATAAGTATAAGTATAAGTATAAGTATAAGTATAAGTATAAGTATAAGTATAAGTATAAGTATAAGTATAAGTATAAGTATAAGTATAAGTATAAGTATAAGTATAAGTATAAGTATAAGTATAAGTATAAGTATAAGTATAAGTATAAGTATAAGTATAAGTATAAGTATAAGTATAAGTATAAGTATAAGTATAAGTATAAGTATAAGTATAAGTATAAGTATAAGTATAAGTATAAGTATAAGTATAAGTATAAGTATAAGTATAAGTATAAGTATAAGTATAAGTATAAGTATAAGTATAAATATAAATAAAAGTATGAGTTAAAGTTTAGGTTCAACTTTAATATTAAGTTATGTTTAGTTTTGTTTTTATACATTTTTAAGTTTAAGGTTAACTTTAAGTTCAAGCAAAACAAAAAATTTTCGGTTCAGCTCAAAATGTAAAAAAAAAAATGAAAAATATTTTTTAAAAGGCCCAACATATGTAGCATATAGAGTCGGACTTTCACAAATTTATTTTTCTCTAAACGACCTCGCCACTTAACAATTCCTTTGGTGCATAGAATATAGCAAATGAATTGAGATTACTTTGCATAACTGCAATTGCACTAAATTCCAACAAAAACCATTCACACGCCTATATGTAAGCAAAAAATCAGATTTATTAGATTGCATACACTCATTCATATGCACATACGTATTCTATAATGTGTGAGTGTGAACGTTTGCCATGCCAGTCATGTTCACACTTTCAATGTTTAATGTTCATTTTGTGGGAATAAACGAAAGTATATCAAAAACTTTTGTATAACAAGCTACATGCATATGTACGTGTGCTTGGCAGTGGCTTAAATTAAACATTTTAGATCTAACATAAAGTCAGTATAGATTTTTTCATTTTTTTGTAAGTCAGTCTCTGCCATACTTGCTAACGTTTTATGCCATTGTTTTGGCCACAATGTTTTCCATTGTTCTAACTCTGACATTTGCCTACTTTCGGGCGCTTTTCACAATTAAGCGGTTTTATAAGTGTGCTTGTATGTAGGTGTCGGCTTTTATTAGTGGTGGCGGCACAATTTCATATCGCGATTTGTAAAGAAAATACCCACTAGTCAGCAAACATTGTAGCTCATTAAGTATATTTTTGGCGGCGTAATCATAAATGTTCCTTTGCAAATATTTATTTTATTTAGCTTAACTTTTTTTTATTTATTTGTTTTATTTTTTTTTTTTTTTCATTCTTAATTTTTTAATTTTTTTTCTATTATTATTTTTTAATTTTTTTAAATTTATTATATTATAATAATTTAATTTTTAAATTTAAATTTTATTATTTTTTTATATTTTTGTATTTTTCCTTAATTTTTTCATTTTTTTTTTTATTTTATTTATTTTTTTTTTATTTTGTTTTTATTTAATATTTTTTTTTTATATTTTCTTTTATTTTATTTTATTTAATTTTATTTTATTTTATTTTATTTTATTTTATTTTATTTTATTTTATTTTATTTTATTTCATATTATTTTATTTTATTTTATTTTATTTTATTTTATTTTTTTATTTTATTTTATTTTATTTTATTTTATTTTATTTTATTTTATTTTATTTTATTTTATTTTATTTTATTTTATTTTATTTTATTTTATTTTATTTTATTTTATTTTATTTTATTTATTTTATTTTATTTTATTTTATTTTATTTTATTTTATTTTATTTTATTTTATTTTATTTTATTTTATTTTATTTTATTTTATTTTATTTTATTTTATTTTATTTTATTTTATTTTATTTTATTTTATTTTATTTTATTTTATTTTATTTTATTTTATTTTTATTTTATTTTATTTTATTTTATTTTATTTTATTTTATTTTATTTTATTTATTTTATTTTATTTTATTTTATTTTATTTTATTTTATTTTATTTTATTTTATTTTATTTTATTTTATTTTATTTTATTTTATTTTATTTTATTTTATTTTTATTTTATTTTATTTTATTTTATTTTATTTTATTTTATTTTATTTTATTTTATTTTATTTTATTTATTTTATTTTATTTTATTTTATTTTATTTTATTTTATTTTATTTTATTTTATTTTATTTTATTTTATTTTATTTTATTTTATTTTATTTTATTTTATTTATTTTATTTTATTTTATTTTATTTTATTTTATTTTATTTTATTTTATTTTATTTTATTTTTATTTTATTTTATTTTATTTTATTTTATTTTATTTTATTTTATTTTATTTATTTTATTTTATTTTATTTTATTTTATTTTATTTTATTTTATTTTATTTTATTTTTTATTTTATTTTATTTTATTTTATTTTATTTTATTTTATTTTATTTTATTTTATTTTATTTTATTTTATTTTATTTTATTTTATTTTATTTTATTTTATTTTATTTTATTTTATTTTATTTTATTTTATTTTATTTTATTTTATTTTATTTTATTTTATTTTATTTTATTTTATTTTATTTTATTTTATTTTATTTTATTTTATTTTATTTTATTTTATTTTATTTTATTTTATTTTATTTTATTTTATTTTATTTTATTTTATTTTATTTTATTTTATTTTATTTTATTTTATTTTATTTTATTTTATTTTATTTTATTTTATTTTATTTTATTTTATTTTATTTTATTTTATTTTATTTTATTTTATTTTATTTTATTTTGTTTTATTTTATTTTATTTTATTTTATTTTATTTTATTTTATTTTATTTATATCATTTTATATTGCTTTATTTTGTTTTATTTTTTTGTATTTTTATTTTTTTTTACTTATATTTTTAGTATTTTCTTTTTATTATTTTTTTTCTAGCCAAAAACTCCATTTAATGAACTAGAATATATTCTGACTAGTCTGGCTCTTAAGCATAGGCTGTGTATGTATGTGGGTGTCGGCGTTTATTAGTGGTGGGGGCACCATTTCATATCGTTTTTTTGTATTTGTGTCAAATTATATGTATGCAGCTCGGTAAGTATATCCTTTTAAGTGCATTCATACATTTTTATATGCATACATAGATATGCATGTGGGTAGAATTGTTTGAATTTGAATGGCAAATAGAAGCATTCAAGTTTAGTTTTTGAAAAAGCATGTTCTACATATACACAAACAAACGTGCATACATTTATAAGCTTATGCCGTTGGTAGTTTATTATCATCGTGTCAGTGAGAGGATAGCCAAAATTACAAAAAACAAAAAAAAAAAACAACATAAAATTCACCGTTAACAAACTAGTTGTGCGAGACCGTGAATATTTAAGCAAAACGGCTGCTGCACTATTAAAATCTCCTCCTATTTGGGTTATGGCTGATTTATGCTAATAAATTAGTATCCGATTTAATTCAGCCGAGATTTCACAGCATGATTCATTAAAATTCACAACAGCATTCTAATTAAAGTTGCCTCTGCTTCTGCTGTTGATCAGCTATGCTTGTTTTTGTTGCGGTTGCCGCTTACTGCATTTTGGCTCGTAATTTCATTAGAGCGCCAAACAATGAATGATCATAATTTTGATGGGAAATTATGCTAGTGTTTTGTAAAATTAAAAATTACAAAATTAAAAAGTTTGTATGGTTTTTTATAAAAGTTATATTCAACTTAAGCTTGAACAAATTTAATCTTTTTGGTATTTGTTAATTTTATGTCGAAGACTTTTAATTGTGGGGTGGTGTCTTGAGAGGTTTTGATTTAACACTTAAGTTAAGTGATTTAAATTTAGCTACAAAATCGGCTAACTAGAATAATTTTACCTTAATTTATATTTTTTTAATTTTTAATTTTTTTATATTTTATTTTTATTTTGTTTTTAATTCATTAATTTTTTTTTCCGTTAATATTTTTTTTTTTATTTTTATCCTTTTTTATTATACTTTTTTAATTTTGTTATTTAGCTGTATTTAATCTTTTTTTTATTTTATTTTATTTTATTTTATTTTATTTTATTTTATTTTATTTTATTTTATTTTATTTTATTTTATTTTATTTTATTTTATTTTATTTTATTTTATTTTATTTTATTTTATTTTATTTTATTTTATTTTATTTTATTTTATTTTATTTTATTTTATGTTATTTTATTTTATTTTATTTTATTTTATTTTATTTTATTTTATTTTATTTTATTTTATTTTATTTTATTTTATTTTATTTTATTTTATTTTATTTTATTTTATTTTATTTTATTTTATTTTATTTTATTTTATTTTATTTTATTTTATTTTATTTTATTTTATTTTATTTTATTTTATTTTATTTTATTTTATTTTATTTTATTTTATTTTATTTTATTTTATTTTATTTTATTTTATTTTATTTTATTTTATTTTATTTCATTTTATTTCATTTTATTTCATTTTATTTTAGTTTATCCACGGTCCTTTATATCAACACAATCAGATACACTTACATATATGGGAAGAATCAGAAAATGATGCTAACTTGGCTTAAAGAAATCATGCAATAAAAACGCTGTAGCAATATTGTTAGCACTTCTGTTGTTGAAAATATTTTGCGAATGCCTCACATAAATTGACTATGATGGGCTTCGATACTAAATATTTACGCGTGTCAATAATTTTCTTATTCACTTACTGCAGTGTCTGGGCATTTTGGTAACTTTTATTTTCTTTTTAGCTCCCTCATACAATTATTTTGGAAACCCTAGCTCAGCAATTTTCTTTTTCCACGTTTCCGTCACTCACTGTATGAGTTTACTTTTGTTGCTATTATTGACCATGAAATCTAATGACGTGGAAAAGTAAACGCTCTGTGTATAATCCATACATACCACAAACTTACAATCCTCTCCCGGATCCGAAGTCATGCTAAAGCAGCGTCTTTCCTGGTGTACTCACACTAACAATGGAGTAAGCATTCGATTGCATGCATTGACTAAAAGAACTGGCCACAGAAGTGATGTAAGTCCTTGATTTTAGTGGTTTTACTAAATATGGTTTATCGATAATTAGCTATCAAAGGTGCTGAACTGGAACCAACACACGACAACTTCATTGAGTAATGGTTACAATGACAGCCAGGGCTATGGTTGCGGTTAAGGTAACGGTTACGATTACGGCTACGATTACAAATATTATTTCTTTTACAGTAACGTTTAAAATGGCAGTTGGGACTAAGGTTACTAGCCAAAACAAGAAAGAATGGCCCTTTCTTAAGGGCTGCCGCTGTAACCTAGTCTAAGCACTAAAACGATTTCCCCATATCTATTTTTCTGAACTTCTTGAACCTCTTTGATCATAGTTTCCTGTAAATATTTTCAGGCTTTATTTTTATAGCCCCTCATCACGGCTTATATATTCATATATCATACATGTGCTTACTGCGCTGAAAACATCAAATACATATATTACATGTGCCACTGGTCATAATAGGCCAGCCTACATGCTAATTCTTACGACTACCTCCACTGTTCTAATGCAGTGAACTACTTCGAGCCGAAATGACTCAAAAATTAACTTATTTTCTTATGCTCCTAGAGTATTACAAACATGCTGTTTGTTTTTGTTGTTGAGTTTGTTACATATGCTGCTCTATTACCTTTCGGTGTCGCAACATTATACTTGCTCGCTTGTTTGTCCTTAATTCGGATTTCACTTTTCCAAAACAGACTGAGAAAGCATTGTTGTTGTCAGCCCAGCCTATTTACTTAACTATCCACTTATATTTTATTTACATAAAAACATATGTAAACCACAAATATATACATATATTTAACTGCATATGAATATGTTTTTATTTGTACTTGTTGTTGTACACATATTGATATGAACATGTCGCACATATGTCACTCCCTTTTGGTTAATATTCTTTTGGTTTATTGCATTGTTTATCTTGTTGCAGTTGTCGTTGTTTGTTGTTGCTATTGTTGTTCTTGGTGTTTTTGTGTTAAATTTTACCGTTGCAACCGCATTTGTATTTATTGTTATGGCATGAAAAGCAACAGCAACTGCAAAGCCAACACCAGCAACCAACAACAAAAACATCAAACTTAAGTGAGTTATAGCTTTGTGGCACAGTATTGCTCATGTCGTTTGTGACCTATACACACACACATTGACATATGTGTAGAGCTGATAGTTTTTCTATAAAACTACAATATTTGTTATTGTTGTTGTGGACGCCAATGCAGCTGTGTTGTCTGCAGTGACCCAGTAACACCGAAATTGCGAAAATGCATTCTGCATAAATGTACCCCATTTGACCCAAATACAATTTAGTTAAGAGTGCAATGAATATACATACAAACGTGCACATGTGTACCGGCAAAGCGCACAACATGTAAGTATATTTGTCTTATATGTGAGCACACAGGAAAACTTGGAGCAACTGTTATGTGCTCCAACAGCAAAAACAACACTAACAAAAAACAGGGAAAGACAACGAATTTGAAAAAACTTGGTTCTAAACAGCAGAAAAATAAAATAAAATAAAATAAAATAAAATAAAATAAAATAAAATAAAATAAAATAAAATAAAATAAAATAAAATAAAATAAAATAAAATAAAATAAAATAAAATAAAATAAAATAAATAAAATAAAATAAAATAAAATAAAATAAAATAAAATAAAATAAAATAAAATAAAATAAAATAAAATAAAATAAAATAAAATAAAATAAAATAAAATAAAATAAAATAAAATAAAATAAAATAAAATAAAATAAAATAAAATAAAATAAAATAAAATAAAATAAAATAAAATAAAATAAAATAAAATAAAATAAAATAAAATAAAATAAAATAAAATAAAATAAAATAAAATAAAATAAAATAAAATAAAATAAAATAAAATAAAATAAAATAAAATAAAATAAAATAAAATAAAATAAAATAAAATAAAATAAAATAAAATAAAATATAATTAAAAAAAAAATAAAATAAAATGAAAAAAAAAAAAAAAAAAAAATTTTATTAAAAAGTATAAAATTAAATAAAAAATAAATAAGTTGAAACAAGATAAAAAATAAAAATTAGTTAAAAAAATAAGACTGCATAAAAAAATTATGAAACAATATAAAATAAGGTATGACAAATGTTTTACTGCGTGAATCGAATAAATAATTTAAAACCAAACCAAGCCGAAACGTTATTTTGAATCGGTTTCACTCCTTTCAAAGAACATAAACTGGCGATAAAAGTAATGGCGTTGGCAAAAGTGACAGTAACGATGGCAGAACAGCAACAGGAAAAGCAACAAAACAAAAAATAGAGTTAGCGACATTTTAATATTGGCGTAAAAGTGTAAAACTTGCTTTAAATTATGAATGTCTGTCGCATGTGTACAAATTTTATACTAAAGTATCTATGTATATACAATATGTATTTATGTACTAATCTCTGTTTATTTATTTCCATATGTTTTTACATACGTACAACGAAGGTATATGCAATGTATATATGTTTTGTGAAAACTTTCCATAATCCTTTCTAAATTGCTTCGTCTTTTTGTAGCTTTTATACCACTAGCACAAAATTTTATAAAACGTCTGTATATATGATATAGGTTCGCATACACGCCAGGTCAAGTCGTTTAGTGCAAACTTAATTTAAAGTTCAATAGTATTGATTTTTCGTAGTCTGCTTTAGGGCGTTCTACCAACCTCAAAATTGTATTCCTTCTGCTAGCTAACACATGTTTATGTGTTTATGCATTATATTGCAGAGGTCATAGAGAAATAGAGTTTTAAGACGGTATGTGTTAGCCTATATGTAACCATAAAAAAACGTTCGATCTATAAGTCTGAGACCTGGGAAATATTATCGTCGACGTACGTATAGAAAATTGAAGGGTTCCACTTGTATCGAATTGGCGTCCGTTATCACTAAGAATCTTGGCAGATGAGAGACATACGATTGTTGCGGTATAAAAAAGGGATATTTTAATCCACTTTCAACGAATAAATTTCAGCGTCCTTTCGTTTAAAAACAATCTAAATGTTGGAACAATGCTTTAATTAAACGATAATTTTACAATTAAGTCCCTCATAAAGGCTGCCTTTTGTATCACTCCAACCATTTGCAGTAGCACAATAAAAGCGCTTATCAGTCTGTAACTAAGTCGTCATCGACGTCATCAGCATTGTAATCATCAACATTAACAACAACAAAATTCTATCTCATGCGCTCTATTAACCAACAAAATGCCAGCAAAACGAGCAATTTCATTCGATCAATTTAACACCAATAATTAATTCAATTTCATTTGATGCGATAAAATGCATTCGAGCGCTAAGAACGAGCATGGACAGTGGACGAGCATGGATAGTAACTTAGTACATACACACAAATATGCATTCTTACGCAACCTCACAGCTTGATAACACAGCATCAGTTTATGCTCGCTGCTAATGGCAACGCTTATTGGCGGGCAAATGATATTAACATGCCGCCGCTGGAAGCTAAACATGCTATTGACTACACATCATAAGGCATCGGGCAAATTTGATCCAAGAAGATGTTAATTAAAATATTATACAGATAAATTATATTAAACGAACATAACTTAGTTGCTTATCGAACGTTAGTGACGTAGCGGAAGTGATTTTCTTATGGATACAGCAGCGGAAAGACAATTTTATATGTACATGTGAGTAACATTGTTTTCTTCTTCATTTAGTCCTCAGATATTGTATCAGCATACGCCAGTGACTCTGCGCCTTTTCACTAGTTACTGGGTGGATCTACGCATGGAAATATCTCCTTCAGTATAAATAGATCACACTCTAGGTTGCCGACTTATCTAAAGGCAAGTTTCGATTAGAATGCCACAGATCATACGGTAAGAAAATTTTCGTTTGTGAAAAGCTGCTTTCCGTTCTTGAAATGGATGTTACATTTCAATTCTCTAATCATGGGCAGCTTATTGACTTGCCTCCGTTGCTGTTTGCAGTTGAGACGTACATATTTTGCCTATAACAAGACGATCGTCCGAGTTCTTATTACTACCACGTACCTAAGCTACACGTGACCGGGAAGCTGGTGTCTCTCACGGGTTAAGGACCACCAGGTGATTTTGTAGACTCTTTTTACTACCTTGATATTAAAGGTGGCACAAGGATTGAGATAACGAAAATTCATTCAAAATTTATCAATCAATTTTTAGCTTACATATTTAGTGGCATAGTTCATTGCATGATGACAATATAATTAACAGAAATCAAAATTTCGCTAGGTTACGCGCTGATCAAAAAAATAGAAAATTCCTGAAAATCTCCGAAAATGATTAAAATTTAAAACCAAAACTCCCAGATACCATGTCTTAGTTGGAGAATAAACTCACTGTGGCTTTTGGTAATTTTTCTACCCAATTTCAACCAAAATAATTTCAGCTAAGTTTACCATATGGCGATGCCACCCAATCTATTTTTTGTGCATGTCCTCAAAAAACTCGAAAACGACTTAACCTTATGCGGTGAACTTGATGATCTCCGAAACGTTTGAGCGGGGCTTTATACCTAGATGATGCCACTGACAATGTTTTTTAGGGTTGCCACTCATTTTATTCTTTTTTTCAATCATTAAGTGAGCTAAGGCATTGTGGTAACCTTATTCGTCATATTGTAGCGAATTTATTCCTTGTTAGGGTTACAACCTGGTCTCAAACGAAAAATCTTTTACGTCGTAGTTGAGTAAATACAAAATGTCTGGGTGACCGATCTTGCTCGGTGCTATCAATTTAGCGCTAACTTTACTTACCCAAAATAAACCAAAACGACCCAAAAATGATCCCAAAATGATTCCGAAATGACCCCAAAATGACCCTAAAATGATCCCAAAATGATCCAAAAATGATTCCCAAATGACCCCAAAATGATCCGAAAATTACCCAAAATTTATCCAAAAATTATCAAAAAATAATCCTAAAATAATTCCAGAACGGCCCCAAAAAGATCCAAATGTTCCAAAAATTACCCAAAGACGATCCCAAAATGATCCAAAATTGATCCCAAAATGACTCCAAAATTATCCGAAAATGACCCCAAAATTGTCCCAAATTAATACAAAATTGAACCCAAAATGATTCCAAAATAGGCCCAAAACTATCCCAAAGTGCCCCTAAATTATCCCAAAATAATCCTAAAATAATCCAAATATTATTGATCAACACGGTAAAATGGTAACCCTGCGCGGCAACCCTACTGGAAAATATTGTAGTTGGTATGTCGATAAAGATACCTTTCATTTGAGACCCATGTTGTCCTATCTCGCTTCATAATTTAAAAAATTTACATAGGTGGCAACCCTGTACACCCGCAAGTGCTAATCCCCAAGTGGATAGTCTTCGAATAAATCATATTATCTATATGCCAAATTTCATCAAAATCGGTTCAGCTGTTCCCGAAATAATACCGGAAATACAAATATACAAATATAATTCGGTAACCATAGGTGGTAACCCTAGGTGACAACCCTACTTGAAAATATTTTAGTTGGTATTTCGCCTAAAATAGTTTTCATTTGATACCCATATTGGCATATTTTGCTCAAAATTAAAAAAAAAAAATTGAGATAGGTGGTAACCCTGTAAACCCCCCACGCGGCAACCCCAAGTGGATAATCTAAGTATCAATAATACTATCTCTATGCCAAATTTCATCCAAATCGGTCACGCGGTTCTCAAAATAGTATCGTATATACAAATATAATGCGGTTAGGTGGCAACCCTAGGGGCAAAACTACTTGAGAATATTTTAATTGGCATGTCGCTGAAAATACCTTTCATTTGATACCCATATTGGCATATCTTGCTACAAAATTAAAAAAAAAATCGAGATAGGTGGCAACGCTGTAAACCGTCCCAGGTGGCAACCCCCAAGTGGACCTAATTCTATAAAAAAGTTGGTCACATAACGTAATTTTTATCATTTTTATATTTTTTAAATTGCAATAACTTTCCCTAACAACTTTTAATTCCGTACCAAAATTAGGACAAGAAAGTAAAATTTGCATGCTTGACCGCCTCACTTTCGATCAGAACTTTAGCAATTTGTAAAGCATTTGCTACGCCTATCGGTCGCATCCGAATAATCCGCAAGGAATTGGTTTATGAATTTGCATAAAAAAAACCAAATAACAAAAACAAATATTTACAAACATACACACACACAAAGCAATGCCGACCAAGACTTCAAGCAGTCATAAATTATTTAGTTATGCACCTATCCTACTTACTCGCCATCGCTCTCTCACACACCATACTACCTTGTACGCATTATATTAGTCGTATATAAACAAAAATGTCTACTTTTTGCTTATGCGCTTTACATTTGTACTTGCGGCACTAACAATGCATATTTGCGCCATTCAAGTGGCATTTGCTATTACAATTGCCAAAGTTGGAAGCGGTTTGTAGTGCCAACTGTTCCTACAACCAAGAACTTATCCGCAATCACATAAACATAACTATTCATATTTGCATAGGTATATGACTTACATACATACGTATGTGTATGAATACTCAAAAGCTAAGACAGAAATGCAAATAATACCGGTATTTGCTAGTTAACTGCACCACCATCCCCCTTTACCCTAGCCTAAGAATAGCACATCAACCAAAACGGAAGTAAGCTTTTTGCCATTTGCTCTATGTCAGTGTTGTTAGGCAGTCAAGCAATTGTGGATACAACAAAAATATAGTGTACGCAAAGTGTGTGCGAGTACTGGGGTTAACAGATAGGAAAACCGGGCACGATGACCTTTTGTTTGTTTATTTTTTTATAGATGCTTTTTCGTGCTTGGGTAAATACAAATAATCGCTGTATTCTAAAAAAAAAACTTGAAAATGAAGGCAAATGATAAAGTAAAGGTTAAGTCATGAAAATAATGCGACTATAAATTTCTGGTTGAAATCATACTAGAGTCTAGTAACTAGACCATGGTTCAATGTTTTCTTAACTAGTATGATACTGGTATGGTTAGACTGAAAGGTTACTAGTAGACAGGTTACTCATAGGACATCAGCACAAAAAATATACATCTTGCATATATGGAAATAAAACAGTTGGCTGACTAGTTGGGCTTGGTGGAAAAACTAGTTGTTACGTAATTTTCAACTGGTTGTAAAATAGTTTTTAAGTAGTTGATTTGTTTGCAGGGGTAGTAAGTTGTTTATCTTTTGGGCAACTACACTCATTACTTTTAAGGGCAAGCATGTGTATTCTTCTTCTTTGTACTCTGATATCAATGGAATAAAAGTCCAGGAGAACCAACAGATTTGTGTAAGTGATAGGCTTAGCTTAGAGATCACGTAAAGTTGAGCGCCCTGTATGAATGAGAGTTCCTTGCTTAAATGCACTACATATTTCAAGCGAAGCCCATTCATTTTACATACAAGCTTTGTATAGAGTCAAAATCTGCCAACTGAGCAAACGTTTTTTCGATGTGCGAGCTTTTTTTGCGCAATATTTTTATACCTTTCATGAACATGAAATGGTATTATAACTTTGGTCCGATGTTTGTAAATATGAGAAGAAGAAGAGATAGACCCATCAATAAGTATACCGAAATGATCAGGATGACGAGATGAGTTGATATAGCCATGTCCGTCTGTCCGTCTGTCTGTCTGTCTGTTTGAACGCAAACTAGTCCCTCAGTTTTTGAGATATTTGGCTGAAATTAGGTATGCGGCCACCATTTTCCAATATAGGAATCATTTGTCGGAACCAGCAAGATCGGAACGATATTACATATAGCCCCCATACAATCGAATGTTCCGATAAACGGATTTTGGGCTATAACTCCTGTAATTAAACACGAAGGAACGTGAAATTTTATAAGTGTTGCTATTTTTATATGTGAAATATCGATGTTGAAACTCATAGAGATGGGATAAATATTTCACATAGCTCCCATACAATCGATTATTCCGATAAACGGATTTTGGGCTATAACTCCTGTAATTAAACACGTAGGAACGTGAAATTTTGGACGTATTGCTATTTTTATATGTGAAATATCGATGTTGAAAATCATCGAGATTGGAT
>CAXKVI010000005.1:100307999-100310499 GCA_964058755.1 Campiglossa producta
CGAATAGACGCTGACTCAGATGATGCTACTGCTTCTTCTTCTGATGCGAATACTATTTATTTCTGCTTTATCTGGTCATTCGTCATTCAGTTTCATTTCCGCCAATCGAACTTTCGACAATCATTCAGTATCATAGATTCATTCATTCAATCGCATGCCAATATATATTTCATACATATTATATATGTTTGTATGGCTGTATTTGTGATTGTATATGTAGTATGCATACGTTTATGCTCCTCCAATCAATGTAATGTCCTTTTAAGCATTTTAATACGACTTGCAGTCCTTGGCGGAATTCGCATAGACTTGAATGCTTACACTCAAAGGGTTTGTAAGTTTTATTGGGTTGTTTTGCGGGTGAGATATTCCACACTTTTTGAAAAGCCCAAAAGCTATTTTATTTTCATTTCAAATTAAATTTTCGTAACAGCAAAACAGCCAATCTACTGGACCCATTTCAATAGTTCTACTTTTTAAATAAAAAATTCCGGACATATAAAGGCGTGGGTATATCTGCAAAATCTTTAACGCAAGCCTTGCAGCAGAGCTAAAAAAAATTCATCTTTGGTTTTGTTATGTTATGGTAATGCCATTGGCCGTTTGGGAAGTACTCTTTGATCATCTCTAAAAAATGTGTGGTGCGATCTAAAAAAAAAAACGTTGAATTATATTAATCGGCTTAGCATGGAACACCTCACAAAAGGTTATATGTATGCACCTCTCACACACTGTAAGTTATGTTGCACAAATTAAGACCTCAGCCGCATTGCCAACTGTCATCCAATTGAGCCTCAACTACCGGCATTCGAATGCATTCGTTGCCATTGCCATTGTTATTGGTGTTATGTGAGAAATCAATGCATTCATCAATGCGCCTTAATATGAAGGTGAAAATAAACACGCGCACATGATGACACATACATAAATATTTGCACACACTTACAAAGGAGTACACACATGAAAAAGCGTTATTTGTCGTTATTTAATGCGCGGTATGACGTTTTGTTTGCGAACTTTTATCGCGAGATTACACATCAATAAATTTGCCATCAATGCTGATGGCAATAACTACGAAATGCATATTGGCTATGGTTTTAAATTAGTGATTTCGAAGTAGAGGAGATTTTTTCAGTCCCAATTTGAGACACATTTGAGGGCTAGCAGCAAGTAGATAGATTTTCACAATGGCTTCAATCAAAATTCATTCTTGCTAATTGGCATAAAACTTATAAATTAGCATAAGTGCTATTAAATGTCACTGAAACTTCAACTTTTCTGTTTATTTTTACCAGACTCGAACCATAAACCACAGCCCCACCCATCAGTGTACTCTTTCCCCCGTTTTTAAGTAATTTTTTTTTTTTGCGTAATTATTCTGTCTCGACGACATTTTGGCGTCCTATTGACTGCTTGTCTAAATCGTTCACTCTTTTATTTTCAAACCGAAATCAATTGAATTCAAAATAAAGCATCGATTCAATCAAGTAAAATACAATGCCACTGCTACTCTAGATCCTTTGTTATTTTGTCCTTATTTTTTATTTATTGAGTTAATTTTTTCGTTTTTATTTCTGCTTTTCAAAAAAATAAGTTGAAGAGTAAGAAAAGAACCACAATTGATGGTTTTATCACAAACTAACAATCCTCACTCCACATGGCGCTTATCTTGATGATTTCATGATTTTCATTATTACTTGCTACAGTTGACATCTAGTGGATTTCTACATATAGAGGTACTTAACCCGATACCTGCCATACCGGACTCTCAATATTTTCGGGATTTACAATTTATCGAGAATTATGTGGTCTATCAGCTAATTCGGAGGAGATTCCCGCTGCAAATAATTCACGACATTAGATAGATATTTTAAAGAGATGCAACAAAACCTCAGATACAATACCTGAAATAAAATAAAATAAAATAAAATAAAATAAAATTAAATTAAATTAAATTAAATTAAATTAAATTAAATTAAATTAAATTAAATTAAATTAAATTAAAAAAAATAAAATAAAATAAAGTAAAAAAATTATAAAAAAATTAAAAAAATAAAAAAATTAAAAAAATAAAAAAATTAAAAAAATAAAAAAATTTAAAAATTTTGCAAAAAAATTAAATACAATAAAATAAGGTAAAAAAAATTAAATTAAAAAAATTAAAAAAATAAAAATTTGGAAAAAATAAAAAAAAATTTAATAAAGTTAAATTGGACTTAAAAAAAATAACATAATCAAATAGGGATGTCATGAAATTGCTCCTCACATAACCATTTCGGTATCGCTAAAGTAAAAAAAAAAAAACTACCACCCCTAACATATGTATACTTAGCGTCTCATCATTGTGAAAATGCATAAAATAATATTGTGATAATAGCGGAAGCATGGATGTGGCCTTTGTCTGTGATGGAGCTCGCTATGTTTTAGACTTGTCTTTTGCTTTGACGGTTTATGTCCTATTTATAGATGTTTATTTATTTATTTGAACGCTTTTGGATGT
>CAXKVI010000005.1:100317999-100330499 GCA_964058755.1 Campiglossa producta
TTTAGCAGATTTCAGAAAACGAAATAACGATTTGACCGCTACTGTCACTGATAAATAAACAAAAATAGCAAGGATAACTACCAAAATTACGATTTTAACGCTATTGGACACTAGAGTCACCATAAAATAAACAAACCCCAGCGACATCTAGTTTTAAGCCACAAGTAATACAACCAAAGCACTAGATGGCGCCGCTTGTTAATCTTCAATTTTGTGTGTGTCATGGTAAAATTTGGATCTGATTAAAGAAGATTTATTGGAAATAATCTCAGTGTGTGTATCCATAGCATTATACTACTTTTAATACTTTTAAAGCGCTTAACTAAAGAATTTACAAAAAAACTACTTTGGTATATTATCCTTTCAAGAATTTTGTTTTGAAAATTTTAGAAATTAATTTTTAAGCTACAAAATTTTTTTTTTTTTATTTCCATATATTTTGTGTTAACTCAAGTTTAGCAGTCATCAAAAAACTCTGTTAATCGAAACCATTAAACTAATTGAATAATTATTTTAATGCAAAAAAGTGCCAATCGAAACGTTGAATATCTATATTTACTAACATATTTTTACACTCTAGAACTTGTGAATTTAAATCTGATATTTTCATTTATTTGGCGCACGCTGCAACACAAAATTTATTTATTCCATTTCCTTTTGTATAGTATTTTTTTTTTTTTTTTTTTTTTTTTGTTTTTGTAATCTATTAATATTTAACTTGTAAAATGCACATTTACACCATCATAATGGTAAACACGCATATACATATATTTTAATAAAACATGGATGAACACTAAGCTAATTCGGAATATATGCAGTTTATTAAAATATAATTTGTTTAATTTATATGTAAATATTTGTTTGTAACAAAAAAGATACCAAAAAACCTTTTTTCGTATACATATGAAATGATATCACAAAAACGAAACTTATTTACGTACGTTAGATTTTTGAAAAACTATTTTTGAATCATTTATGTTATAACTTAATTACCTTGCGGAATATTAACGAAATCAAATTAAGTTTTAGAATGTGCAATCCAGACCTGTTAATAATTGATTACTAATCGGTAATGATTAGCAGTTTCATTGATTATTTTTTGAGAAGCCACCTAATGATTGATTACCAATTACTTTCCTTTTTAATGATTTTTCAATTGATTAAAAAAAAAATAAAAATAAAAAATTTAAAAAAAATAAAAAACATTTAAAAAATCAAAAAAAAAATAAAAAATTCAAAAATAATCAAAAATAATCAAAAGTAATGATTACTTTTTGAATATCTATAATACACAGACATCGACCTTTTACAATTCTATTAAAAGTAGAGATGTTGAAAGTTACAAAAAATACAGTTTTTCCTATACCTTGGTAATATTACGCAATTATACACACTAATTTTCGAAAAAATAAACAGTTCTGATTTTCACAACTTCGCATGAAAAAAACATTTTTAAAATCAATTTTTTTTCAAAAATCGTAAAAATTCGACAAAATTTCGACTTTGGCCATCTATTGCTCAGCGATGGTTCGACCCACCCTTACATTTTATAAGTCGTTAGAAGCGTATTTTAATTTCCTTTCGAACGAGGTATCGCTTAGCTCCATCGCTTTTGCAACATTGGCAAAAAGAAATTTTGAATAAAGTGATAACTGAAAAAACACAAAATTACCGATATCTCTAAAACCTACCCAAACAAAAAATTTAAAAAATATGTTTTGTGCTTGGCATATCAGTGCCAATTCACCCATATACATGAATATCTTGGTATTTTTTCAAATTAATTATTTGTAAACTAGTGTTATCATCACTCCAACCAATGTAAACCATCAAAACTGGCATTTTTTCTCATATGTACTTATACTTAGCGATCAAGGTTCATTCTAGAAATCCATGAGCCCCAAAGTGTAAGTAGGTGTATATATTTGCATACAAAGATACACAGATGTTTATACTTTTAACAACAAAACTTTAAAAAAATAAAAAAAAAATAAAAAATAAAAAAAAATAAAAAAAAAAATAAAAAAAAAATAAAAAAAAAATTTAAAAAAATCAAGAAAAAATCAAACATAAAAAGTAATCAAAAACGGCTTTTTTCAACATAATCAAAAGTAATCAAAAACGGTTTTTTTTTTTAAGAAAGTGTAGTGTCAAAGCGGTAATTAGAAGCTGGCTAACATAAGTACTAGAGACGTGGGTTGAGCGTGACACCTGAGTACGATTCTCGGTGAACTCAATATAAGAACTCTGAAAAATTTATTTATTTTTTTCGTACCGCTTTCAAGGAGATGACACACTTTAGAATTTCATTGAAGAACGTCCTCGAAACGAGTTTGTGAATCTCACGAGCTCAACATAAATTCAGTACATTGTCGGCTTATGGCATTTTTGAATCAAACCAACTAAGTTCTGAGCTAAGCCATTTAAAAAAGATTAAATTGGACAGAAAGTTCTTGAAAAATATTTCTTGGAACTCTTCGCTTTCGAAAAGGTATGCTATGTTTTAGTCTTCATCAGGGGGAATTCCTCTTCTTTTCCTGACACACATACACTGAAAATGCTGTAAGTTTCTCTAGTAACATCATTTTCGATCTGTGGACATTGCTGAAAGTATTCATTCATTCATTTTTATTATAATAAGCGAAGAAGGTCACACTTGCTGCTTTAAGACTTCAAAATATTTTTGAAGATTTTCAAGGGAATGATACAATAACTCCTACGCTCAGGATCACCCGAAACTTTAAAATTTCAATTGTAGATCGAATGTTCTTGGAAACAGAGACCCCATAACTATCCCGAATCCGATTCGGAGATTTGGTATACCTACGGATGGATCGAAGCTGGAAGATGTTAAAACGAATTTAAAAAAATCGCTACCAACTAGCCCACTCTCTTTCATGTCCAAATCCATGCAATAGAAATCTATGGTAGATAATGCCTTCGAAAGGGAAAATTTTCTTGGTGGAACTATTTACATTATGTCGGATATCCAGGCCGCACTACGTGCCTTGCAGGTTTGCACTACAACTTCGCAGCTTGTTGATGAGTGCTTCGCAGTCCTTAGGGATCTGGGAGCCAAAAACAAAGTTTTGTTAGGTTGGGTCCCAGGGAATGAAGCACATGATGGCAACGAAAAAGCGGACCACCTTACAAAACAAGGTGTTCTAAGAAAATTTTATGGCACGGAACCTTTCTGTGGGCTCATCAAGGCTCACTTAAGGGAGCAACTGGCAAGGCAAACAGTTAAGGCAGCTTTGGCTTAGCAACCTCGGACAAGGGCAGGCCAAACTCTTTCTTTCAGAACCATCACCATTATTAATTTAAGAAGGGAGGATCTAAGTAAGCTGACTCTGTAAGATACAACAATCTGTCGATTTTGCGAAAATTAATTGAGCAATTCACAAGAGTGTCGTATTCGTCTGTAGTTGTATGTTTCTATGGTTTTCAATATAAATTTTTTGAAAAATACATCGTGGAATAGTATTATTTTTGAGTCGCGTAAATATAAAATAGTTCTCTATCACCTACCTTTTATAGCCAAATTGAATGATTTCGTTGTGTAGTTAAAAATCGGTAGAATTGATGAGTTCTCGTCATGCAATATGGATATGGATTATTTGTGAAGCATTAAATTTCGCGCACACACTTTTATATGTTGTTTGTATGAACACAAAATATTTAGTTACAGTACAGTGGATTTTTGAACACTCATACAGTTGTTGCTGTTTATAATTGGATCTTTGCGTTACTTATTGTTTTTTTTTTTTTCAATTTGCAAATGCAAATTTATTACCAGGAATGATTATGATGAAAAATGTATGTATGTATTTTGGTGCCTTAATGGCTCGCACTTGTAGCAATGTGTTAATAGCGCCACGATCAACAAATAGCTTACACGATTTTTAGTTTCACAATAAGCACTTGAAATTTTCGACTACCATATGTTTTTGGTAAATTTATATGTTTTTTCTTTTGTTGTTTTTCACGCTTTCACGCACACTAAGAAAACTTTTCAATATTGATGGGAATGATTTTTGATTTTTTTTTTTCACTTAAAGTATTTAGTATTTTTTTTTTTTTTTTGTGAATCTATATGTGTGCCTTACTATTGTTTTTGTTGTTTCGCTTCAATGAACTTTTTATACGAATTCTTTATCGTTTCACTAACTTCTTGTGGCAATTCAGCTTTGTTGCAATGTCATTTGCTGCCCCTGCACTTGTTCTTGCCGCGGCTGTAACGCTGCTCTCAGCTTCCGTTTTGTATGTTTATAGGCCATACTTGCGCTAATGAATTAATGATTTTTGCTTTTATTTTTTTGTAGCAGCGTTTATTGCTTGAGTGTTTGCTCGCTCTAATGAGTTTATTGCTTTGATGAACTTATTTTTCAATGCATTTTTTTTTTTTTTCAACTAAAATATATTTTCAAACGTTTTTTGATGAAACTTTTTTTAAGTGTTTTTTTCGCGTTTGCAGGTTTTATTCATGATCTGCTTGAACTTTTTTTTTGTCTCTTGTGTCTTATTTGCTTGTGTTTGTTTATTTAAATGCAATCGATTTTTTTCGTATTTAAAATGTTTATTCAAATGTCATTATGTTCATAATATCTTTTTATTGTTTAGTTGCATATTTTATGAGATTTTTTGCTGAGCATTGATTTCGAGAACTTTTTTATTTTTTTGTTTACTATGTTTGAAGTATGGATATTTATTTTATAATATAGCTAATTATTACGCTTATTTATTTACTTATTTTATTGTTTGCTCTAATTAATATCCGTTTCAAATAACTATTTCATTAATGATATGTTTTAATTAATTGCATTGCATTACGCTAAAATATTTGGACTCTCTTTCAGTCTATTGAGCTTTTGTTTATTTGCAAAAATTTATTGTTGTTGTTTCAATCCCATAAAGTTGATATTTTCAATACAGCTGCTTTTAATTCTGTTTTTGTTTTGTTTTTTTTGTTTCATTGTTTTTTACCTGTTTATATATGGCAGATTTATTTAAGTTCTTATTATTGTTGTGTTGCCGCTGCACCTTGCAATTCTCTTAGTAATTCTCTACAATTCCAAAACAAGTTTCTTCGCTCGTTCTGTTGTTGTCCGCAGTACTCTGAACTCTTTTCAAAGTACAAAATCCAAATGTTGGCAAAAAACAAAAACCAGCACACATTAAAACTTTTCAATTCAATTCCAACTCACTTCATACCATTTTGCACATTTGGCTTCTGTTCAGCTGTGAAAGAGAGTGAGAGAGAGAGAGAGGAGAAAAAAAAGTCGGTTAAACGTGTGCAAAAGCTTAAAAAATTGTAGTCGCATAAGTAAGTCAGGGGACAAATGAAAAAATTGCAGTTTTAAAACTTTGCACTGACGCTGAAAAGATAATGAGCATAAAAAGTTTAAAGGAATAAGATAAACAAATAAAATATTTACAAGAAAAAGTACGCTTAAACTATGAAAATCCAAGATTTCACAAAAAAAAAGGCATAAAAAGTGGAGAAGGTTCTCGATCTAGTTAAATTCTTGAATAATTGATATATGGAACAAAATTTACTGTAGACCGAAGAACATAAAGTACAGGAGCCGGCAAAAAGAAAACATGTCGATTATTCAGAAGCTAAATTTAAGTGAGCGACTTTCTCGAGATGCCCAAATTTTACGTTCCCAACTCTTGGGAAGTAGGGATCGTCAAACATATCAACTTGGTGCACTCAAATTATTTATAAACAACAGTATTATTTTCATTAACAGCAGTATTACTTTATGTTTCATTAACAGCCGCTATCGTAACCAACTCAAGAATGTAAACATAGAATTGTCCTACAAATTGGGTGCGACAAAAAGTGGGTCCGACGGCCCAAATACGTCAAAAAAACGTCATGAAAATATTTATTATTAACAAACTAGTTTTTTTTTACAGTTCGTTTTCAGTGAAGGGCATAGCAATATCATATTTGAAGACATGCATGTATGAAGGGGGTATGTCGCATTTTGAGTGAAACGAGAAAATCGGCTTTAAAGTTTTGCTTAAACATTTGAGGTTTTTTCGAATCTTTATGGAAAACTGAAAAAAATTATGCAAAGCCATAAAAGACGTTGCATAATATGCAATAAAAAGCATATGTTTATATTTAGTGTTTTATGTGAAAAAATCGGAACATACCCCCTTCTTCCACAATTCATATTGAAAAGTTGTGTACATACCCCCTTCATCCATGAATTATCTGCTACATCATCACGATAGGCAGATTCTGATAAGACAGAAATATAGATCTGCATAAACACTATTCACCAATGCCAATAACAAAAATTGAGTGAGAATGCGACATACCCCCTTCCTCCATGCAAGTCTTCATTTGTCTTACAAAAAAGTGCGACATGCAGCTAAATAAAATAAAATAAAATAAAATAAAATAAAATAAAATAAAATAAAATAAAATAAAATAAAATAAAATAAAACAAAATAATATAAAATAAAATAAAATAAAATAAAATAAAATAAAATAAAATAAAATAAAATAAAATAAAATAAAATAAAATAAAATAAAATAAAATAAAATAAAATAAAATAAAATAAAATAAAATAAAATAAAATAAAATAAAATAAAATAAAATAAAATAAAATAAAATAAAATAAAATAAAATAAAATAAAATAAAATAAAATAAAATAAAATAAAATAAAATAAAATAAAATAAAATAAAATAAAATAAAATAAAATAAAATAAAATAAAATAAAATAAAATAAAATAAAATAAAATAAAATAAAATAAAATAAAATAAAATAAAATAAAATAAAATAAAATAAAATAAAATAAAATAAAATAAAATAAAATAAAATAAAATAAAATAAAATAAAATAAAATAAAATAAAATAAAATAAAATAAAATAAAATAAAATAAAATAAAATAAAATAAAATAAAATAAAATAAAATAAAATAAAATAAAATAAAATAAAATAAAATAAAATAAAATAAAATAAAATAAAATAAAATAAAATAAAATAAAATAAAATAAAATAAAATAAAATAAAATAAAATAAAATAAAATAAAATAAAATAAAATAAAATAAAATAAAATAAAATAAAATAAAATAAAATAAAATAAAATAAAATAAAATAAAATAAAATAAAATAAAATAAAATAAAATAAAATAAAATAAAATAAAATAAAATAAAATAAAATAAAATAAAATAAAATAAAATAAAATAAAATAAAATAAAATAAAATAAAATAAAATAAAATAAAATAAAATAAAATAAAATAAAATAAAATAAAATAAAATAAAATAAAATAAAATAAAATAAAATAAAATAAAATAAAATAAAATAAAATAAAATAAAATAAAATAAAATAAAATAAAATAAAATAAAATAAAATAAAATAAAATAAAATAAAATAAAATAAAATAAAATAAAATAAAATAAAATAAAATAAAATAAAATAAAATAAAATAAAATAAAATAAAATAAAATAAAATAAAATAAAATAAAATAAAATAAAATAAAATAAAATAAAATAAAATAAAATAAAATAAAATAAAATAAAATAAAATAAAATAAAATAAAATAAAATAAAATGAAATGAAATGAAATGAAATAAAATAAAATAAAATAAAATAAAATAGAATTAAAATCAAATAAAACTAAGTTAAATTATAATTAAAATCAAATAAAAAATAAACTTTTTAAAATAAAATAAAATCACAAAAATAAAATAAAAAATAAAGTGAAATAAAAGTCAAACCAAAAATTGGAATTGGGAAAAACTCATTAAAATTTAACCGCCGATTTTTTTGGTATTTTGTGCGTTTTTAAACAATACAATATTTAAGATGTATTTCACAAAAAAAAAAAAAAATAATAATAATAATAATTTTTTTTTTTTCACCATAATCCGCAGTTAGAAAAATATCGTATCTTGCGTCAAACTTCTATTTCAAGGATTCGGTGTCACATTATTTATCACATGCCATTAATTGAATATTTGTTAAAAATATAGTTTCAGAAATTCATTGAATTTTGCCTAGTAGGTAACAAATTCGTTTTCTTAATTTCTACAAATACTGCTTGCACAATTTCATTAATAACCCACACATATACTACTACTCAACAACTACATAATGAAAGGTAGTTTTCTCTTTCATTCAGCTAATGTGTTAAATTGTTTTTATTTCATTGCCTTGCTGGAATTGTTGCAAATGTTACTGTGCCAAAGTGGTTTTTTTTTTTTTTTTTTTTTTTCGTTTTGCTGTGCTGTCCTAGTTTCTGCTGTCGCTAGGTTTTTTTGTATGTCCGGCAAACTATGTAGGCTGTAGACAAAGACAAGCCCAAGTACCGACCGTTGTAGTGTGTGGCATGCTGGTGGTGATGATGAGGCCTTCGATAGGTCGATGGGTTGATTGGTAGTCGTGTTGCAGTTAGGCTGATGGATGGGTTAAATGGTTCAACTCGTAGCACGTATGGCGCGCAGTACAGTTGACGTTTTACCCAGCCAAAATGTGGAGCGTCTATGTGTGCTAACTTTTGTATGTATAGCATGAAGTTGTTGTCGTTTTTTTGAGTTCGTTTTAGTATTCAGTATCTTTATGCATACACACATAGTTGTATATGAATAGACCAACTCTTTTTTATATGATCGTCACCATATCGCTATTATAAGCAACAAATATAAATGTTTGTATGTCCACTTTAATAAAAATTACGAAACTATACCGATGTGCAACGTATGAGTAACTAAAAATAAAGAGAAAAGTGCAAAATATTTCTATACTATAAAACAGTCAGAGTAGATAAATAAAAAAAAAGAAAGAAAAAAAACAGTTTCAAAATGAATGAAAAAAAAATTAAATAAAACAAAATAGAAGCGCTAGTCTGTAACCCTAGGCCGTTTTTAATATGCCTCCATCAGCACCTCACTTCAATGCAAAGTTAAGTGCGACGCTTCCAGCACTGTCACCACCACCTCTTAACGAAGTAGCCTGCTTTTCCAATTTTATTTATATTTTTATCTACTTTTTCCTTAAGTTTTTCTTCTCTTCCTTGTAAGTGCGAATGCAATTTAGTGTTCATCTGTAAGTAGGCTTCGACAACTTGGCTAGCAGTAGCGATATTTGCAGGTTGCCATCAATGCACAGTGGAGAAGGAAGCTTTCAGAGGAAATCTGGAGGTAATTTTTGAGCTGCTGGAACATACCAAGGATAAGGTCGAAGCTTGGTAGAATGCTGAAAAGACCTGCTGATTTTTAGTTAACCTTCATTAAGGCTGCGAAAATTACATGATTTTCATATTTTCTCCATATATAAGGACTGTGCAAGAAATCTCTACCTTTAAATTTTTATAAGGACAACCGGATCCTTTAAAAAATATATTGAAAAAAATATTCAAATATTCATTGGCACTTGAGAAGTGTTTCAATAGATTGTGTAACAATATAATAAAACATATTTCCGGAAAAAATAATTGTGTACATATTCAAACTTTGCAATTATAGAAAATTTTTTATAAGTATTACACGGTGTGAGTAACATTTAGCTATACAAGTAAGAAAGTTTCAGATCGAAATAACACTTACATTACGTTTAGGCTCTCATCATCAACTTTTTGAAAAAGTCCTTTCAAAGGTGAAGATCGTCTCATCCCGCGAATTCCAGTGTCCCGGAAGTATTGAAAAAATAATCTTTACAAAACAACGAAAAAAAAAAGTTTTTGCGTTGAATTTGTCCAAGTTTTGAAAAAAAATTAAGAAATTGCGACTCATATTTATGAAGCTTCACGGTGAGCTAGATTATTGAAACCAGGCATGTATAAACAATTAACGACAATACCATTTGCAGTACAAGAAATGCCGCTAGATGGCGAACGGATCGAGATAACTCAATACTATTGAAAAGGAGGAGGGGATCTTGCAATTGATTCTCCACTAACTTCCCGGTAAGCTGCTTGTAACTTGATACATTTTTCAGAACGCGGTTACAATGCGATTCTCCCTAAAATAAATTGCGGTAGGTGGCGCACTTTTAGGTGTGTATGTAGCTATGACCACTACAATTGTTGTGTTTGCATTCATTGCAATTGGGGAGAGCCCGAGTGTGAGAACAAGAGTTGTTTTGATAGCAGCAATAATAAACATGAGCCAGACCGTCAACTTTATTCAGTGTTAACAAAAACAAAATCTGTGAGTATTCAGAGAAGCAAGTGCTTGCTCAGACATGATGGTTTGAAAAAAAAGCACAAATAAGCTAAATCCCTTCGTGGCTAAACATAGTGAAATAAAATATGAAATGGAAAATTGATAAAATTAAAAAAAGGAAAAAAAGTAATAAAGTAAATGAAAGAAAACAAAAAGGGAAAAAAGTAAATAAGTAAATTTTTCGGAAACGAAAGGAAAGGAAATAATATAAAATAAATAAAAATAAAACAAAAAGGAAAATAAAGGTAAGTTAAGGTTAGTTAAGGTAAGGAACGGAAAATATGAGAGAGAAATCAAAGGCAAGTAAAGGTAGGGAAAGGAAAGGAATGGAAAAGCAAAAAGGAAGGGAAAGAAAAGAAATGTAATGTAATCAAAGGAGTGAAAAAGAGTAGCAAATAGAGAACGACAAAGAAAGGGAAGAAAAGAAAAAGAAAGGACAGAAAAGGTAGGGAGAAGGAAGGTATGGAAAATAAATGAAAATAAAAAGAAAGAAAAATAAAGGAAAGGAAGGTAATGAAAAGCGAAAAAAATAAGTAAAGAATTGAGAGGAAAAGAAAGAAAACTAAAGGAGTTACGAAAAGGAAAAAAAGAAAGTAAGGAAACGGAAGGAAAGGGAAGGTAAGGAAAGGAGGTAAGGGGAGGAAAGGTAAAGAAACAAAATGACAGGAAAAGAAATCTAAGGAACAAAAGAAAGTGAAAGAAGAAAAAAAAAAAATTAATGGCGGCCATATACCAACAGGTCATCATAACCTCTAACGAGATTTTTAGCCGAGCTTCTCTTTCCAACTTGTGGTGTGTTGCTTTTGAGTTTTTCCTACAAGTTGGCGAGACCTACAGTTTTTTGCCGACTCCGAACGGCACTTGCAAAGCAAATGAATTTTTTGCTGAGAAGCTTCTCATGGCAGAAATACACCCGGAGAGTTTGCCAAACTACTGACGAGGGGCGACCCCGTCTAGAAAAATCGTTTTTCTAAATAATTTTTGATGTTACTTTTGCCGGGCATCAAACCGCCACGACTTGGTGTAGAAGGCCGAACACTTAACCGCTACACCACGGCGGCCGCCGTGAGGTAAGAAAAAAATAAAAGAAAAGAAATGAAATGAAAAAAAAAAAAAAAAAAAATTAAAGGAAACTAAGGAAATGAAACGAAACTAAAGCAAAGGAAACGAAAGGAAAGGAAAGAAAAAGAAAATAAAAGAAAGGAAATGAAAGGAAAAGAAAGGAAAAAAAGGAAAAGAAGGGAAAAGAAAGGAAAAGCAAGGAAAATAAAAGAAAAGAACAGAAAAGAAAGAAAGAAAGAAAGAAGGGAAATAAAATGAAATAAAAGAAGAAAAAGAACGGAGAGGGAAGAAAAGTAAAGGAAATAAAATTGAAGGGAGGGAAATAAGAGCAAAAGAAATGAAATGAGATGAAAGGAGAAGAAAGGAAAGGAAATAAAAGCAAAGGAAAGGAAAAAAGACGTATGAAGGCGAGCTAAGAAGAATAAATAATTATCAACATTGAAACTATATTACTGAATGGTGTAAAGAGGGAGGAAAAGGCAAAAAGAATAGGAATGAATAGAAACGAAAAATATAAAAAAATATGAAAAAGAAAGGAAAATTTAAGAAATAGCAAAAAGGTAGGAAAATAAAATAAGGTTTTGTGGTTGAATTTCAACCACTGAGAAAACTCTAGTAATGATAATATAACCTGCAAAAACATCTTTATGTCAAAAACTAAAATTTCACACTAGCAATATATAATTTTTTAAAGGAAGTATGTATAGACAAAACTTCAAATTTTTCAACGTAAGAACTGTAAAAAGAGCTACGAAGGTTTGCACTGATTTTAACACACTGTTCAAAAAAGAAAATGTTGGCACATTTGTAAGAAATCGAGGGAGGGGTATTGGTTGCCGGTAATGCATAGCGCTAGCATTGTTATACCATAAAAATAGAATAAAGACATCATGAGTAAATAAGTAGCACAATGTGTGGCAGTAGTGCCATGTTCGCGTCCAGCAAGCACGCACACACACACACCACACAGTAACCCATTCAAACATATTGTTAGTGTGTGTGTGTGTGCTACTAAACTTGCATAGCATGCATTGTCGCTTCCAATTTTGTTCGCTACTCGTATTGCTCGCCCGCTTATGCTTTTTGCTAATGTGTTGGAGGCCGAATTGTCGTTTACTGTAAAGGGCACATGGAAATTTGCATATTCGTTATATGCGGCATGATAGACAAACACGCACACAAAAGCATGGTAAACGAACTTTGACTGCAGCAATGCAATTTTATATCCGTTGATTTTTTTCTCTT
>CAXKVI010000005.1:100332999-100342999 GCA_964058755.1 Campiglossa producta
ATAGCCATTGTTGTTCAACACACACTTATGTATACACAGTATTAAATACACCCACACATACATACTTGCACATAATATAATTGCAACAAAATAAGCTTTACTTACGATGACCAAAATTTTAAATATATAATTCCATACATATATGTATAAGTAAGTAAGTGATTATATTTGCTCAGAATGCATACAAGCTACCCATACAGTTGCACGACAGAATGCGGTTTCATATTTTTATTTATTCATGTATGGATTCGCATGAGCGCACACCACCATATATATGTTTCATTGTTGAATTTAAGTGGCATAATATTATGTGCCAAGCAACTGTGCCGAAGGATATTTGAGCGTGAATGGCAAGCGTTGGTATTGTTTAATTTTGAATGATTTACAACAAAAAGTAGCCAACACAGTAGTGAGTTTTCTACTTTATTTGAAATTATTATCATAAACCAAATAATCACAAATGCAATTTATTTCGGTCAATGTTTTATAAAAGTCTAAGTGAGGAACGTTTTATTTGAGTAATATATTTTTATACCCAGCTTTTATAAAACAAAGGAGCAAACGCTAATATGCTTCATGAATTTTTTGGTGAAAATTGAAACAATGTTACTCATACGCCCCGTGTTCTGAAGTACATAATTCCCCATTTTTCTGTAAACATGAAGGTTTTGATAAGTAAGGCACAGATATGAATCGAAAGAACTTATAGTAATCTTCATAAGACAATCTATAAAAGCTCAGAAGGAATAACAAAAAAAAATAAAAAATGGGGAAAAAATGTACCTAGTAGTCTATCGATAAGGTACTCTAAGCGAAGTAGCTATATGGGACACTATTTTCACCAGTTTCCGCTTCAGCAAATTTGTCTTTACTAGTTTTTTATAAGAGTGTGTATCAATACTTTATAATAAATTATAAATTTTATTAAAAAAATATATACAAAATCGTGAAAATTCGAGAAATTTCCAAAAAAAAATTTGAAGTTTTTTCAAAAAATTTTAAGAATTTTTTTGAGTATCCAGCTTTGTAGCCTGATCAATTTCAGTCTAACAAAGTGTAAGTCTCAACAAAAAAATTTTGATTTTGGGTTAAGGTTCAAGGACATCTTATCTTAGATTTTTTTAACATTACACAGAGACAAATAAGCTGATCATATCAACCGAAATGCGGGTTCACTCAACCAAAATCACGCTAAAAAAAAATTTCAGAGTTCTTTTATTGACTTCACTGAGAATGAACCATGATGCCATCGTATACTTATGATTGCCATATTACATATTTCAATACTTTCATATTTTTTATAAATTTTTAAGTCACCTTTTTAATTCTCATTGCATTTAATTGGAATCTGAATTATGTTTCGAATCATTAGCACACCGAGAATCTAGTTAAAAGCTAATTTATTAATTTCGAAACAAAATTTTTTAGTGCGTGAGTTCTTCTGGCGTCTGGAGTATTTTTTTATGCTAGAGTTTGCCCAGTGATTGAAATTCAACCACAAACCCTTATTTTATTTTCCTACCTTTTGTTATTTCTTAAATTTTCCTTTCTTTTCCATATTTTTCATATTTTTCGTTTCTATGCATTCCTATTCTTTTTTGCCTTTTCCTCCCTCTTTACACCATTCAGTAATATAGTTTCAATGTTGATAATCACTTATTCTACTTAGGTCGTCTTCATATATTCCTTTCTTTCCTTTCCTTTGCTTTCATTTTCTTTTATTTCCTTACCTTTTCTCTCATTTTATTTCTTTTGCTTTTCTTTCCTTCCCTTCCCTTTTCTTTCCTTTCCTTTTCTTCCATTTCCGTTCTTTTCCTTTCCTTTCCTTTGCTCTTCTTTCATTTCATTTTATTTCCCTTCTTTCTTTCTTTCTTTCTTTTCTTCTCCTTTCTTTTATTTTCTTACCTAACCTTTCTTCTCATTTCCATTACATTCATTTTTTCCTTTTATTTTCTTTTTATTTCCTTTCCTTCCGTTTCCTTTGCTTTAGTTTCGTTTCGTTTCCCTTAGTTTCCTTTCATTTTATTCATTTTCTTTTCATTTCATTTCTTTAATATTATTTTTTTTCTTACCTTTATTTTCTTTCGCTTTATTTCTTTTCCTTAGATTTCTTTTCCGGTCATTTCGTTTCCTTACCTTTCCTGCCCTTACCTTTCGTTTCCTTACTTTTCCTTTCCTTCTGATTTCTTACTTTCTTTCTTTTCCTTTTCGTAAATCCTTTAGTTTTCTTTCTTTTCCATTCATTTCCTTTACTTATTTTTTTCGCTTTTCATTACCTTCCTTTCCTTTGTTTTTCTTTCTTTTTATTTTCATTTATTTTCCATACCTTCCTCCTCCCTACCTCTTTCCTTTCTTTTTCTTATCTTCCCTTTTTTGTCTTTCTCTATTTGCTTCTCTTTTCCACTCCCTTACTTACATTACATTTCCTTTCTTTCCCTTCCTTTTTTCTTTTCCATTCCCTTCCTTTTTCTACCTTTACTTGTCTTTGATTTTTCTCTCATATTTTCCGTTCCTGACCTTAACCTACCTTTATTTTCTTTTATCCATTCCTTTCCTTTCCCATTCTTTCCTTTACTTTATACTTTTATTTATTTCATTTTGTTTTATTTTTATTTATTTTATATTATTTCCTTTTCTTTCATTTCCAAAAAATTTCTTTTTTTACTTTCAATCACTTTTCTATTTCTTATTTTACTTTTTTTTAATTTTATCAATTTTCCATTTTATTTCATTGCACTAAATCTACCAACGAAGGACCTTGTGCATGTCTAGCTTATTTGTGCTTTTTTTTTCAAAACATCATGTCTGAGCAAGCATTTGCTTCTCTAAATACCCACTCACAGATTTTGTTTTTGTGAACACTGTTTGGCAGGGCTGGCTCATGTTTATTATTGCTGCCAACAAAACATCTCTTGTTCTCACACTCGGGTTCTCCCCAATTGCAATGAATGCAAACACAACAATGCAAGTGGTCATACCTACATACACACAAAACAGCGGCTCTATAAGGTGATTGCGCGTTTAGCATTTCATATTATAATTTTTTTTTTTTTTTAATTTTTGTTTTGCTGTCGCACACCCTGCTCGATACATATCAAATTTTATATAACTTAGAATTGTGGTTATTGCAAAAAAGGGAGAAAAGTTTTTAACATTGCACATTTATATATAGATTTCACATATTCGTGAAATTTTGTATCACTTAAAAAACGATCACAATATTCAATAATTTATTTATTAAAAAACTTTTTAAATACACTTGACTATTTTTACGCAAAAAGGTGTTAAAAAAAACCATCGCTATAAATATTTCACAGTTTTTCCCGAATGTTCTACACGATCAATGTTATTTAATATGGGTCCAGCTGGTTATTCTAAAGAGTTAGTGGAATTTCAGAATAGCAATTTAAATTTTACAAAATTTACATGTATTAGATTCGAAAACGGTCAACTTAATTTAAGATATCTATGTATAACAAATTGAATTTAAAAAAAAAAGTAAGTGCTCAAAAAGTTAGTAAAATTTTCACTTTTTAAAACCCATTATAATATTGGCTTTTATAAGCATCGATTAGGTTTTAGAAGTTTTCGATAGAACTTGCAAAAGCTTGAAACACGTTGTATCGTTTTCAGAAATGTAGTTCTCAGTCCAGAATGCAATTAACTTTTCAAGAATTCAAACCAATTTTTTTCACCGTTTCCCTAACACAAATGGCAATTTTGAACTACGGAGCGTATGAGCAACATCTTAGCTACAAATACTCGTACATTTTAAATCAGCTTAAGAATTAGCCAATCGTCGCTCGCTTGCCGGACGTATAAATATGCCAATTTTTCAGATTTGAGTTAATAGGCTCACGCGATTAACCTCCCGTTACTCCACGATTCACGAAAATCCTGGATTTCCAAAGTACAAGGAACTCCCGGAAATTTGCAAACCATTTTCATGAACGTGCAGTTCAATCTTTGAAAATTGTGCCAGAAAAACGAATGTGCTACACATTCATATTTCTGGCGCAAAATTGTTACGTATACGCCATGGTGTCTGTTGTTGAGTGCAATACATTAATATTTCTGGCAAAACAAAAAATTTTTAATATTTAAAAATTCAGTTTTACAACTTTCACTTTTTAAACATTGTGCTCCACATTCATGTTTCTGGCGCAATGAAAATTTAAAAAAAATGTCATGACAATGCAATCCCTCATCAAAACAATTACGGTAGGTGGCGCACGGATCGAGATATTTCGAAAACTAATTTGAAGTTGAGAATTTTGTGATCGACTTTTGACCAACATCCTGGTAACCTGGGAACTTGAAACTTGGCATTAAATTGAGGGAACAGTGACACTACAAATAGTAAAAATCAAAATTCCGATAGATGGCACGCTGGTCTATATAATTGCAAATCTTTAAAAAAAAAAATTAGAAGACTCCTGGACCTTTGCGATCGATTTTCAGTAACTTCCAGATTAGTTAGAGACTTGAAACTTTACACATTTGTCACAACCCGATGACAATACAATCCCTCATCAAAAAAATGTCGGTAGGTGGCGCAGGGATCGAGATATTAAAGGTGGAGTGCGCGTTTGCAAAGTAAGGCAAACAATTTCTGAGAGCCTAAATAGAATTCGGTTATCGACAAAACATTTAAAGTCTATTAATTGCACTACACCTTTATATTTTCAAATCTCAAAAAATGATTACAATTGGTATGACTAAAGTTTCAAAACCAAAAACGCCGAAACCATTTCTTTGTTTAACAACAAATTTGCTGAGACTTTTTGACAGCATTCATATAAAGGTTGTCTTTAAAATTTTTTTATCATCTTTTTATTTCTCTTTAAGTCATTTTTTGGGATTTTTTTTCCAAAAGCACGTTTAATGAATTATGTTTGAAAATTTTAATTCATGGCAAAAAAAAAATTAAATAAAAAATTTAAATCGAAATGCGAAACTAGTTAAATCAAAGTAATAATAAGAAAATATAACATATTTTTTATACTATTAATACTGCTTCTTTGAATATCTACACTCCAGCGACACCTAGCGGGTCAATTTTTTTGCAAACGATTTGATATATAATCAATCAAACATATGTTCCAAATATGAAAAAAATACAGACAATAAATACAGAATTTGTAAATGCATTAAATAAACATGATTCTGATACCAAAGAAATTTCTGGATGAAGAGGAAAAAAAATACTTCGCTCTTGTTGTTGTTGTTGTTGTAACGCTTATTCTACGACTGCTCCAAAGCATACATTTATACGATTAAGAAAACCCCAAATATTTAAAAACTTGGTAGTCCTACTCAATCCACCATTTTAAATTTCAAAAAAACAGACTTGCGATTTGCTATCAGAGACTTTGGAGTCCAATCTTCTTATCTATTTATGGAAAACGTTTTTGTTCGAAAGTTCGAAGTTTTTTTTTTGTTCTGGTATAACGGTAAGCTGTGCTGATTTCTAGTTAAATTTTTAGCTGGCAGCTTATACTAAGTTCGCAAAAAACTAATTAAGGCTTCGAAAAATACATGATTTTAATGTTTTGCCCATTTATAAAGGCCTGTGCAAAAAATCTCTATATTTGAATTTTTGCAAGGACAACAGGATCCTTTAGAAGGCGATTGAAAAAACATATTAAGGCGAAAAGGACATTGAAATTTCAAAAATGACTTCGACCTAATGCTTCGCGCTTGCTGTTGTTCTTGTAACGCTTATTCTACGACTGCTCCAAAGCATACATTTATACGATTAAGAAAACCAAACATTTAAAAACTTGGTAGCCCTACTCAATCTACCATTTTGAATTTCAAAAAAAACAGACTTGCGATTTGCTGTCAGAGACTTTGGAGTCCAATATTCTTAACTGAAAATTTGAAGTGAAAAATTTTTAATTATAAGATTTAATGACCATATTTGAGGCGTCCCAAAAATGTATGGACAAATTTTGGTTCGAACGTTCGAAGTTTTTTTCTTCTAGGATAACGGTAAGCCGATCCGATTTCTTGTTAAGTTCGCAAACAACTACATTTAGGCTTCGAAAAAATAAATGATTTTAATATTTTGCTCATTTATAAAGGACTGTGTAAAAAATCTCTATGTTTGAATTTTTATAAGGACAACAGGATCCTTTAGAAAGCGATTGAAAAAACATATTAAGGCGAAAAGGACATTGAAATTTCAAAAGTTTTTAGTAGTTTGCGTAACAATATGATTTCCAGCAAAAATAATTATGTATATATATCTTGAAACTTTGTAAATATAGTGAAATTTTTATAGATCATACACGGCGTATGAGTAACATTTAGTTATTCAAGAAATTTCAGGTTAATTTTATTCATGTTTTGGTTGATGTCTCCGAAACGGATTGAGATATTGAAATAAAACTTGCACTGCGTTGAAGCGCTCATAAACAACTTTCATTTTATTTCTATAGAAAAATTGCGAGATCTACCGAAATCTTTGATTGTTTTCATTGATTCATTAATGTTAAAAAAGAAATATATAAAAAAAATTATACCGTAAAAATTAAAAAAATAATAATAAAATACGTTTGAAAAATAGATAGTTGGCAGATAAAATTTATTAACACATATAAAATAAACAATAATATACGTGAATTAATAAAAAAAAAAAATTAAATACTTTGCAAAAAAAAACAAAATATTTCAAAAAAAAATTAGTATAAAAATTAAAAAAAAAAATAAAATACGTTTGAAAAAAAACTTGCTAGGAACATTTATACGTGAAATATTAAACAAACAAAAAATGTTTAAATCAAATAAAAAAATAAAAAAATGTAAAATAAAAAAGATAAATAGTAGGTTATTCTATCTTAAAAAAATAAAGTAAACAAAAAACAAAAAAAAAAAAAATTAAAATGTATAGCATTTATTATTTACTAACGTTCCTAAGGAACTCGAAGCTAAAATTATCTTTTAAGGCCCACTTGCAACACTTTTCAACTTTGATATAATTTGAAAATTTGCCAAAAACGATATCTTGCCGTCATGCAAGTGGTAAGGTTTTCATTTAATGAAATTTTAGTTTTCCGATTTTTGCGAATATAAATGATTCTTTTTGTTTGCTTTTCAGTTTTTTTTTTTTTAATTTAATTTTGAGTTTCTCATTCGCCACTTTATGAAGTGTTTTCTCGCTGTTAAGTAAATTACGTAACTTACCGTTTATACAGTCTCTCTTCACTCCACACTGATGCAACGTTCAACGAACTCTTAGTTTTTGCTTTATGCAATTATTTCTGCACACACCACAATCCAAATTCAAATTTGTGCTCACTTTCGAAAACAGTAGCATGCTTATGCAAAAACGCAGCTAAAATAATGCTTTGAAGGTATTATTAAACATAAGATAGAACAAAATTCTTGGTTTCTCTGCCACACGTTTTTTTTTTTTTTGGTTAAACATGATTAACTTAAACACTCAGATTTTTTTTTTTTAATGAGTAGAAAAATGCACGGAAAACTTTTTCTTTATTTTGAAATTTTTCGCAAACAGAAACACTTATAACTTATAGAATAAACACAAACGCAAATATTTGTTATTGCTACTTTGTATTTGCAATTTTAGTTTGTATATTTTATGCTGTTTCTTTTTTTTTTTATAACATATAAAAGTGTTACTATTGTTTGAACTTCCGTGTTCCGGTTTTTTTTTTACACTGCACTTCCGTTCTTATGCATCAACCGCGACTCGACACAACTCAACTGAACTGAATACATGGCGCAGAGTCCAAAAGCAGGCCCAAACAGTCAAAAGTTGTGGCAGCAGAGACAACGCAAGAACGAGTTCTCCAAAAAATAGTGTTTGAGTCTCTGCTCTCGGCGACACTACACTACACAACGCCAAGCTTGAAATGCACGAAGCTGCAACAGCGTTGGTATGAGCAGCGACAGAGCTGCAATAGCGAGCAGCGCGCGAACGAATGTACGCATGCAACGAGCGCTGTTGGTGACAGCAGCGATTCAGAATTGCATTAACTAACAGTGATGATGTTAGTTGGCAGCGCTGTTGACTTAACAGTATTTTGGAGTTGTGTGATAATGATGATGATGATGGCAACTGCAATGGCAATGACAATGATGTTCTCGTTTGTTATAAGCGCATTGGCAGTGTGATTACTTTGGGGTAGTATTAGCTTAGCGACTGACCAAAAACTCACTTATATGTATACAGGGTGCAGCACAGAACGTCGATCAAGAGTTTGAAACCAAATATCTCTGATCAACATTAGAACACTTTCAAATGAAAAAATGAATATCACTTTTCTACTAGTTTGTCGTTTGTCATTTTTTAATTTATTTATTTATTTTGAAATTTTTTTTTTTTTCTATTATATGAATTCACAACTTTTAATTGAACTATCTTCAACTTGCCAAAATCACATAAAAATATTTTAAAAAGCGCCAAACTCAACTTATGCACTTAACACAACAAATGCATCAGCAAGTTCTTTTACTTTTCACTTGTACTTCCACGTTGGTATATTGTCTTCTATACACACACTTAACATGTTACATTTGTCACAACACTCATACATTCACAAAATATTTAATGGCGTTTATTTAGCGTCTGAGTAGCGCATAGCTGCCGTAACATGTGCGTACACGCGGAAACACAAATGAAAACTGAAACTGTTCTACCATTCGAAATATAAATCTAAAAAATTGACGGTTGATGGTGATGGCGTTCACGCTATGCTATGTTGCGGCATTACTTTGTAGTTGGTAAAAACACCACAACAAAACAATAGCATTCACACGCGTTAGCTAGCACAACTAAATATTGCCCTAGTGCGCGCTCTCATACTCCTGCACACGACATTCGCTCGACACAGCTTGTTAGCCGAACAACAAAAGCGCGCGAGCATTTTTTCAAAAAGCTAACGAGCGCATATTTAAAATTCACACGAAGTCCAAGTGAAAATATACACAGCATTTTTGGCCGCTGCAAAACATAGCACGAACTAATTTTGAGTTTGAAAACGAACAACGACTAACAATAACGGCACAAACGAGTAATTTTGTAGTTCATACTTGCAGGTGCTCCACAAAACGGAAACGAAGGTGTAATAGAGTGCGAGAGAAAAATTGAAGCACGAGAGTGAAAGAGAGTGAGATTATAAATTGTTTGTTTATTTGATGCGCGCTAGAGCTTTAAGTTAAATTTCCTATACAGTGGTTATGTTAACATCACTGTTAGGAAGCATAACAGTAAAGAGTTTGGTAACAATATTAACATTAAAGTTTTGTTTGTGGGGTGTAGGAGATGGTAGACTCTTGTCACGTTGTTAAATTCAACTGTGCATATATCCTAGCTGTAGGAAGATATAGAGAAACTTTGACTACTGCACTATATCATTTTATACAAATGCAATAAAATTGCATTTTTCTCTTCAAATTTACTTGCGTAAAAGGGCAAGGCCAAATTTATAATCAACAAGATCTTATCCATATATTCGAGATGAGCTAGTCAACTATATAGAAACGTTTTTGGAGCTATAGTGAACTGATAAAAAACTTTACACTAGACATCGGGGTTCTATGAAATAAGTACAGGTAGAAAATATGAGAAAAATATGCCCATGGCAACATGGTCCTAGGATGTGTTTGTACGATATGGGTATGAAATGAAAGGTGTTTATAATGGTTTTAAAAGGAAGTATTTCTTAGTCCCAGTCGTCGCTCCCAACGAAGACCAACAGGGTTCAGTTAGCGTGAAAGACTAGCACGGTTCGTTGTTTGCGTGGAAAACTAGCACACTTCGTTCTGTTCTTCGAAGACTAACACGGTTCAGTTTTCTGCGAGGAAAACTAGCACGGTTCAGTTTTCTGCGTCGAAGATTAACACAATTCAGTTTTCTGCATCGAATACCAACACGTTTCAGTGCTAGTTTTCCACGCAGAAAACTGAAGTGTGTTAGTCTTCTCGACCGATGACGAGATGAGTTAATTTAGCCATGTCCGTCTGTCCGTCT
>CAXKVI010000005.1:100345499-100357567 GCA_964058755.1 Campiglossa producta
TGTTTTTTTGCAGAAATTGCGCCATATTAAGTGCAGCGGCAACATAAAATATCGACAACAATGCCAACAATGACGGCAAACGATGACGATAAGAACCGATGCCGATGATGACGTTTGCTGGTAATGCTGACGATGGCGAAAGCTAAAGTTTTAAGCTGAGCACTATGATGACGATGAAAGTGATGAAATTGTTGGTGAGCAAAACCGGTGTACCGGTGAAAGCAAAGTGAGGCAGCAGCTTATTGGCAGCAGTGCCGGTGCTCAAGCTGCAAGCTGCGATGTCATGCAGACATTCAAACGCAGCAAAGGGAAGGATGCTTCTCGAAGTGCGGCTGCAAAATGGAAAATCGGTATAGTTTTGTAGGCTCAAAGAACTTGTATCCTGTTTCACCAACAAAAACAATAACAACAACATACTCAATACTAAGCGCCGCATTATCAATACGAAGCGACAGCGCCTGCACTGCAAAACAATTATTCGCATAACCCTTTTCTAGCCGGTAACTCTCAAGCAGAGCGTGTTGAGCTTTTTCTTCCTGCTTCTTTGAAATGTGAACGCGCTTCGGCAGCAACGTTTCGTTTCTGCCGACAATTGTTGTGATGCAATCGTGATGACGACAAAATGAATACGTCAATTAAGAATCAGTATTGAGGTTAACTGGTACTATGAATGCGGCTGTGAGATTGTGGCCGCAGCTGCCCTGGCCCTTTGCCTCACCCATCTATGTATGTGTTTTTTTTTTGTTGCTTTCTTTTTTGTTTTGTGGTGTGGTTAAAAAATAGAACTGCGCCTTAAGGCATCCCATGAACTGTTTGTTTGTTGGTCTGTTTGCTGTACACTCGCAATTGTACTTTGCTTTGGCCTTTGGCACTGCTGCGACAGCGCTTGTTAGACCTGAACCTATCTGCCCTACTGTCCAGCTACTATCTTCCCACCTCTTGCTCTTGTGTCCTATAGAATTCAGGTGGAAACACTCTTTTTTATGCTTTGATCCCTAACTAAACGTGCTGTGGCTTGTGTGTGGATGTATTCTGGTTAGTTTCTAAGCAAATTTTGTTGCATTTGCTGTTATGTTTGTTTTTGTTGTCTGCATTGCTGTTACATTTCAAATGCGTCCCAATTTGTGAGATTTAATTTTTTTTTTTTTTTTTTTTTTTTCCCTTACGTTTTTTCTATGTTTTGCTTACTGCTTTGCTCTTTGGGGTTTCATTCCCTTATACCCAGTAGTGCTGACACTGGTAATAAAAGAAAAATAAATAAATAAAATAAAATAAAATAAAATAAAATAAAAAAAATAAAACAAAATAAAATAAAAAAAATAAAACAAAATAAAATAAAATAAAATAAAATAAAATAAAATAAAATAAAATAAAAATAAAATAAAATAAAATAAAATAAAATAAAATAAAATAAAATAAAATAAAATAAAATAAAATAAAATAAAATAAAATAAAATAAAATAAAATAAAATAAAATAAAATAAAATAAAATAAAATAAAATAAAATAAAATAAAATAAAATAAAATAAAATAAAATAAAATAAAATAAAATAAAATAAAATAAAATAAAATAAAATAAAATAAAATAAAATAAAATAAAATAAAATAAAATAAAATAAAATAAAATAAAATAAAATAAAATAAAATAAAATAAAATAAAATAAAACAAAATAAAATAAAATAAAATAAAATAAAATAAAATAAAATAAAATAAACTAAAATAAAATAAAATAAAATAAAATAAAATAAAATAAAATAAAATAAAATAAAATAAAATAAAATAAAGTAAACTAAATAAAATAAAATAAACTAAAATAAAATAAAATAAAATAAAATCAAATAAAATGAAATAAAATAAAATAAAATAAAATAAAATAAAATAAAATAAAATAAAATAAAATAAAATAAAATAAAATAAAATGAAATAAAATAAAATAAAATAAAATAAAATAAAATAAAATAAAATAAAATAAAATAAAATAAAATAAAATAAAATAAAATAAAATAAAATAAAATAAAATAAAATAAAATAAAAGAAACTAAAATAAAATAAAATAAAATAAAATAAATACACCAATGCTTTCTACATGATCATACTACTGGTTATATAATTGTTTCTGCCACTAAGACTATCTTACTTTTTCTAACTTCTACTTTGCCACATTTGCCGCTGTGCTGCTTTTTTAATTTCTGAAAACCTCCTGTACAACGTCTCATCGCCGCTCCCAGTCGTCTAGCAGAGTTGTGTTGAAAGTTGCTTAACATGAAGTGAAGTGGCAAAGGATATATAACAAGGATTCAGTTTGAAGCTACTTCAACGCGGATTTGTTTTCCCATTCGTATTTCTCTTCGCTTACTTGCTTTACCATAGTCTTCTTCACACCAGCCCATACTTAGCATTTGCTATTCCTTAAGGTAGGCCTACTACGCTTATCACATTCCCGTTACATACATGGATTAAAACTTATATACATGGATCTATGGCATTCGTATTGAAGTGTGTTGACAGTTTTCTTCATTTCACATTCGTGTGCTGGTGTGTCGACGTATTAATGCACCACTTCCTGTTTCATATACGTTCCGGATTGTGAAATATATACGTTTGGTTGTATATACATAGTTTGTGTGTATATCTCGATCATATGCTGTTAAGTGCATAAGCATGTATGTATGTCAGTCAGCTCATCAAGTGCATACTTTGTGTCGCATACGAACATATATATAATGCACAAGCAACATATGAACACCTTGCCGTTCTACTCTCTGTTTTTACATACAAACACTTATTTACCTATACGTATGCATGTTTGTATGTGCGCTTGTGTGTTTGCTCGTCGGATTGACACAATTTCCAGTTGCGCGCTGCCTGGAATTTCGGGAGCTTTGCAGCCATCGAATGCATATAAAATCATTGTTGTTGCCATTATTGTTGTGTCTGCAAAATCAGGTTGGCATAATTTCATTTCATTTCAGTTGCTGTTTCATTTCACATTGTTCCCATATGCATGCATGCATATTCAGGTATGTTTGTATGTATGTATGTGTGTTATTTAGGTACTTTGCTCGTCGTTGATGTAGGTCTGGATTTTCAGGGCAAACACGGCCAAGCTATGAATATAACGTATTTGGCACTATGTTGAGTGCAATGCAGACCAATATATAATTTGTATGTCTCTCGTTTCAATCGTTCTGTTATTATGTTCTTGTTTTTATTTTTTCTTCTTCTTCTTCTTCTTGTTTTGTGTGCTGCTTTATTTTGTTGCTTTCCTAATTGAAGTTGTTGAAAGTAACCGAGCTATTAAAAATCCCAGCTAATTGGAAAAGGTTACGAGCCGCTAACGTTTGGCAAAGGTTTTTTGGTATGGATTTTTGTTTTGTATTTTTTTTTTTTGGAATATGCCAAATCACATAAATAAGAGCTGTTAGTAAGCAGATATCTACTATCTTCAACTCCATGGTACTTTTCATGTCTAGTTTAACTATTTTCATATACAGGTATAACGATGGAGTATACATTTTACGGTAGGTAGAGAGGTATACAATTTTTTTTTTTTTTTTTTTGTGTTTGAGATGAAAAATTCCTACCTTATTAGATATGAAGCCATTAGCCGTAAAGTATTAGCAGGTCCAAATGAAGGCAATTTTTTATAGCTTTACTCAACTATTATAATTCGATTTTTTTGTATCTTTCAAGTGATCCTGGGTTTTGATGTAAAAATAAATATTTCGATCTATACAGTCTTAAATAGTACTTCCAATTTGTGGTATGCTGGCTTGCATTGTCGACAAATTGGCTTTACCTATATTTTTTTGCAAATGAATTATTGCTAAGAAGCCTTCAATTGTAGAAATATACTCGACGAGTTTGCTTAACCATTGTCGAAGGGCGGCCCTCTTTTAGAAAAACTTTTTTCCACGCCACTTTTCATACGCCACGTACCACATTATTTTCAGTTGCAGTTTAGAAATTGTGTAATAGGAATCACCAATTTAACTCAAGACCTTCTCCGCCTGCTCTTTCCAACCACAGTCGGTGACTTTCCCGTCGAGATGCTGCTGACATCGAGTATCGATGGAAAAACCTTCTGGGCTTCAGCCTATTGGGCCATTTGCATAACATGACCCAGACAGCGGAGACTTTGGGCTTCAATTCGCTACACTATGTTTAGAGCTAGATGCACCTCGTACAGCTCATTACAGGAACACAACATAAATCTTCCGGACATCTTTTCTTTTGAATCCTGCAAGATACTTCTCATATTCTCTCGAAACTAGCTATGGATCCGAGCCGATCTTTTACTTCTCAGTTGGCCACTACGTTCAAAAAAAATATTATTTATGAAGAGTATGTAGATCTTCCTTGAATTTCTCCACGGAGACTATTTCAAACGCTGGTTCCCAAAAGGACGAAGAGATCACATTTTCAAATTTGTAACTATTTACAATGATGTGGCGGCCAAGGCGCACGTGAGCCGATCTTTTATGACAGGAAACGCTTTCTTAGATTCTTTAAATTTGGCTCTACTGCTTGAAGTATCTTACCCAGCATCAAGTTGAGGGCTGTTCTATCCAGAGCTCTGAAAATATATGCTAAATGACATTACATGAATAGCACGGCTGGTAGTGCTCCAGCGACTTAAAAATTTTAGTACCTAAGTGACCGAGCTTGGTCGGTGTTTTCGATTTTGTCCAATAGTTTTATCTACCTAAATTACTTTCAATATTCTTACTCACCAACATAAACTTTTTAAATTAGATTTCCGAAAAAATATCAAATATGTGTCAACTTTATAAACCGCCTCAAGTGACAACACCCAAGTGAACAGTCTTAGAATCAAGGATACTATCTCTATGCAATTTCTCATCAAAATCGGTCAAGCGGCCAAAACTGACCCCAAAATAACTCCAAAATAATCCGAAAATGATCCTAAAGTGACTCAAAATCTATCCCAAAATGATTCCAAATTGACCCTAAAATGATTCCAAAATGATACCAAAATGGTTCCAAAATGATACCAAAATTATCCCAAAATGACCCCAACATAACCTAAAATCGGTCCCAAAATGATCCCATGGTGACCCCAAAATTACTAAATAATTACCCCAAAATGGCCCTTCAATGATCCCAAAACAATCCGAAAATGATCCCAAAATGATTTCAAAATTACCCCAAAATGATACTTAAATGACCTCAAAAATTGCCTTAAATGTTCCCAAAACTATCGCAAAACGACCCCAAAATGATAAAAAGTTTAACCCAAAATTATCCCAAAATTACCCCTAAATGATCCCGAAATAATCCAAATATTACCCAAAATGACCCCAAAATATTCAAATACAATACGGTTAATAGTAACCCTGGACGGCAAGGCAACTTGAAAACATTTTAGTTGGTGTGTCGCCGAAAAACCTTTATTTTATACCCATACTGGCATATCTTGCTCCACAATTTAAAAAAAATTGTATAGGTGGCAACCCTGGAAACCGCCCGAAGTGGCAACACCCAAGCCTTAGAAATGGCGCACTATCTCATTTAAATCCCTCAAGCAGTTCTCTAGATAGTGAAGGATACAAATATACTGCGGTGAGGTGGCAAACCCTAAAATTTTACACTAGATTGCTATAAGTAATAGTTACATATATGTACACTGGAGCGTATCACCAAAAAAAAGTCGGCCGTATTAAATACATTTTTTTTTATGTTTTTCAAAAACACTTCATATGAGGGGAGGTACGGTCGACTTTTCTTTTTGCCAGTAAGACGAGACGCTTTAATTTACACCCGAACCTTCTATGAGTTTACATCTCCATACCTTAGTTAATACTTAGACTAAAAATCTAAGGCGCAAAAAAAATAGTATCCAACAACATGGGATGCCATTCGAAATAGTTTCAATTATTTAACATCATGCGGTAGCAACGAACTGCAGTTAAAGCACAAACACACTTGCATACCTATATGTATATCAATGTGTAATAGCTCCAAAATCAACAATCGGCAACTATCAATCACACTCTTTTCACACAACATTTGTTCTACCAATCTATATGAGCGCCATGACGCTCTGATTATTCGATTATAATTCTCAATTGGCTGCATATTTTGCACTCTTCTGTGCATGAGCACACGCGCTCTCGTTGTCACTCTTTCTGCCACTCAAAAAGCTCGAAAAAGCTCGACATTTCCGTTTTCACTTACATATTTTGAATGTACGTTTAGTGTAATTATGTGAATATGTAAGAACAAGCAGCAAGTCACGAGACTTCGCTATTAGCCATAATATGGCTGACTTACAGCAGCGCTGCACCGGTAACAGCAACAACATGTTAGTGTAAACATAACACCATACAAGGACACAACAACAATACGTGCAACATATTTATGTATGTATACCATTGTGTGAATGTATGTATGCGCCGTTACTTCAGAGTGAGTTACCGGTCACTTTGTTGGCCACTCTACTTTACTCGTGTACTTAAAGGTAGGCGCCTGCGCTGCACTGCACACCGCAATGTGCCTACTTATTTGTTTATAACAAAAATTCCGCATCATTAGACCTTCGGCAATGTTGCAGTAATTGCTGTAAGCTGCGCTGTTACCGTTATAACTGACGCTGCTGCAATGGCAGTGTAGTTGTTGCAGCAGAGGCAGTAGCACTAACTGACTTTGTGCTTTTACTTCGCACTTCGCTGCATATGCCGAATTTTCTTTAGATTTTCATTTAATTTTGCCTTCATTTTTTTCAATTGTTTTTGTTGTTGTGCTTTTGAAAGAATTTTCTTTTCTTTTTTTCTGTTTTATTTAAAGAGAAAATGAAAAAGTGTAATAAACGAAATATTAAATGCCTTTTCCTCACTTTGCTTTTGTTTCTATCTTCCTTCTTGTCTCTTCGTTTTTGCGCTTTTCTATTTTTTGGCAAAAAATTATGGTTAGGCAGCATGACGGGGTTAATGGACGCAATAATGTTGGCACGCGTTTTGCACTACCGCCACCCCACACTATCGCATAAGTGGCTGCAAGCGCCCACTGCTGCAACGACGTGTCGAAGAGGCCAACTGGCACTTAGTTCATCACTTGGCTGTCTGGCTGCTTCGTTGGCCACTTGGTTGCAGGCATGGCGTGTTTCGTAGGGTAGATGTAGATAATTTTGAATAGGCGGAGTGTTGTGCATTTTATAGGTAATGAAAAGTTTTTCATGTCATATAATGTAATTGCTAATTTCTGTCTGTCTGTCTGTTTGTCTGTATGTTTGTGAACGTATCAATCAAAAACTGCCTGATACAATGCACCGAAACTTTCGCCGTTACATTACTAGACGTCTAATATGAAATTTAAGATATTCCCTTATCGCCAGTTTTCGGAGCTTGGTAGTGACATATATATGGAGAAGCCCTCTAAATTTGAGAAAATCTTAAACCTAATATAAAAACAATGACCATGCTGTGCTTCATTTTAGAGATTTCCGAAGTCGTAAGATTCCTCTGCCAAGTATGAGTTGAAGGGTGACATCTTTTTTCTCAAGCTTAACTCTTCAGTCATTCATTCATTCATTCATATATAAGCCACAGCCGTCAAATGGCTGTTTGCTCAACTTTCTAAGCAATCTTGTCCTCTCAACAACAAAATACGCCTTCACACCAACTAGAAAAGCTCTCCTCTTGGTTTATCCACCTAATTCAGGCCTGCCCTGCTCCTCTGCTTTCTAAGGTGTGTTTCGACAAGAATACCTTATAGGACGGATTATCTTCTTCCATTCGCCAAGACAACGAATCCGCTGGGTTTTTATAAATTGGATAACATCGATATCTGTGTAGAGCTCTTACATTATCGTCTTCCTTAACTTCCTTTGGGACATTGAGACGATCGTTCTGACTAATTAATGGATGTTATAGCCCAACAATGAAGGTGGGCCTGAGCTAGTGAGAGGCGGTGATAGAAACAGAGGATACGTTAAAAGGGGTTTGGCAAGTCCCACACAATTCGAATTTTTCTTAGTGTATATCTTTGGAAGACTGAAATTCGGTACGCTGGCAAATGAAGTTAATTTCAAACAACTCAAGTATAGGTCAGAATAAGGGGAAAAGGGCGCGGCATCTCCAATGAAAATAAGAGGGTCTATAATATGCCCGAGGTAGGCATACCGGTCGTAAGAGGCGACTAATATGCACATAGGTAATGATGTGCTAACTCGGTGGTTGATCTATGGATACTATACCTCTCACATCTCATTACCTATCTTCTCCTTCCTCATGTATGGAGGAATGTAATGAACTAGAAGGGTCCACTGTTCATACCAAATCGCTACCACGGCAGTCGGGCAGTACGGAAATTTCGGCATCACTTCCAATAACCTTTGGGGAGAGTTTTTGGCTATTAACAACAACAACAACACCAACAACAACAACAACAACAACAACAACAACAACAACAACAACAACAACAACAACAACAACAACAGCAGCAGCAGCAATAACAACAACAATACCAACAACAACAACAACAACAACAACAACAACAACAACAACAGCAGCAGCAGCAACAACAACAACAACAACAACAACAACCAGAACAACAACAACAATAACAAGCTAATTTCCAACGACCCCATAAAGATGAAGATAAAATTAAAATCTTTATAATGAAAATATCTGTGAAAGTACCCTCCGTAGTTTCACGAAATTCGTCGAAGTCTTATGTTCCAAGGTGAAGCTGACGCCTGAACGATCAATGGTACAGATAGGTCTACAGCATTCATCGGTGGTCCCTCGATGCAGTTTATAAGGTCAGCGTTGACTATGTAGAAATCTGTCGAACTGGGGTAGTTGCCTGCAGTGGGGTCGTCTTCTTTTTTAACTACATCGGAGAGTTTGAATACCACTGCCGAGTTGCAACCCCTGTTAGAATTTTTTTTTCTTAATAATTTTTCATGTTGCTTTTGCCGGATTCGATACGCGACTACTTTCACCATATACCCCAGAGGAAAAACGCTTCGCTCTGTATTCCAGTGATTCGAGGCGAATGGTATAACGACTATAGATAGAGAACTTTAATGAGTCTATAGGAATTTTTTAAGTTATCGTGTTTTCTTATATCTTAGTCATAGTTTCTAGAAATATTCGGATATCCATTTTTAGCTTAACAAGATATCTGTCTTCAACAGTCACATCATCGCGGATAACCATAAACCGGAAGCATTTCTACACAAGCATAAATATATATGTTATTGTAGTGTTGTTGCTTTGCTGTTGTGGTTTCATGTTGTTGGCTGTGCTGTTGTCGCATTGCCAACTTGCTACGAAACAATACGCATATTCTTTTTTTTTCTCCTTTTCTTTTATTTTACTTTTGCTCAAGTTTTATCATTATCATCAGCAGAATGGCGTGAATTTTAGCGCGTTGTGCATGCAAATGAAAATAAAGAAAATCAAGTACAAGAAATAAAAATAAAAACAAATAAAATATAAAATAATATACACTCAAACACATACACAAACACATGCTTATATCTGTTAACATGCATGTGAAAGTGTCACTAAAATAAAAGAAATAGCAATGCAGTCAAAAACTTTCACACACATACTAATATATATACATTCAACTATAGATATTTTGCATTTTCCTTGCTTGTTCGCTATTGAGTTGAGAGTTGTTGCGGAAGAAAACTTGAGCGGCAGCGGCGCGCCTGTGGTGTCTGTTGATGACGGCTCGGATGCCACACTCTGCTGCTGCCAAACGCTGCAACGCATTGCAACGGAAGATTAAACATTGCCAACGCATCGTTGATTCGTGCCAGGTGGTAAAACACCAACTTCAATTTGATTACAAGTGTTTGAACACATGTCGCTGGATGTGTGTGACTGTTGCTGGGCACACTGCGCCAGGACGCGCTTAATTGGAATGTTGCGTTGGTAATGCATTTTTTGTTTAACTCATATTGAAATATTTTTATTTTTTCTATTTAGCATTATTTTAGTTTATTTTTGCCACAATATTACCTTGCGTTTTTCGATTATCGTAGTTGTGTAGGGAATGCCAAGTTTACCCCAAAAATAAAAGAGTGTGAGAAAAATTGTTTAAGCTATGGGGCTTTGAGTGGAAATTTTTTGTACTTACGTATGTATTTGTATTTATTATGTTTATGATTCAAGTAAAGAAGAATAAAATAAAATAAAATAAAATAAAATAAAATAAAATAAAACAAAATAAAATAAAATAAAATAAAATAAAATAAAATAAAATAAAATAAAATAAAATAAAATAAAATAAAATAAAATAAATAAAATAATTCTTTGTTGCTTTTTGACTTGTAGTCAAAATTAAAATTGCTTCAGAATACCGTCGGTATTTACAGCAATAGACTACAAGTCAAAAAGCAACAAAGAGTTTAAATGTTTAAATGAAAAAATATTCGTGCATTAAGCATAGAAAATTCTTTCATAGGTTTCACACCAAGTCCTAAAAATTCGCAAATCTTTCATATAAGTTAGCATTGAAATTAAAGAAATGTTCTATATGGAAGTATAAATATATGCATAAATGGACACTGAGAAGGGTTTACCTTCAAGCTGGGTAGTGGCCTAAGGTGTTAGACCTTCTAGCATACAAGTCACTACAGTGTTGTGAGTTCGACTCTCACAATGCCGGGAAGAAAAGTCCATGAAGAGATGTAATTCCAGTATCATCGAAACATATGTCGGCTTGTCTGGTTCCTGCAGAGCGTGGGTAAATTTTTCTCAAAAAAACAGATTTTCATACAATCCCGAAAATTGCTTCAGAATACCGTCGGTATTTACAGCAATAGACTACAAGTCAAAAAGCAACAAAGAGTTTAAATGTTTAAATGAAAAAATATTCGTGCATTAAGCATAGAAAATTCTTTCATAGGTTTCACACCAAGTCCTAAAAATTCGCAAATCTTTCATATAAGTTAGCATTGAAATTAAAGAAATGTTCTATATGGAAGTATAAATATATGCATAAATGGACACTGAGAAGGGTTTACCTTCAAGCTGGGTAGTGGCCTAAGGTGTTAGACCTTCTAGCATACAAGTCACTACAGTGTTGTGAGTTCGACTCTCACAATGCCGGGAAGAAAAGTCCATGAAGAGATGTAATTCCAGTATCATCGAAACATATGTCGGCTTGTCTGGTTCCTGCAGAGCGTGGGTAAATTTTTCTCAAAAAAACAGATTTTCATACAATCCCGAAAATTGCTTCAGAATACCGTCGGTATTTACAGCAATAGACTACAAGTCAAAAAGCAACAAAGAGTTTAAATGTTTAAATGAAAAAATATTCGTGCATTAAGCATAGAAAATTCTTTCATAGGTTTCACACCAAGTCCTAAAAATTCGCAAATCTTTCATATAAGTTAGCATTGAAATTAAAGAAATGTTCTATATGGAAGTATAAATATATGCATAAATGGACACTGAGAAGGGTTTACCTTCAAGCTGGGTAGTGGCCTAAGGTGTTAGACCTTCTAGCATACAAGTCACTACAGTGTTGTGAGTTCAACTCTCACAATGCCGGGAAGAAAAGTCCATGAAGAGATGTAATTCCAGTATCATCGAAACATATGTCGGCTTGTCTGGTTCCTGCAGAGCGTGGGTAAATTTTTCTCAAAAAAACAGATTTAAATAAAATAAAATAAAATAAAATAAAAGAAAAGAAAAGAAAAGAAAAGAAAAGAAAAGAAAAGAAAAGAAAAGAAAAGAAAAGAAAAGAAAAGAAAAAGAAAAGAAAGAGAAAAGAAAAGAAAAGAAAAGAAAAGAAAAAGAAAAGAAAATAAAATAAAATAAAATAAAATAAAAGAAAAGAAAATAAAATAAAATAAAAGAAAATAAAATAAAATAAAATAAAATAAAATAAAATAAAATAAAATAAAATAAAACAAAATAAAATAAAATAAAATAAAATAAAATAAAATAAAATAAGTATGTATGTTATGAGTTTGTGGTCATTAATTTGAGAATCTTTGAAACTTTGGTGGACTTTTGACCGTTTGTGAATAATTTTTCTTAAATTATTCTATGTTTTTATTATTAGTGAAAAAACAAGATGGAAA
>CAXKVI010000005.1:100367767-100370267 GCA_964058755.1 Campiglossa producta
ATTAAATTAAATTAAATTAAATTAAATTAAATAAATAAAATTAAATAAAATTAAATTAAATTAAAAAAAAAAATAAATTAAATTAAATTAAATTAAATAAGGGGAAATTTAAAAGATTTTAAGGGGAAATTTAAAAGATTTCATAAATTAAGCCTCTTCAGAGATTTTTGTGCCAAGCTTCGCTTCGAATTTTTAAAGTGCTGCTTTAAAATTGTTCCACGGCAGAAGGATTTTACATGAAGAAGTCCAAATTTCCAATCTTTTTATTTGTCATACATTTAAACCAACTCAGACCGCGATAAAATATATGCTTTTTTACCTTTTAAAAATGCATTAGAAAGCAAATAAATGGATTAGTTTATAAAAAATTTTAAAATAAAAAACTGGAAACAAGTCAGACGTTAAAACTCAAGTTGAGCGTCTGGCGCGTTTTCCTCAGTTCACATATCATAAAAATCTACACACCAAGCAAGGTAGCAAGGTAGTGGGACCGGCGTTCGAAAATCTGAGTACCAAATTCACTTGGATTCTTACGCTCTTTTTTTGGCCTCTCGAACAATGAAATTATTGCTGCGCTGGTGAGAGCTCTATGATTACACTGACCAATTAATGGATGTCGTTGTTTATGTTCAATCGCTCAAAAGCAAGCAACGACTCAACAACATACGCTGTTGTTTCAGTGCTTGCTAGTGAGCGAGGGAGAAAAAACAGATAACATAATTTCATTGGTGCAATGACCGCTCTTTCACTAATACACCCTCTGGGCTCTGATCTAGAGCACTCCCAAGTTCAACGCATATTTTTCGTTACAAGATTTTGTTCCATCAACGGAATAGAAGCATGAAGTGCCTGATCAATCCGCTCTTTAACTTTTAATAAACTTTCACTATGTTTATATTAAGATGCACATTATTCACAATTCTGAATAAAGCGTTATCTAAATTTGATATCTACGGTCGCGAACAAGTTTTTTGTTTGGACGCAATTAAGTTACAAATCCTTTAGAGAATACCAAACAAAAAAGTTCAAGGTCACTATTTCACGTACATACATTTATAGATACAAAACGATTTAACTAAAGTATTTATTCTATGAAATCTGTATGTCACTTTAATGCCATCGATAAGCGTTAACCAATTAAATAAATACTTGATACATGTTTTCGCACTAAAAGCACGCATTTGCATAAATACTACAATAAATTTTATTACAAAAACTATCACAAATTTGAAAATTTAATCCTTTAAGGCTTAAATTGGTTTCGATTATCTAAAAATTATATGAATAGTGTTATTGAAACGGATTACGATTTGAATAGGAAACAAAAATCAAACGCGTAGCACCAACAAACAACAAATTAGTAAGGGTGGAGATTACTATTTATAAAAACCACACACATTTTCAGTTGTTATCTCTGCATTTCGGTGGTCGTCAGTAAGTGATTAAATAAACAAAGCCAAAACACAAAAGCAGAAAACAGCTTGTCTATTATTAAAAAGCAATACAAAAACAATAGCGCACAAATATGTAAGTCGCTGATAAGAGCATACATACCTAAATATATGCCAAACAAAAAATAATGTGAGAAAAAATAAAAAAAAAATTAATAAAACAAAAATAAAATAAAAAGAAAGAAAACATAAAAAAATAAATTTAAATTAAATTAGACAAATTAAATTAAATAAATTACAATAAAAAAATTGAAAAAAAAGATATATAAATATGATAAATACTGGGTTCACAAAGTACAAGGAACCCTCGGAAATTTGCAATGCCATTTTCATGAATGTGTATTTCGATCTATGAAAATTGTGCTAGAGAAACGAATGTGCTACACAAGAATGTATTGCACTGAACCGCAGATACCATGGCGTATACGTAACAATTTTGTCCCACATTCGTTTTTCTGGCTCAACGAAAATTTTGAAAAATTTATTTTAGAAATTTTAAAAGAGGAACTAAAGAAATATTAACCTAAAACCTACATAAGTGAAAAGAGAATAACGACAATATAACTTGCCAAAATATATTTATGTGAAAAACTAAAATTTGAAATTTTGCGAGAGCAATAAACTTTCAAATACGATTTCCCAAAATTTTAATTTTGGCATATTCAATATATTCAATGAAACCAAATAAGGCAACAATTTTTTAAGAGAGTAAATTAAATCTATCTCCATTTTTTTGTGGGCAACTAACACACGCACAAATATACACAGAGAAAAATAAGCTGGTCATAACAACCTAACTAAGTATGCGTTGTTTCACGGTCAATTCTTATTTATTATTCAATGCTGTTGATTCAACTACATTGAACTGTTAACATTAACTTAGCTGTTATTTTGACAGAAGATTTTGTGTTACTCCAAAAAGAGTCTAAATAAAAAAATTAAACAAATTTGAGTATTTTTAGAGTTCTTATATTGAATTTACCGAGAATTGAACTCAGGAATCTTGAAAGCTCAACCCTAACGCCATCGATATCAATACTTGCCAGTGT
>CAXKVI010000005.1:100372767-100392767 GCA_964058755.1 Campiglossa producta
ACAAGTTCGGATCCGAACACACATCTCTGAAGGCATTGTACCATCTCTGAAGGCATTGTACACCATTTTTCTCGAAAACATACCAAAATTCTTGAAATTTTGCCCTTGATTGGTCCCTGATTAAAAAAGGATCTTTTTTGTCAAACCGACCAGTATTTTCTTCCAGAAAATTTAACAAAAATAACAGAGAAGAGGTTACTTATTAAATATTAACCAAAAAACAGTTAACTTTTTCAACCAATCGCAAGTAATATGAAAACAAACGTAAGTGCGCTAAATCGATGTCCAATGCACTTTAGACGGATGTAAAGAAAAACTTAGCAAAAACAAATATCAAAGAAATATAACGGAAATTCTTTTGTCATTTGAAGAGAGCAATACAATACTATTGTTAAGCCTCAAATTTTTTTTGTGCAATTAGTATTATCTTGAAAGTTACTGTACTATTTTCCAGTACAATGGAAAGTGCGCTAAATCTCTGACCATAGCTGTATCTACACTTTTTTAACTGGTATACTTATTTTTTTTTTTTCTTTCCCATAGAATGGTGTATCTCATCTAACAACATTTGAATGTGCGCTTTTGAGCAAAAATTGTATTTTGGTCAGTATGTCATGACCTTTCAGGGTAAATTCCAAATCCTGTTTGCGAAGATTGCCAATCAATTGTGAAAATGAGAAGAAAAAAAGCGTAAACCCAAATAACCACAGGTCAGTGCACATGGCGAATTGACAGGTCGGACGAGGTAGCTGATAGGAGCAATAAAAGTGTATCGCGTATACTCATCACGTTTATGTATGTGTGCATGTAAATCTGTGTATCTACATATATGGATGTTAGCTTTTGGGTGGAGCATCCGCAATTGCTTTCTTGTAAAGATATTGAACGATTTAGTGAAATTGAAAGCAAACAAACACGCAAATTTGTTCATAGATAAGCGTAACTAAATACAAACAGGTATAAATATGTAGGTTAGGGTGGCCCATATTATATACGCGAAAAATTAAATAAGGTTTATAGATCTAGGCATCCCCTACATTTTAAGCAATCTTATATTACAACGGCAAGACAGTGCTCAAGGACATACAACATTATGAAAAAAACTCGTAATTTTGGTTATTTTTTGCAGGACGTACAACTGCGAAGGAAAAAATAATAATAATAATTTATTTGATAGGAAACCACATTTACCGCTCGATTCTGTGTTCTTGATAAATTCGTCCATCTTGATAAATAATAAAGAAAAAAATTTTTATCAAGTGCTTTTGAATTTTGCGTCAAAAACAAATTTTATTTTATTTAAATTATTAATTTTAAATAATTTTGTTTGACACAGATTTCAAAACACTTGATAAAATACTTTTCTCATGATTAATTATCAAGATTGGCAAATTTATCAAGAGCACAGAATAGGGCGGTAAATGTGTTTAAAAGAATTTTGAAGTTAGTTCTTCTGGGCCACCCTTATGTAGGTATATAGATTACTCGAGGGGTATCCGTGCAACTTTTGATTTTTAAAAAGGACTTAGTCAGAATCGATTCAAATTTGTTAATTTTATTTTGCCTGTTTATTTTTTTATTCATTCTATTTTAATTAATTTTTTTATTTTTTAAATTTTTTTATTTTTTTTATTTTATTTTTTTTTTATTTTATTTAATTTTTTTTTTTTTTTTATTTATTTTTTTATTTTATTTTATTTCATTTCATTTCATTTCATTTTTATATTATTTTATTTTATTTTATTTTATTTTATTTTGTTTTATTTTATCTTATTTTATTTTATTTTATTTTATTTTATTTTATTTTATTTTATTTTATTTTATTTTATTTTATTTTATTTTATTTTATTTTATTTTATTTTATTTTATTTTATTTTATTTTATTTTATTTTATTTTATTTTATTTTATTTTATTTTATTTTATTTTATTTTATTTTATTTTATTTTATTTTATTTTATTTTATTTTATTTTATTTTATTTTATTTTATTTTATTTTATTTTATTTTATTTTATTTTATTTTATTTTATTTTATTTTATTTTATTTTATTTTATTTTATTTTATTTTATTTTATTTTATTTTATTTTATTTTATTTTATTTTATTTTATTTTATTTTATTTTATTTTATTTTATTTTATTTTATTTTATTTTATTTTATTTTATTTTATTTTATTTTATTTTATTTCATTTTCTTTTATTTTATTATTTAATTTTAACTCACTTTTTAAAGCTCACCCTTATATCCATAAATAAATAGCTCTTTTCTGTTCTGGTTGCAAATATGAGTTTACATCGTTGCCCTTTTTCCATCACTTATTAGTTTGCATTTTTATTATGTTTCTTGGGCTTAATTGATGCCATCAAAATATTATTTGTGGCAAAATTGATCAATAAACACCAATCGCGTGGAAATAATTCGATTACATGTTTGACATATTTGTGGCAGATTCTTGCGGTAAGCACTTTTTCTGAATTAATGATTACAAAAGTAATCTGTACATACTGACACACATATTAAAGACTCGCAAATGCATAAATAATAATCTATTATCGCCTGCGGTTTAAGTTCATTTGGGTCGTTTTACGTAGGTTTTGTGCTTTTTTTGTTTGTTTAATGGCAAGTAAATATTCTTAACAGCCTTATAAATAAATAACTAAGCCTTTCACTCTATGTATATATATTTACTGCTTAACTATGTTTATTTATAGCTTTCGCTACTTAAGCAAAATCTAGCTTCATTTTATGCCCAAAATTCACTTATCTGGAAATTCGAGTAATTTAAGACTGAATATTTTGCCGAAATGGGTAGATTCCGGTGTGAGTTAGCTTGCTCTTTATTTAAGTCAAAGTGCTATTTGGTGCGTTTCCGATTGAAGGATGCTATTCTTTTGAGTTTTTGGCGAAAAGAAAATGGAAAATGCTACAATACCAACTACGATTATTGCAATTTCGACCTTGTTGAAGGATCTTGTTAAATCGCTTTGTATTGTGGTTATTGTTAGAAATTTCTCATCAACTGTACTGTTCATGAAACTCCTGCATTCGACATGGTAATGACAAATTTCTAACAATACAATACTAAGCGTTGCGACAAGACCCTTCAACAAGGTCGAAATTTGCATTCAGCGTTGTTGGTATTGTATGTGTGTTTGTATTGTTTTCAACTTGTCTTCGCCAAAAACTCAAAAGAACAAATTAACATAAAATTATTGGTTCCTACACAAGTAGATATACATAATTGAATATGAGGTTAGTAGTAAAAATTATTCTTGGCGGCATTGTATATAAAGGGAACTATTTGTACAGCTGCTTTACTCTCAATTCAACAAGCGTCACTTAAACACATATTTAAATATTACACGAAAATATTACAACTTTGAACTATGTATGCTAAAAATAACTTGAAAAATAAATATTTAATTGAGAATTTAAATTGTAATGAACTTTATTTGTTTAAGGCCACTTAAATAAATTAGTTTAAGCTGAGGAAGTAATTTGCGAATTACATATTTACACCAACTAAATAACATAAATTATTGCTATGAAGCAGCAAAATCTACCTAGTTTTTTGTATAAAAGCCACTCAATTTGAAATTGAAAGCATATGCCAAGTGTTTCTAGAATTGTATAGACATTCAAAACTAGAATCATGAAAACTCTAACACTAATTTTGTTGGGTGTGGTGGTCCTTATGACCACAACTCACTACACAGCGATCGCTCAAGATACGACAACAGCAGCAGCAGGCGGTGATTCAACCACAACGACTGCAGCCGGAGCTACTACAACTACAGCTGCAGGAGGGGCCACTACAACAACTGCAGCCGCTGGCGCTACTACAACAGCAGCACCAGCTGCAGGTGGCGCTACTACGACAACAGCAGCACCAGGTGGTGGTGGTGGTAACACTGGTGGCGGTACTGGTGCTAACAGTCAAGCAGCTAGAAGACGTCGTGCTAGAAGGCGTGCAGCTAGAAGAAGAAGACAACGTCAACGCAGAAGAAGGCAACGCGCTCAAAGGAGAAGGAGACGCCAAAGACTACAACGTCTACGTAGGAGGAGACAGAATAATAGCGGTTGAAAATGGACTCGATATTTACTAAGGATTGTAATGGGATGATTAATTTACTGTAGAATATAATAGCAACTGACGTCAATAAACGTTCGAAATTTTAAAATTTGAATACAATTTTCTTCTCTTTTTGATTAATTTTTATCCTTGTATATTTGCATCGAAATTTTACAGTGATGTACTTTTTATAGATAAATGTGGTCACCTTCAAAAGACGTCAATGGTAGAAGATTTCTGCTTAATAGTCGATGAATTGCGGAAAATAGACAAAACGTTTCTAAGGCTTACCAACTACATTTACTGAAGTTAAAATTGGATACGTCCTCTCGACATAGAATATATTTTTTCTCGCTAGATGGCGTTGGAGTCGCTATATTTGGGAAATCTGCATTTATGGACCGATTCTATTCATTTTGACACATATATGTACTTGCTGTATATTCAAAAACTCTGTCACAAAAACTTAACCCGCTAGATGGCGCTGGGGCGAGATATTCCGAATATTCGTTTTTATGCTCGTTTTTGCTACTTTTTCAACATATCTTATAACTTTAAACGATTTGGATATAATATAGATAATATGATTGATTCTAAGACTATCAACTTGGGGTTGCCACCTGAGGCGGTTTACAGGGTTACAACTTATCTCAATTTTCCTAATTTTGTAGCAAGATATAGCAATATGGGTATTAAATGTATTTCAGCAACATACAAAATAAAATATTTTCAAGTAGGGTTGCCACCTAGGGTTGTCACCTAACCGCAGTATGTTTGTATATGCGGTACTATCTCGAGAACCGCTTGACCGATTGGAATGAAATTTGGCATATATATAGTATGATTGATTCTAAGACTATCCAGTTTGGGGTTGTTACTTGGGGGTGTACAGGGTTGCCATCTGTCTAAATTTTTTTTAAAGTATGGACCTAGATATGCCAATATGGGTATCAAATGAAAGGTATTTTCGCCGACATACCAACTAAAATATTTTCAAGCAGGGTTGTCGCTCGGGGTTACCATTTTACCGTATTGCATTTGTATTGTATATTTTTGGTATCATATTTGGATTATTTTAGGATCATTTTGAAATCAGTTGGGGGTCAATTTGGGAAAATTTTGGGCTATTTGGAGATCATTTTGGTTTCAATTTTAGATTAATTTGGGACAATTTTGGGGTAATTTTCGGATCATTTTAGAGTCATTTTGGGATAATTTTGGGATCATTTATGGATCATTTTGGGAAAATTTTTGGGTCATTTTGGGTTCAATTTTGGATCATTTTAGAAACATTTTCAGGTCTTTTTGGGGTTGTTTTTGGATTATTTTAGAATTATTCTGGGATTATGAGACCTAGGAAGCAACTTAGCGAAGGCTAAAAATTAAATTTTACAAAAAAAACGCTGTCGAATACGCACAAAATCTTCTTTGGTATTTATTACAAAAAAAAAAAACCTACCATAATATCATAATACGATTGAACTTTTCGGACGTATATACGTTACCACAAATACGTTCTTGAAATTCTACTCTTAAACGAAATTTACTTTTTTTGCGAAACAAAAACTTCGGTAGTACATTTTGTGTTAGAATTTGCTTTCTTTGCACAAACAATATGCTCTAATTGAATTTTGCCAATTAAATTTCTTTGCAATATTTAGATTTAGATAAATAGAATTTTCAACAAATCCGCAGACCCAAGTTCCTACACATACCCATGCTCACAAAATTTTCGTTAGAAAACCAATCAATATCATACTAAAAATCCATAATGTAATTTCCCTTTTAATGGGAGTGAGTAATTTGCACTCATACACACTTACAACACACACACATCAACGTATATGTATGAATTTATAAATACCTATGAATTTTACAGAAATGCTCATATCAACGTATGTATGTATGTATAGTTAGTCCTTTCTTCCTTCATTTGCTATTATGCTAGCTTTTCGACTCTTGTGCTTCTTCTTCCATTTAAACATACTTTTGGCTTTAATACTCCCTTTGGTAGCATGCATAAACAATTGCAATTTTAACATTCTACACATGTATGTTTGTACAAATGTACCTTTATGCAACCTCGTGATCTTATGATAAATTTGAGTACAACAAGTTTCAATTTCCCGTAAACGGAAACAAGCTGTCATAACGTATTTGCTACAAATCATGAACGACAATGACACAGACAATACAAGCTCATCAATCGTAAGCAGCGCGCTGGAGCAATCGTTGTCGATGAATACTCTTGCCCCTCAACCAACACTTATCCATATAGCCTAGAGGAGTTTATCAGGTTTTGGTTGGAGTTGAGAAACTATTCACTATGTTATCGGGTTCGTTTCTATCGATTTTATTTAATAAAATTTTTTTTTTTAATTTTTTTTTTTTAGTTTTATTTTATTTTGTTTTATTTTATTTTATTTTATTTTATTTTATTTTATTTTATTTTATTTTATTTTATTTTATTTTATTTTATTTTATTTTATTTTATTTTATTTTATTTTATTTTATTTTATTTTATTTTATTTTATTTTATTTTATTTTATTTTATTTTATTTTATTTTATTTTATTTTATTTTATTTTATTTTATTTTATTTTATTTTATTTTATTTTATTTTATTTTATTTTATTTTATTTTATTTTATTTTATTTTATTTTATTTTATTTTATTTTATTTTATTTTATTTTATTTTATTTTATTTTATTTTATTTTATTTTATTTTATTTTATTTTATTTTATTTTATTTTATTTTATTTTATTTTATTTTATTTTATTTTATTTTATTTTATTTTATTTTATTTTATTTTATTTTATTTTATTTTATTTTATTTTATTTTATTTTATTTTATTTTATTTTATTTTATTTTATTTTATTTTATTTTATTTTATTTTATTTTATTTTATTTTATTTTATTTTATTTTATTTTATTTTATTTTATTTTATTTTATTTTATTTTATTTTATTTTATTTTATTTTATTTTATTTTATTTTATTTTATTTTATTTTATTTTATTTTATTTTATTTTATTTTATTTTATTTTATTGATATACCCTAGAAAATAAATTCACGTATTTTTTTATTTTGATATCTCAATCCGTTTCGAAGCTATCCACCAAAACTTGAACACAATTTATCCGAACTTTTCTTACTTGAATAACTAAATGTTACTAATACGCCGTGTATGATCTACAAAAAGTGCACTATTCAAAGATATACACAATTATTTTAGCTAGAAAACATATTATCCTACGCTGCTAAGCCAATGATATCTAAGCTGGTTGGATTCTCAGTTGCTTATGGCCTCTCTTGCGTAGTCCCTAGTGGGAAAGGTTTCGGACCGCTTTTTCGTTCAAGCCTTGGGTCCAAACCTAACAAAACTTTGGTTTAGGCTCCCAGATCATAAAGGACTGCGCCGAAATCATCAGCAAGCTTAGAACGTAGGGTGGCCTGTCAGTTCGACATAATGTAAATTCGTCTAGAGGATAGTCCTCTTCGGATACATTCTCTACCACAGATTTCTATTGTATGGATTTCGGCTTGAAAGATAAATAGATACATATATTGAAGGTGTCCGCTTTATATCGATAGCCAAATCAATCGATAGTCTTCCACCTTTAGCTTTAGCTGAACAACATAAGCAGAGCAGAGCAGCGTTCATAAGCAGTTTATTGATTGTTCCATATGAACAAATTTAGGGGATAAAGCAGGGATAGTGTGTCATTTTTCTACGCCAAACTTTTATTTGTTAGTTTTCTGGATATTATGGTAACATATTCGATTAGACCCTCTTTAGTTCTAGAACATACGAATGTTCAAAGTAAGACCAAGAGTAAACTTAGATTTTTTATTACCTCGACACAAGGATTTTTCTCGTAAAAATATCCCAGAGGCTGAGAATTCAACTTTTAGAGCTGCTTTGGGTGTATTAATCAAGATCTTGGCTATGGTAGTGCTATTACTGGAGAAATATCATTCCTCGATTTTTTGAACGAAACTTTAAAATTTTAAGCCAAATTATTTCATTTTCAGCCCACTGTGCGCTAATGGCCCAATATCAATGGCACTTGCTTGTTTGAAAAACTCCGGAAATGTGGCTTGTTTGCGCTTTCAAAATGAATCGATTTTTAAAATAACCTCTACCCCCCTTCGTCGACCTATTACAGCACAAGCAACACTTTGGTAAATAGCCATCAATACACTGACAGAGTTGCACACACATACATACATGTATGCCAACAGGACCAGCTCTATATGCAGCAGCACAGCAGTGAATGAATACAACGACTTGCAAATGGGTGGAGGTGAGTATAGGACAAAACGAACCATTTTTATTGAATTTTTGACGAAAATGCAATTTTGTGTAGCTCACAATTTGTGAACCCCTTACTAGCTTTACCAACACAAAACATATGTTAGAATTTTTGTGTTTCAGTGAAACTAGAAAAAAAAACTGCGCCACCATAATACATAACGAAGGTAAGCGGAAAACATTTCAAGATGTTACAAGCGATATGGGCAAATATCAGCATCATTGTTGTTGTCATCAAAAGCTTTGTGGCCAGATCGTAGAGAAGATTGTGTTCGAAAAAAATGGCGATGGTGGCAAAAAAGCAACAGGCCAAAGCACACAAAAAAATCCATACAACGATGACTTCTCAATATGTTTGTCATTCATCATTGGTATGGAGTAGACAGCGGAGGCTTTGTTGTTAGCTGGTGTTTGGTTCTGGGTAGCTGAAGTTAGCTGCTGCTCGCTACTGCCAATAAGGTAATCAAATGCAATTGAAAAACCGGAAGCATGCGGACTACACGATATCTTTGCTATGAATGTTACCTGGCGTTGCAAAATTTTGTGTGCTAACCACGGGCACGCAGATTAAACCGATTCGATGCATATCAGAAGTAGAATGTACGATGAGTGAGTAGTGATATCATGCATACCGCACCATCATACATAGCTGAGTACCTATGTCGGTGTGTGGATGTGTGTAAGTTGTGAGAGGTATTTTTGGTTGATGGGTATAGCGGCCGTAAACCAATCATGTTTGCAGTTTTTGGTTTGTTGCAGCATGAAGCGCTAGCACAACGTGGCATGCCACTTCAATTTAACAGGATATGCTGCTGCAGCTGATATAGCGCTTGGTAACTGACTGCCCGTTTTCAGCATGCATATAAGCACATCTATATACATAGATGCTAGCAACTGGCGGTGCTAACAACATATATGGAGCAAAAGCTGGCGAATTTAATCAACGGATACACAATCAATTGTCAGCAATGAGGTCAACCGTATGGCTGCTTCGGATTAAAGAGTGAGATTGGAAAAGATTAAGCATGTGAAGTGTGACAGCAGTTTCATACATTTTAGCGATTTAAAGATGATTTTTTGATAGATGATGCAAGAAGTAGATTATAACTAGGTGGGCCACTGACCATCTTGAGCAAAAACAAACACAACATAGTTAATAAATGACGACAGACCATTACTATTACGATACTTTTATCAAATTCGCGGAAGCATGATGAAGGCACTAAACTGTATTTAAGCTCATAATATGATAAATATCAAAAATTCAGGAAATATTCTACACCCAATTACTCAAAAACTTGCTTAAAACTAGGCAATATATAAAAACAAGTACACAGAAAAAAAATTGTGTATTAAAACAACAATTTCCTCTAATTAATTCAACAGCGAAGAAACTGTCATTTTACATTTATTGCATCATCCATTTAAATTTAGTGGAACTGACAGAGTTTTTGTTGATCAAACAAAATTTTGTGTTAAAACAAAAAACTCTTGCAATCAATTCAACAGCGAAGGCACTGTCATTTCAAAACTCCTGCAGTTAAACTAAGAGCTTAGATACGGTCATTACTGTCGTAGAACAAAGCTCTAATTAGGCGCCGGCAAGCATAAGTATACGATGGCGTCATGGTAGACACCTCTGTTCAGCAGTCAAATAGTGTAAGCTCGATTCTCGTTAAAGGCAACAAAGCAACGTGAAAACGTGTGGTGTTATTTAGAAGAAGTCTGTAAATAGAAGCTGAGAAGCATAAGTATACGATGGCATCATGCTAGACACCTGGGCTGAGCATCAAAGGCACGATTCTCGGTGAAGACAATGAAAAATACTTTTTTTTACTTCGACTTCCTTTGGTATTAAAATAACACTTATTTTACATAAAAGCAACACCTTAAACAACAAAATTTTTCAGTTAAAATAACAGTTAAGTTAAGGTCAACAGTATTAATGCAATGGAATCAGCAGCATTTGAATCAACAATATTGAATAAGAATTAACCGTGATTTTGATTGAATCAACCCATATTTTAGCTGATATGACCAACTAATTTTTCTCTGTGTAATTACCCATCGCAACTATGACCATGAAGTGGTGATGTCTAACCAATTTTTGCTTGTTTTAAAAGTTCTTAAGTACTTCAGACCGACATCTAAAATTCAAATTGAAATTTTATATCCAAACGCTTATCCATAGTTAGGGATGTGAACTCGCTCAACCCAAACAACAAAACATATACGTATTTTGTTGCACAACTGGCGCTGCTTGTTTGTAGGTATGTATGTATGTAGCAGCATGCAAATGTGAAAAGTCAGACAGCAAATGTGGAAATGTACAGATAAATATTTAAATATTATGAAAAATTAATATGCACAAATGTTAGAATGGAAAATACTCGTACGAATTTAGTAAATCGCATATGTGCGCCAGATAAGTTTTGTGAAGCGTTATAACCCAACTACGGATGTGAGCAATGTAACGACTGGAAAAGTTTTCGCGCCAGTCTGACAGGCAATTAAAAGTTATAGAATAAATTATAAAAGTCCAGGGCGCTTATTTCTTTTCGTATTTATTTCAATTATGTAATGATCATATGTGATTTTGGATTAGTATTAGTGTACCATGGAATTTCCTCACATTAACCTAGTAGGGATAAAATTAGAAGAAAAAAATAAAAATAAAAAAATAAAATAAAATAAAATAAAAAAAAATAAAATAAAATAAAATAAAATAAAATAAAATAAAATTAAATTAAATTAAATTAACTTAAATAAAATAAAATAAAATAAAATAAAATAAAATAAAATAAAATAAAATAAAATAAAATAAAATAAAATAAAATAAAATAAAATAAAATAAAATAAAATAAAATAAAATAAAATAAAATAAAATAAAATAAAATAAAATAAAATAAAATAAAATAAAATAAAATAAAATAAAATAAAATAAAATAAAATAAAATAATATAATATAAAATAAAATAAAATAAAATAAAATAAAATAAAATAAAATAAAATAAAATAAAATAAAATAAAATAAAATAAAATAAAATAAAATAAAATAAAATAAAATAAAATAAAATAAAATAAAATAAAATAAAATAAAATAAAATAAAATAAAATAAAATAAAATAAAATAAAATAAAATAAAATAAAATAAAATAAAATAAAATAAAGTAAAATAAAATAAAATAAAATAAAATAAAATAAAGTAAAATAAAATAAAATAAAATAAATTTAAATCAAATAAAATAAAATGAGATAAAATAAAAAAAAAAAATAAACTATAAATAAGTAAAAATAAATTTCCTATATTATTTATTGTTTTTCCTACAGGGTATGTACGTGTCAATTTAAAGAAAACGCCTACACGTGTTCAAATATGCAATAATTACACGCAAGCGCTTGATTACACATACATATGTGAATAATTTATGTCATACCTTTAGAGTAAAGTTGTGATAATTATGTTTGAAGCAAAATACAATGAGAACGTATGAAAACGGATATTTTTGAAGCAAACGAAGTTTACCTAAACTATCGCATGTAAGTATGTGGGCATGTTTTCACTCACACACATGCAACCGAAATAAACCAAGAACAAATCCAACAGCTTTTTGTGTGCACTTTTCATTACAATCAAATTCTATCAATACATGCAAACTCATACTAAAACTCATACCACATCACATCATCATACCCTCATCATACGCTTTCAACAGCTATCACATGTTATTACTATACAACTTTTACTATGCACTTGAAAGTAAAATAAACAAACAATTACATGTGAAATGAACTGAAAAATACATGGCTTCGTTATAACTATGTATTGGTTGGATAAAATTTCAATCACTCGTTTGTATATTATACTCGTATGTTAAATGAAAAGTTGTTCATTTCATTACATCCAATCTTATGTACACAACAAAATTTTGCATTCAAAATTGTCATCGATTTTCATGACAAAGTGCATACAACATTAGAGGTTTTAGTGGCTCTGATAAAAGTTTTGGGCATAATGGCATTGAAACTTTCGAGACATTTCATGCACAAAGTAATTTTCTTCATTTACCATGTGCATCAGCTTAGCAGTTTTGTTGTTGTTGTTATTGTTGTTGTTGTTGTTGTTATGGCATTGAAATAAGGGAGTAATAAAAATTACATGTGGGTATCACAGCTGAATTAACTCAGCTTTGTAGGGGTATAGTAAGCCAGCTCCAAAAAAAATCAAAAGGAAACTGCTACCTCTTGGGACTCTGAACTGTTCCCATCAAAAAAAAGCTAGTAACGAAAATTCAATGTACCAAGAAACCATTTTTGACAAGGGAACCAAAAAACAATAATCACAAATAGAAGGTGGATATAAATAAACAAATTTTTCTCTTGGAACGAACTGTTCCCAGTGGAAAAAAATTAAAATGTAAACCCACCATGAAACCATTTTTAGCAAGGGAACGTAGAGAATATATGTATGTCCACAAATTAAGGGATCCTACAAACGAACTTTCCTCAGGAAAATCATATTGGAACTACTCCCACATCGACCGTTGAACTGTTCCCACCAAAAAAAATTGACAACATATAAATATTCCAACCCACCAACAGCCCTTTTTTAGAAGCGGATTCAAAGAAAGTATGTCCACAAATAAACGGTGGAAAGGTAAATAACAAATTTATATCTTTGAACGAACTGTTCCCACCAAATAAAAATTTATAAAAGTTTCATTCCAGCTCTAGTTGACGTTTACCAAGAAAACTTAAAGAAAGTATTTTCAGAAATATCATAATGGAACTACTACCCCTTTGGACTTTGAACTGTTCCTACAAACAAAAAAAGGTACTAAGAAAAGTACTTTGTCGAGTGGCATTTTTATCAAGGGAACTTAAAGAAAGTACGCTCAAGGGAACTAAACTGGGGTATTTTTAAATCAACAGTTTCTAAGAAGGAAGATTACCAATGTAAAATATGAGAAATGTTCAACTATTTATACATTTATATGACATTTGTTCTAAGCGCTTGACTACAAAATCAACCCTATGTAGCGTGTTGGCCCCACCCTTTATATTCTGTCAAAGTTGAGTGTGGTCCAGACTGCCTGGATGAGATAAAATTCTGGTTCTCTATAAAATATTAGCTGTAACTAAAAGCTCTCCATTGAATCTCCCACAATACTACCTCTTTATAAAACAGGAAGACCCATACATCTTTGAGATAGTAGCTGTATCTGTTGTCACTTAAAAGTTCACTGCCTTTGGACTTTGATGCTTTTGCACTCTCACCGCCTTTATGCATCTCTTGATATTTTTAGACATTTTTTTTTTTTTGTCTATGATACCATAAAATATATGCTTCAATTTCAATTATGCTACAGTTCTTTCTTTCAACACATCACTTTGGTTTTTCTTCTCCACTCCACTTTATCATTTCTTACAAAAATGATGAAAAAAGGCAAAAAAAAAAAAAAAACTAAAACAAAAACAACATCAAATGAACTGATGCGTCAATAGAGGAAGTTTGCTAAATTGAAAACAATTGCGCAATTGGCAAGTTGTCACGTTCGTGGCGCAGTCAACGTGCATCAGTTCTATGAGCTTTTCTTTTGTCTCGTCTGCGACATAAACTAAGTACAAGACATGACAAGGATAAGGGAGCAATGTGCTGGGATCTTTTTGCACACTTGTATAATGCCGCTGCAATTTAAAAAGTGATGCTTCATTAGAAAATTGGAGTGGTGGCTTAAAAATTGCAGCATCCAGTCTTATTGTATTTATAACACAGTGAATCGTCTATCTTGCATTCAAAAATTGAAGTCGTTCGAAATATCTACCAAATAATAATTTTTTGTGTGGTCAAAGGTATCTTAAATTCTAAGGTATGTATCTAAATTTTGTTAGATATCAATCATCGAAACATCGAAGAGCATCGCTTTAACTCCATGCATTAGTGTTTGGCAGACACACAAAAAATGTAAAAGTGATTATTTTGTCTTCTTTTACTCTAATACAGACCCAACGTTTACAATTTTCTTTGATATCTATAAGGTACATACATTTATTTTATGCAAAGATAAAGTCATGTGATGATATCATATGATGAAAATATGTACATAGAGGATAAAGTCACATTGTTTTCATTACTACTTCGATAATGCACTTCATAGCTTGCTCGTCTTTAGAAATTAAAAAAAAAATTATTTTGTAACAGGTCACGTGATGATATCATATGATGAAAAGATGTACATAAACAATATCATAAAGTCACATCAAATGCATTGTTTTGTGTACTACTTTGATACTGCACTTTATCACTTGTTCGTCTTTAGAAATTAAAAAAAAAATGTTGATATCACATGAAGTTTAATCGTTATCAGGGTTAAGAAATTTTGTTCTTAAGAAAATGTTACTTGCTAAAATGTCATGACATTGTATTTTATCAAATCCAGGGTGGTCGCATAGCACAGCTCTTTTTTTTCAAATATTTAAATCTTTTGTTCATCTTTATCGTATTAAATAAGCAATCAAACTTATGATATTATGCGATGTGACTCACGTTATAAGCTCATTTGTATATGCGCTGCTGTGAATATAATCCTCACCTTTTGTGGTCCCTTCTGCAAAGTATTTTAAATTTGTCTGATTTGATACTATATATTCAACTAGAAATATTTATATGACGATATCAGATAACAAGATCATGACAGACATATGATCAGATTATTTATTTAGTGCATTGGTTTGAATTCATCGTCTATGAAAATCTGTAAACAAACTGCTTATTTCAGTCAAAAATAAAATAAAATAAAATAAAATAAAATAAAATAAAATAAAATAAAATAAAATAAAATAAAATAAAATAAAATCAAATAAAATAAAAATAAAATAAAATAAAATAAAATAAAATAAAATAAAATAAAATAAAATAAAATAAAATAAAATTAAATAAAATAAAATAAAATAAAATAAAAATAAAATAAAATAAAATAAAATAAAATAAAAAAATAAAATAAAATAAAATAAAATAAAATAAAATAAAATAAAATAAAATAAAATAAAATAAAATAAAATAAAATAAAATAAAATAAAATAAAATAAAATAAAAAAATAAAATAAAATAAAATAAAATAAAATAAAATAAAATAAAATAAAATAAAATAAAATAAAATAAAATAAAATAAAATAAAATAAAATAAAATAAAATAAAATAAAATAAAATAAAATAAAATAAAATAAAATAAAATAAAATAAAATAAAACAAAATAAAATAATATAAAAAGAATTGGAATCAAATAAAATAAAATAAAATAAAATCAAATAAAATAAAAATAAAAATAAAATAAAATAAAGTAAAATAAAATAAAATAAAATAAAATAAAATAAAATTAAATTAAATAAAATAAAATAAAATAAAATAAAATAAAAATAAAATAAAATAAAATAAAATAAAAAAATAAAATAAAATAAAATAAAATAAAATAAAATAAAATAAAATAAAATAAAATAAAATAAAATAAAATAAAATAAAATAAAATAAAATAAAATAAAATAAAATAAAATAAAATAAAATAAAATAAAATAAAAAGAACTGGAATCAAATAAAATAAAATAAAATAAAATAAAAAGAATTGGAATCAAATAAAATAAAATTAAATTAAATTAAATTAAATTAAATTATATTAAATCAAATTTAATTAAATAAATTAAAATAAAATAAAACAAATAATATAAAACAAAATAAAATAACATTGAAATAACTTAAAAAATAAAAAAATAAGATGAAATTAATTTAAACAAGTAAGGAAAGTTGTCTTCGGCTGTGCCGAAGGCTATATACCTTTCATGAATAAGCGTCACGATTTTCACTGTTCGATCCCCAGTACAGCCTGTTTCAATTTAACTATATTTACTATACACATTACACATCTTTGTTATAATTTAAAAAAAACTTACAAAATAATAGGATCCGAGTTATCGGAACAATCGATTGTATGGAGGCTATATATTATACGTGTTCAATTGTACTGACTTACACTATACACATTACATATGAAGAAAGTACTAAAGGTGAAATATTTTACGTTCCTAACTTTTTAAATGCGGAAGTATTGGCCAAAAAACCTTATATCGGAACAACCGGTTGTATGGGGCTAAATATATGTTATATTTGCCCGATCTTCTTGATTTTCCCCTACACACTACATAAATTGAAAGTACTCAAGTTGCAAAATTTTATGTTCCTAACTTTTTAATTGCAGAAGTTTTGGCCAAAAAACCTTATATCTGAACAATCGGTTGTATGGGGGCTATATGTTACATTTGTCCGATCTTGTTGATTTTCCCTATATACACTACATAAATAGAAAGTACTCGAGTTGCAAAATTTTACGTTCCTAACTTTTTAATTGCAGAAGTTTTGGCCAAAAAACCTTATATCTGAACAATCGGTTGTATGGGGGCTATATGTTACATTTGCCCGATCTTATTGATTTTCACTATATACACTACATAAATAGAAAGTACTCGAGTTGCAAAATTTTACGTTCCTAACTTTTTAATTGCAGAAGTTTTGGCCAAAAAACCTTATATCTGAACAATCGGTTGTATGGGGGCTATATGTTACATTTGCCCGATCTGGTTGATTTTCACTATATACACTACATAAATAGAAAGTACTCGAGTTGCAAAATTTTACGTTCCTAACTTTTTAATTGCAGAAGTTTTGGCCAAAAAACCTTATATCTGAACAATCGGTTGTATGGGGGCTATATGTTACATTTGCCCGATCTGGTTGATTTTCACTATATACACTACATAAATAGAAAGTACTCGAGTTGCAAAATTTTACGTTCCTAACTTTTTAATTGCAGAAGTTTTGGCCAAAAAACCTTATATCTGAACAATCGGTTGTATGGGGGCTATATGTTACATTTGCCCGATCTTGTTGATTTTCACTATATGCACTACATAAATAGAAAGTACTCGAGTTGCAAAATTTTACGTTCCTAACTTTTTAATTGCAGAAGTTTTGGCCAAAAAACCTTATATCTGAACAATCGGTTGTATGGGGGCTATATGTTACATTTGCCCGATCTAGTTGATTTTCACTATATACACTACATAAATAGAAAGTACTCGAGTTGCAAAATTTTACGTTCCTAACTTTTTAATTGCAGAAGTTTTGGCCAAAAAACCTTATATCTGAACAATCGGTTGTATGGGGGCTATATGTTACATTTGCCCGATCTGGTTGATTTTCACTATATACACTACATAAATAGAAAGTACTCGAGTTGCAAAATTTTACGTTCCTAACTTTTTAATTGCAGAAGTTTTGGCCAAAAAACCTTATATCTGAACAATCGGTTGTATGGGGGCTATATGTTACATTTGCCCGATCTTGTTGATTTTCACTATATACACTACATAAATAGAAAGTACTCGAGTTGCAAAATTTTACGTTCCTAACTTTTTAATTGCAGAAGTTTTGGCCAAAAAACCTTATATCTGAAGAATCGGTTGTATGGGGGCTATATGTTACATTTGCCCGATCTGGTTAATTTTCACTATATAACCTACATAAATTGAAAGTACTCGAGTTGCAAAATTTTACGTTCCTAACTTTTTAATTGCAGAAGTTTTGGCCAAAAAACCTTATATCTGAACAATCGGTTGTATGGGGGCTATATGTTACATTTGCCCGATCTTGTTGATTTTCACTATATACACTACATAAATAGAAAGTACTCGAGTTGCAAAATTTTACGTTCCTAACTTTTAAATTGCAGAAGTTTTGGCCAAAAAACCTTATATCTGAACAATCGGTTGTATGGGGGCTATATGTTACATTTGCCCGATCTGGTTGATTTTCCCTATATACACTACATACTCGAGTTGCGAAATTTTACGTTTCTAACTTTTTAATTGCGGAAGTTTTGGCCAAAAAACCTTATATCTGAACAATCGGTTGTATGGGGGCTATATGTTATACTGGTCCGATCTTGTCAGTTCCGACAAATGATTCCTATATTACAAAATGGTGGCCACATACAAAATTTCAGCCAGATATCTCAAAAATTGAGGGACTAGTTTGCGTTCAAACAGACAGACGGACAGACGGACAGACGCACATGGCTAAATCAACTCATCTCGTCATCCTGATCATTTCGGTATACTTATTGATGGGTCTATCTCTTCTTCTTCTCATATTTACAAACATCGGACCAAAGTTATAATACCATTTCATGTTCATGAAAGGTATAAAAATAAAAATAAAAATAATCTCTACCTGAAGAGATAAAATTCTGTCCACAGCCTTGCTATCATTAGTGGCTATAAAAATATAACTTTACTTAAGTTTATGTTTCCATTCAAGTACAGTGCTTTAGGCCAACAAACTTACTCTGGCGTAGGTGCTAGCATTGTAAATAAGAAAATGTATTTATTTTATAGAAATAATCCGCTTTGATACAGAAGAAAAATTTATACGAACATGCATGCCTACATATATCAAGCAAAATAATAACTCAAAGTGTGCTACACTTACTTACCTCAGTTTATCATTAAAAGGCCACTGCGTTGAGCTGATATATTCATTACGTTATGTGACACAATATAAGCATTCACCAAGTTGAAACGTTTACTTCCTAATTAAAATTTCCTTCTAAGTAATTTGCTTTCATTCATAAGACTTATAAGTACACAGTATAGACACTTACACATAAGCACACACACACACATACTCCAATCTAATAGCATGAAAACAAAATTTATTTTCATACTTTTACAGCCTTCACCTTCATCTCTCTCTTACACAGCCATATTTCACGCCCTCCATACAAAGTCAACGACAGCGACAATGTTAATCCGAGTAGCATAGCAAACCGAGATAACAAACTAATTAAGCGCCAGTAAGAAGCATTAAGAGTCATACACACACACACACACACACACACACTCACGCACAAGGTACAAACATAAAGGAAAGCGACGAGAAGCGACGTGGGTGACGAAGCGAACTCTCAAGTACTAAAGTTGGCTGCTAAATGAGTTGAAATGTGTTAGAGTGTGAAGAGAAGCGAAAGACGCAAGCCAGGCAGATGCAGCTTTCAATTTAGAGTTCGAACGGGGTAGAAATGGCGTATGAGTACAAGCAAGCAATACCATTAAGAAGAAATATAATCCTTGCATTTCATTATTGACGCGCGTATAAGGGAGCGACGATGACAACAATTGGCGGATAAACCAACCAGTAACAACAGCAACAAGCGCGCTGGCGTGTCGGCAATTTGGCAAAGTGGCTAACTGGCGACGTTAAAAAGTCTGCCAGCAATTGAAGCAGCAGGAGGCACGAGCGACGGCGCAACAAGGAGTAGCAAGTAGCAGTCATAGCCAAACAAAAATAATGGCAATTGCAGGTTGCAGCTGCAGTAAAATCTTGTCGTTGTCATTGTCCTCGAATACATGACACACCCACCGCACTTAGCTAACTGGTTCAAACCCTTTGCATTTTCTTTTGCGCGCTGACTTGGTTGTATGTTGCCTGCATCGTTGGCTGGTTTGTGGTTCTTGTGGCTGTTGGGCTGTTGTTGGTGTTGATGGTGATGGTAGACTGTAAGTGTC
>CAXKVI010000005.1:100397767-100405420 GCA_964058755.1 Campiglossa producta
TGAAGATAACGTGAAATCTGTTTACGATCTGCCAAAGTTTATTTCGTTTTTTTTTTAGTTTTATGATCAAGAAAATTTTGTTTACAATTTTAAAATGGTGGCGACCCAAAAAAAATGTTTGCAGTCAGAGTTTTCTAAGTATTTACTTCGATAAAATATACGATATTATAAAAACATTTATTTTATAAATTTACGTTATCTGCATTTTTTTAAAAGACGGCAACCCCCATTTTTGCTAAAGATCATCCAAGTGTTGTAGGGAGCAATCCGAAGCCAAAATGATTGAAATCGGTTAAGTTTATATAGAGTTTTGAACCTTGTTTTTTTTTAAAGGTGGTAACCCTAATTTTTTTGAATAAAATTATCCTGTTATTATCTTGGAACAATCTGAAACGAGAATCATAAAAAACTAGTAAACCATGCTCGAATTTTGAAACCTGTTTGTTTCAGAAAGGTGGCAACACTTTTGGTGTTATATGGTCCATTCCATGAAACCGTCTTTGAAATTAGTTAACCTTTTCTCGAGTTTTGAGCCTCGTTTTTTTTTTCTAAGTAGCAAACATAATTTTTTGGGCTAAAAATGATCCTGGTATTATAGGGAACAATCCTTAAACTTCGGTTAAGTCATTCTCGAGTTTTTAAGCCTATTTTTTAGGAAGGCCAGGGTTGCCACCTTTGGGTTTTTGGGTTTTATATAGTCCAATCCAATCCAGTCTTTGAAATTAGGAAATCCTTTTTGATTCCTGGAAATCGATTTTTGAAGCTTGTTTTTTCAGAAAACTGCCCCAAATGTTGTGCTTACATTGGTCATGGTATTATAGGGAAAATTAGAAACAAGTAAGAAAGTCTAAATTCGGGTAAACCGAACATTAAATACCAAGCGGTAGTTTTCATATGATTTTCGAAATATTCCATTTCGGAAGTGGGCGTGGTTGGGAAGCCATTTCGTCCAATTACATCAGGTATACTCGCTATTATACTAGTATACCTTGTACAAATGTAATCATTCTACCGTTATCAGTTTAAAAGTTGTGAACCGTGAAATTTTCAAATATGCCTACCTGAAAAGTGGGCGGTGACACGCCCAATTTTAAAAATTTATCAAAAAATCATAATAGAATGTCTAGCTATATCGTGTCAACCTATATCGTTTTAGCCATTTCCGTTACCAAGTTATATCAATTTAGGTGATTTTCGAAATTTTCGATATCGCAAGTGGGCATGGTTGGAGAGTGATTTTATCCAATTTCATCAGGTATACTTCCAACGATACTATTATGCTTTGTGGCAAATTTCAGCGATCTACCGTAATCAGTTTAAAAGTTACGACCAGTCGAATTTTCAAAAATGCCTCCCTTAAAAGGGAGCGATGCCAGGCGTGGCAAATGTATCAAAAAATCATTACATAATGACCAGGGAGATTCACGTATAAAATTATATCATTTAAGCCATTTAAGCTACCGAGATATGTCAATTTATGTGATTTTCGAAATTTTCGATATCGAAAAAGGGGGAGTGGTTATCATCCGATTTCGCCCATTTTCAATAGCAACCAACCTTGGCCAGAAACTAACCTGTATAAAAAATTTCAAGCAAATATCTAAATTTCTAGTCAAGTTATGTCGGTTTATGTGATTTTCGAAATTTTCGATATCGACAAAAGAGGCGTGGTTATCATCCGATTTCGCCCATTTTCTCTAGCAAGCTCTACCAAATTTCATGCAAATATCTAAATTTTTACTCAAGTTATGTCAATTTGTATGATTTTCGAAATTATGGATATCGAAAAAGGGGCCGTGGTTATCATCCGATTTCGCCCATTTTCAATAGCAACCTACCTTGGCATGAAAGTAACCTGTATATCAAATTTCATGCAAATATCTAAATCTTTAGTCAAGTTATGTCGGTTTATGTGATTTTCGAAATTTTCGATATCGACAAAAGAGGCGTGGTTATCATCCGATTTCGCCCATTTTCTCTAGCAAGCTCTACCAAATTTCATGCAAATACCTAAATTTTTACTCAAGTTATGTCAATTTGTATGATTTTCGAAATTTTCGATATCGAAAAAGGGGGCGTGGTTATCATCCGATTTCGCCCATTTTCAATAGCAACCTACCTTGGCATGAAAGTAACCTGTATATCAAATTTCATGCAAATATCTAAATCTTTAGTCAAGTTATGTCGGTTTATGTGATTTTCGAAATTTTCGATATCGACAAAAGAGGCGTGGTTATCATCCGATTTCGCCCATTTTCAATAGCAACCTACCTTGGCAAGAAAGTACCCTGTATATCAAATTTCATGCAAATATCTCAATTTTTACTCAAGTTATCGTGTACAAAGATGGACGGACAGACGAACAGACGGACGGACATGTCTTACTGAACTCTATATCTATCTCGATTATTTTGTGCCGTTACGTAGTACCGTTATGTGGACAAAATTATAATACCCTTGTACTAGTACTAGTACGCTGGGTATAAAAATCACTGACCCGTCAAAGAATTTGCTATTAACCCAGCATGCGACAAGCGAACCCTCTTCATTGTACCAATGTGAAACCCCAAAAAAAAACAAAATTAAAATTAATTGACTTGTCAAACTCAATAAAAACCATTAACTATTTAAGGGGTTTCTGGCCTTACGCTCTACAATTTCTTTTTAAACACACACAAAAAAAAAGCATAATGAATGAAATGTCACTTTAAATTGGAGCCTCTTAAAATTTCACAAAGTTTCACCTAAATTAATAGCGACTTCTGTCGAGCTAAAAATAAAATTGCATTATTTATTCCTTTGGTCGATTCATGAATGAACTGTATGATTGACCCAGAAAATTGTACGTCACAAAGTTTTGTTTTGTTTTAGTTTTTTGGTTTGTTTTAGTTTTTTTGTTTGTTTTTTTTTTTTTTACTCAATAAAATATTCATCTAAAATTTTTTTTTGCTCTTATATTTTGGTCAGCGCTTTACGCTCCAATGACGGTGTTTGTGTCATCGTGTTGTTCGGCCGCAAAGTTTAACGAACTTGCTTATTGCGTACGAGTGTATTTCGTTTTTGTACAATGACAGTGTATATGTAGGACCAAAGTATAACAAAAGTTACGTTTACGTTCGAGTGTAACACTTTTGTTGTGTACAATGCCGACAAGCGATAATGAAACACTATGGGGTATATGGAAGAAGTTTCGCTTAAAATCAAATATCTCTGAAAAAATTAACATATGTTGACTTTCAAGAAGGTATAAAATTGTTTAAAAGGTTGCCACATGTTCAGAAATTACTTTTTTCTGTAGATGTCAGAAAAGTAACATTTTTCATGAAAAGTGTTGCCACCTGATTAAAAATAATTATTTTCTATTTGCTTAGGAGATTGTGTTTAAATTTTAGGTGTCATAAAAGAAGTTTTGCCTGAAAATTAGTAATTTATTATACTTTTAATAAAAAAATGGTGGCCACCTGATTAAAATATTTGATTTCAGCTTTATATAAATTTACACGCAATATTCAAAGGAATTTTTTGTACAAAGCTTTTGATTTGCACTGTAAAAACGATTCCCAAAAATGATGCGTGAAATGAAAGGACTGAAGGATATAACTCTTTTAACAAGGGTTGCCACCTGCTTGCGAATCATACTTTTTTTTCTATACTTTTTTTGATTTTTATATTTAAGGTATCAAATGAAATGGTTCACCTCTAGATGTGCAGAGAAATGATTTTTTTATTAAAAAGGGTTGCCACCTGTTTAAAAAAAATGTATTTTTTTTTTTTTTTTTTTTTCAATTTTATGTGTCTTGTGAATGCCCTTGGCCAGAAATTATTTAATTTTTTATCATTTTTATAAAAAGGTTTGCCACCTGCTCAAAATATATGATTTTAGTTACAAATAAATTTATACATACTAGGGTTCGCCCAGTGGTTGAAATTCAACCACAAAACCTTATTTTATTTTCCTACCTTTTATATTTGGTTTCTATACATTTCTATTCATTTTGCCTTTTCCTCCCTCTTTACACCATTCAGTAATATAGTTCCAATGTTGATAATTATTTATTCTTCTTAGCTCGTCTTCATACGTATTTCTTTCCTTTCCTTTCCTTTGCTTTCATTTGCTTTATTTCCATTCCTTTCCTCTCCTTTCATCTCAATTTATATATTTTGCTTTTTTTCCTTCCCTTCTCTTTTCTTTCCTTTTCTATTCTTCCCTCTCCGTTCTTTTCCCTTTCTTTCTTTTTCTCTTCTTTCATTTCGTTTTAAGGGAATTCTTTCTTTTCTGTTCTTTTCTTTTATTTTCCTTTCCCTTCCTTTCTTTTAATTTCTTACCTGGCCTTTCTTTCCATTTCCACTACATTCCTTTTTTCTTTTATTTTCTTTTTCTTTCCTATCCTTTGCTTTAGTTTCGTTTCGTTTCCCTTAGTTTCCTTTCATCTTATTCATTCTTTCATTTCCTTTCCGTAACTCCTTTAGTTTTCTTTATTTTCCATTCATTTCCTTTACTTATTTTTTAGCTTTTCATTACCTTTCTTTCCTTTATTTTTCTTTCTTTTTATTTTCATTTATTTTCCATACCTTCCTCCTCGCTACCTTTTCTTTCCTTTCTTTTCTCTTCTTTCCTTTCTTTGTCTTTCTCTATTTGCTTCTCTTTTCCACTCCTTTACCTACATTACATTTCCTTTCTTCCATTCCTTTTTTCTTTTCCATTCCTTGCCTTTCCCAACCTTTATTTGCCTTTGATTTTTCTCTCATATTTTCCGCTCCTTACCTTAACTTACCTTTATTTTCCTTTTATCCATTTCTTTTCTTTCCCATTCTTTCCTTTATTTTATACTTTTATTTATTTCATTTTGTTTAGTTTTTATTTATTTTATATTATTTCCTTTCCTTTTATTTCCAACAAATTTCTTTTTTAGTTTCAATCACTTTTCTATTTCTTATTTTACTTTTTTCTTAATTTTATCAATTTTCCTTTTCATTTTATTTTATTTTATTTCACTAAGACTAACCACGGAGGGCCTTCTGCATGATCTAGCTTATTTGTGCTTTTTTTTTTTTTCAAAACATCATTTGCTTCTCTGAATACCCACTCACAGATTTTGTTTTTGTAAACACTGTTTGTACCTACGCTCAATACAGTTGACAGGTTGGCTCATGTTTATTATTGCTGCCAACAAAACAACGTACACTCGGACTGTCCCCAACTGCAATGAATGCAAACAAAACAATGCAAGTCGTAATACCTACATACATACACACATAACAGCGGCTCTATAAAGGGAATGCGTGTTTAGCACTTGTAGTGGTATGACTTTCAAATCTTATTATAATTAATTTTTAATTTTTGGTTTGTTGTCGCACACCCTGCTCGGCGAGACCTTTCGATACATATCAAACTTTATATACCTTAGAATTGTGGTTATTGCAAAAAAGGGAGAAAACTTTTAAGCATTGCGCATTTATATATAAAATAGATTACCCGTAGGAATTTTTCGTACAGAGCATTAGATTTGCACTGTAAGAACGATTCTGGAAAATGATGTGTCAAATGAAAGGGCTGTTATGGGAAGAGGGACATAATTTTTTTTAAAAGGGTTGTCATCTACTCACAAATAACTTTTTTCTCTCTACTTTGTTTGATTTTTAAATTTGAGGAATCAAATGAATGGGTTCACCTGTAGATGTACAGGAAAGTGATTTTTTTATTGAAAAGGGGTTGCCACCTTTTTTTAAAAAAATTGTATTTTTTTCTGTACCGTTTGATTGATTTTGAGTTGAGGTATCAGTTGAAAGACTTTCACCTGCAAGTATGACGGAAAGTAAACTTTTTAGTAGAAAAGGGTTGCCACCTGAATGCAAATTATTTTTTTCTGTATAGTTTGATTGATTTTTAAAGCTGAGTTATCAGGTTAGGATAGGATTTCAAACTTTAGGTGTGCAGGAAAGTAAATTTTGGATTGAGAAAAGTTGCCACCGGTTAAAACAAATTTGCACTATTATTTATTTTGTTTGTTATGTTTCAATGAGTAATTATTTGTAAATTTTATAAAAAGAGTTAATTAAACTTTATTTTTGTATATTTCAATACTTCTTTGTGTGTATTTTTTTTTTTTTTTTTTTGACAAAATTTTCATCAAAGTACACCACAGTGCGCTCTGGCTAGCAACACAGCATTCACTTCAAAAAAAAACAATACCATAGGTATAACGCATTGTAAGCGTAACCTTTTATTTAAGGCGTGAATGGGCATATATTAATCAAGTCGGAAAAGGACACAAGCGCTTACAAGCATGAATGCGACAAAAACTATCGGAAAAAATTGCTACAGACAAAGAAAAAATAATTTTTTTAAATAAACTCAAAAAAAAAAGACAGAGAACTAAAAAGTCAAACAGTCCGGCAGCACTGAAATATGTGACGATGCTATTATGCAGGTGTTTGTGCGCTTTTGTGTGTGACCTGCTCATGTGTGCTATAAGCGGTTTATAAATGAACTACGCCGCATACGCGCATTTTTGAATTGGTCATAAATCAAAATTTCTATAGTCGCAAATGCGGCGGATGAAGGTTTTCAACTATATATGCTGGTGTAAAAGAGTTACTCTAGTTATTAAGTGCTGCGAAAAAAACCAATTTCAAAAAGAAAGAAAAAAAAATATATGTTAAAAAACATATTAAAAATCCATATGTTGAAAATTAAGTTTTCGTACGAAAAGAAACGCCCCTACTTTGGTCTGCTCGTTATTTTAATGAATATTTTATTTTACAGGAAAATCAAATAAAAAAAAACTTACAATGGTTAACTCTCTTCATCACTTAACTGTAAATCCATCACTTAAATCTCACCCATAAAGCATTCATTTGATTTTAATACTTGAATTTAATTTTTCAATCAGTTTGTTTTCCCCTTCCATTGTAATCACGACAAGGAGACCCATTTCATAACATTTTTATCTTATTTTTCTTATTTTCATATCATTTCATTTTTCATTGGTTCATTCGGTCATTGGCGGTAGCAACGTCAGCGCTTTTTGTTGCACCTTTTTTCCAATTATTTTCGCGTATTGTACAATTAAGGTCGCACAACATTTTTTGATGAAAAAGGTCCTTTTGCAGAAAGTATAAATGTAGGCATTTTCTTTGCATGCACGTCGTCCTTAGCATTCAGTTCATTTACTTTGCTGCTTCACAAACGACAGACTGTCAATGCTCATAGCCTTCGCTAACATTTACAGTTGCTAACATTAATTTGGTCGCATTGGCATGTACTTATGGGTATTGTAAGAATTGTTTTTTTTTTTTTTGCAGTTTTCTGCAATATTGCTCAGTTCGTCTATTTGTGTCAGTGGTGTGTTTGATAAACTAACAGTCTATGGATATATGTATGTATGTGTGAGAACATATATAATTGCTAGCTGCCAAAATATTGTGGGTTTGTAAGTTGACATGCTTGTGAATTCGATATTTCCGAATTTATAGTTTAATAGTACAATCACTTTGAATTTTCATTCATTTCCCTTGAGTGGCGCTGTTACCAATTATTACTTGGTATTTACTTCAATGCAAAAGGGATCTCAAAAGTTCAAACTAATAAACAAATGTACATATTTAATACTGCTATATTTATCTAATATTTAAATAGAATTAAATTTGCAT
>CAXKVI010000005.1:100410620-100418120 GCA_964058755.1 Campiglossa producta
CAACTCTGCTATTGTTGATTAAGCTGTCATGTAATTATTAAAAGCGAATACTTTTGATTTGACTCTTATTATTCGCAGCATCAAACCAAAAATAAAAATCATTTACAGAAAATAAAAAGTTTGATGACCTCAGGCTCGTGTGAATGACTGGAAAAATCTTCGAGTATAATCTTGAGTTTATACATCATCTAATAAGCCTCTGATCAGAATTATCTATCATAAATAAAAGTCTTGAAAAAAGTGAACAACGTAATCATAAATCATAAATCAGAAATCAGAAATCATGAATCATGAATCACAACTTATAAACCATAAATCATAAATAAAGAATCATGAATCATAAATCATTCATCATAAATCATAGATAATGAATCATGAATCATAAATCATAAATCATAAATCATAAATCATAAATCATAAATCATAAATCATAAATCATAAATCATAAATCATAAATCATAAATCATAAATCATAAATCATAAATCATAAATCATAAATCATAAATCATAAATCATAAATCATAAATCATAAATCATAAATCATAAATCATAAATCATAAATCATAAATCATAAATCATAAATCATAAATCATAAATCATAAATCATAAATCATAAATCATAGATCATAAATCATTTATCATAAATCATTTATCATAAATCATAAATCATAAATCATAAATCATAAATCATAAATCATAAATCATAAATCATAAATCATAAATCATAAATCATAAATCATAAATCATAAATCATAAATCATAAATCATAAATCATAAATCATAAAACATAAAACATAAATCATAAATCATAAATCATAAATCATAAATCATAAATCATAAATCATAAATCATAAATCATAAATCATAAATCATAAATCATAAATCATAAATCATAAATCATAAATCATAAATCATAAATCATAAAACATAAAACATAAAACATAAATCATAAATCATGAATCATTTCACATATCATAAAAACAAGAAACAAAAACAATCTGAAATCAAAATTGAAATCATAAATCATAAATCGTCGATCATACATCCTAAATCATAGAACATATATCACGAATCATAAATCATGAATCATGAGTCAAAAATCAAAAATCAAAAATTATAAATAATGAATCATGAATCATAATTGATAGGAACTGGGAAGTGAGTTTATTAAGAACCAGAGTGTCTTAGTGTGCGATTCATGTGGTGCAGAAAAAAATTCTCCGGAAACTGTATGGGGAGTATGATAGGAAATTGTATTGACAAGCGTGGCTGACTGTTTAGATCATGTGATATGTTCCCATCGCCACTCAATATTGGCAGCAAAAGAAATGAAAGTCTGACACTGAGTTATGAAAACGTGTGGAGGGGAGTCAAAAACTTCCTAGGCGGTTAGACAACAATAATGCAAACTATTCCATGTTCTCGCATTTTTAAAGCTTTAAATAATACAAGACTCTAAGTTGCCGCACAGCATTTCAATAAACATACTAAATAACTTATATTAAAATTGTGAAACTTTGACAGCTGACCAAAGCAATATTACTTTATTCCCTTTCAAGTTTGTGACAACAGAAAAATTATATTCAAATGACAAATAAACCAAATAGTTGTCTAGGTTTACTTTTGAAAATTGTGATTTATTGAATATTACTCAATATATACGTATATAAATGTAGGTTAAGGTTGCCAATTCTAAACAAATTCAACAAATCAATACTTCAATACAAAATGCTAAAACTATGCAAATATTCGCATATGTATTGTGTTCAAGTAGAAGAACAAAAGATTATGTTGATAAATCTTCCTTAACAATACAATACCTTCGTATGCATAATCCTGTGTTTTATTATATTTTTAACATATTCATGCGCATTCGCATCAAAGTATGATTGTATGTGTGCATTAGAGTTTACATGCATGTTTTGAAAACTTTACATAACCTTATCTATTGTATGACACTATCTTCTCGAGAAATTCTAAATAAATAACACCAAGTCAAATTGTGACAATAAATTATAACAATCATTGTAGAATATATGTAAGTTTGTATGTATGTGTGTGTAATATGTATGCTTGCAAGTGATGTACAACCAATATTTCTAAGTTATTCATAGGCAAATATTTACATTCATGTATAGAAGTTTTGCAATTTTTTCTTTGATCCCTTTAAATACTGAATTCACTAAAGATTACTTACGCAAGTGTTTGTTTTAAAAATCAAAAAATAAATAAAAATGTCAAAATCACACACTGAAATTTAAATAAATCTGCAAATATTGCTTCGTTTAGTTGAAATGAATAAATTGGTTATAAGCCTTTTGTGTTAAACTGAAAAGAAGTCTGTATTTTGTTTATGCGTTCTGTTATATTGTGTGCCTAGTTGACGTTTCGATTAATGCAAATTTTACCACCAACTGCTGCCAATTTTAAGAACAATAAAAGTCATTTGATTGGAAAATGGCAAATATGTTTTTATATACATTTCTAAAAGGTTAAAATGGCTTTTAATGCTCAGCACAATATTTTTGTGTCAATTTGGAATAATCGCGTAAGTCGACTTAACGTGAAGCAGTTTCGTTATTAAAAATCACCTGAACAAGTTCTAAGAGTCTAACATGTTAAGTCAACTTAAGCGATTATTGCAATTCGGCGCAGATTTCTTAAATATTTTTATTTTCACAAGGAAGCTTAGAACCCATTATACAATCCATTGTGATACCACTAACGGGAACACTTATTTGAATTTATTTTGTAAATCGCAAAATCTGCCAAAAGGACGCAAAAATGATCTCAAAATGACCCAAAAACAATCCCAAAATGGTCCCAAAATTACCCAGAAATTATTCCAAAACTAATCCAAAATGATCTCAAAATCATACCAAAATAATCCCAAAATGATCTCAAGCGAAATATTTGTGCCTATACCTAGCAAAATTATCCCAAAATGATCCGAAAATTACCCCAATATTACCCAAAAATGATCCCAAAATGACCTCAAAATTATCCCAAATTAACTCCAAAATGATCGCAAAATGATTCCAAAATGATTCCAAAATGACCCCAAAATGATCCCAAAATGACCCCAAAAATCTTGCAAAATTATCCCAAAATTCTTCCTAAATAATCCCAAAAGGACCCAAAAGGACCCCAAAATGATCCAAAAGTGACCACAAAATGTTCCCAAAATCATAACAAAATAATCCCAAAAGGATCCCGAAATTATCCCAAAACGACCAAAAAAAAGATCACAAAATAACCCCGAAATGATTCCAAATGATCGCAATATTACGCCAAAATTATTTCAAAATGACCCCAAAATGATCACAACTTGTTAATTTCGAGTTCCTTACAGAAAACACCTTCCCAACTCAACCATCCGTAAACAAGTGAACCTGGCCTACCCCAGATGTAATCTCCACCCTCTAACTCGTCCGGATATAAAGTTGGAAAAAATTTTAAGGGGGGCACAGACCGGTGTATCACGTAACCTGTCCTTCTAGGGACGATTTCGATTTTGGACCGAATGCTGCAATGACAATACTGCTCGAGTTTATATCCACCACGAGGAGCCTAGTTACAAACATATCGAACTGTGTCTATTTTCCTACAATGCAAACTGATTACAGATTGAGCATAGAATTCAATTTAAGGGTAGGAGTAGCATGCGCGATTACTAACACCAATGCATATTTATAGGATTTCTATGAAAACCCTGACTGTGCCCAAAAGTGTACACGAATAAGCAATTTCAACATAGCTTGCCCACAGTTACCCACGGGGAATTCGCCTAAAAGTAGGCTATTTCCATAAAACATGGACTATGCTGAAAGTAACTTTCTCTAACGGCTCTTCTAAGTACTTTATACGAATCTGGCCTTACTTTTAAAAATAGCTCGAAGTCTGGTTGTTGCTTTCTATCGCGATCCAAAAAAAATTTCTTTCGCACAGCTTTTGTATCGCATTTCATTTCGCATCTCCATACAGAGTAGATCCTCTGATGTCGTGATATACACAAAAACTGTTGGTGAGAAGAAATTGAGAGAGAAATAACATTGAATATCAAGAGATTTTAAAATTTTTGCTGGATTAATTTTGTTTTCGCCTAAAAATATTCCAATAATTTCTCATTGACAAATAATAATTAAAAATTCTCTGAAATCTCTTGGCTGGATAATTCTTTCTGAATTTTAACACTAACACACCTATTAATTCATCGCATCGGGCCTTTATGGCTGTTAATATGCCAAGCCTGACCTTCGGCAAACATAAATGATAAGTCCTTTGTCCTCCGAAATCCTATTCACTGAAGAATGTTTACCATTTTGAGTAGACTTTTAAATTTTCATACACATATCTACCTATGTGCGCTTGTATGGTATAGGATTAAGTATTCCTGTATATAAGAGCATCCCAAAAATGAATGGAAGGAAATTATGATACGAAAGTAGATATGCATACCCTCTAAATATAACAGTGAGCTTTAGCCTAAATAACATGCGAAGTTTTATTATTTTAGGATAAGGACAATTCGTGCCGATTTTAAGTTAAAGGTTTTGCTAGCAGCTACTCCTAATATCACAAAGAATTAAGGTTTCGAAAATAAGAGTACTGTATAGCAAATATCCACTTTTGAATTTTTAAAAGGACAACAGGATCCTCCTTTATAAGAATATTGAAAAAACGTATTCACAAGAAAATTTTATTGGAAGTTTGGAAAGTATACTAGTATTTTGCGTAACAATATTGTTTTCTAGCAAAATTAGTTGTGTATATCTTGAAATTATGCAATTATAGTGCACGTTTTACAGGTCATACACGGCGTATGAGTAACATTTAATTATTCAAGTAAGAAAAGTTCATATATATTTTATTCATGTTTTGGTTGATATCGCCGAAACGGATTGAGATAACGAAATAAAACTTACACTACGTCAAGGCTGTCATGAAAACCTTTCCTTCATTGTAAAATCAATTTCTGGGATATCTCCTGTCCATCTCCTGTGCATCCTTAAATATTTGTATAAACATTTTTAGCATTTTTATTAGATTACAACTTTTTATAACACATTAGAAAGTTGAAGGATAATAATTTTTAAGAACATTATTTCCATGTCCTTAAAGATAATTTAAAAAAAGTTGTATTTAGCCTATATTCCAACTATCCCTTAAACTAGTAGCCACATATAAACATTTTGTTAAACTTTTTTCTGGATGCGCTACAACGTTTGATTCTTTAAAGGATATCCTGAGCATCTAGTAAAGAAAAAAATACCCATATACTTTTTATGAAATCCTTAAACGGTAAGCATGAGTGTAATGCAGTAAGATTTTACTGATAACTTCAACTGCAAGTCGGCACGTGTTGCCATGATCCTAACTGCATAAAACTTTGTCAGGTAAGTTTTTAATTGATTTCTTGGGACAGTCTACTGTATATGCATATATTGTTTTTAAATCATATTCCATACATACATACATCCTCTCACTCCCAACTAGTTAAGCGTTGAGAATAATACCTTATTTTTATGCCAAATATTTATGCACGGCTGCCTTTTTTGTGACATCTAATAAATCAAATATGATTTTAGTATATAAATTCAACATATATCTACTCCTGTGCCTACATCTGTATCTGTATTTATTAAACTGCCTTAAGCATTTGGTGCGAATATTCTGTGCAGATCTAAACTATTTTGTTGCCTTGAAATGTTAAATGTTTATGATTTTATATGGCATTTGTGTGCTTCGGCACGTGCTATTTCAGCAATGATTTGGTTTTTAGTTTTTATGTGATTTTTTTTATTATTTTTGTTTTTCTTTATCGTAACAAAGTACCTATTCAGCAAACATAATCGTGTTGTCATAGGCCATAGGGACTTAAATATTTTGTGTCTATAGTACTTTAAAATTTAAAGCACAAGAACTATTTGAGTAATTTTAGTTATAAGATACTTGTACAAAAATATACTAAGTCAATATTTAAACTCTGAAAAGAAAAGAAAGTTAACAAAAACCCCCTTTTTCAAACCAGCTTTTTTAACTATGCGTTACATTGCATCTAGCGAAGTGGCTTCTAAGTTACGTATACGCCATGTATATCCAAATGAGTTTTTATAATTGTCACAACTGCATCAGCAACAAAGCGAAAGTTCAGCTATTTATGCACGATGCATGACGTAAAACCTCTTTGTTTATATTATTTCACTTATAAACGCACACAAATACAGATGCAACTTTTCGCGCCTTAATATATGCTTTCATTTTAGGCGGATTCATCAATCCTTATAAACACCTTATAAATAAAACTGCACCAATTTAAAATGTTGCTCAGTACAAATATGCATTGAAATTAGAAATTTACATATTTGAGTAAATTTAAGAGAATGTTATATCAGCAATGTAAAAAAAGGTGTTCCTTTGTAGTTTTTTTGTTTCGTTTGAAACGTTAGCTTCACTTTGTTCCACTTTTGAATGGGCACAGTGGTCAAAATGGCTTTCGCCTGGAGTAAGTCCAACTGCTTATATCTCTTGCACTGACCGCTCGCAAAAATGAAAGGGAAATGACTATTTTTTTTTATTTTTTTAGTTTTTTTAACCAGTCGGAAAAGTATTAGTTTACAACTGATGAGCGCACTAGCACCAAAGAGATCAAACTTATTCCGACTATATATTAAAAGCATTACAGAGAGTTGAAATGTGCCGAGGTGGAAAAAAAAATTTAAGGAAACAAAATAAATAAAAATAAAATTAAATAATAAAAAATAAAATAAAATAAAATAAAATAAAATAAAATAAAATAAAATAAAATAAAATAAAATAAAATAAAATAAAATAAAATAAAATAAAATAAAATAAAATAAAATAAAATAAAATAAAATAAAATAAAATAAAATAAAATAAAATAAAATAAAATAAAATAAAATAAAATAAAATAAAATAAAATAAAATAAAATAAAATAAAATAAAATAAAATAAAATAAAATAAAATAAAGTAAAATAAAATAAAATAAAATAAAATAAAATAAAATAAAATAAAATAAAATAAAATAAAATAAAATAAAATAAAATAAAATAAAATAAAATAAAATAAAATAAAATAAAATAAAATAAAATAAAATAAAATAAAATAAAATAAAATAAAATAAAATAAAATAAAATAAAATAAAATAAAATAAAATAAAATAAAATAAAATAAAATAAAATAAAATAAAATAAAATAAAATAAAATAAAATAAAATAAAATAAAATAAAATAAAATAAAATAAAATAAAATAAAATAAAATAAAATAAAATAAAATAAAATAAAATAAAATAAAATAAAATAAAATAAAATAAAATGAAATGAAATGAAATAAAACAAAATAAAATAATTTAAAAAAAAGTTAAAAAAAATACTGGGTTCGTAAACATTCTCATCTTTCGTTCGTATTCGCGAACGTGAACACAAAACAAAAATAAATAACGGGACTTCTGGGTTTTATTCGGTGATATGAAGGGCAT
>CAXKVI010000005.1:100423120-100425620 GCA_964058755.1 Campiglossa producta
GTTATTGTGCGTTTTGTTGTTGTTAGGACGCGTGAATGCGTGCATCACTTTGAAAATGTCCCCCTAATGAATTAACGTTTCCGTTTTCGCTGTAATGAGTTGAGTGCATATAGAAAAGCACGCCAATTGCCGTTAGGTAAACTTAAACGAATGCGCCTAAAAGCATACTACATTTACTGAAATTTGTGTTGAAAGCACTGTTATAATATTTAGTTTAAAAAGCGCGACAAAAGAGTTTAAAGCGGAAGGTACGCGTCAACAAAGTTTTCCAGTTGCGTTTTGTGATTACTTACAAGTACAAGCGGCGTATATCCGCATTTAACTCGCTACGTTTTTTGTTGTTTTATTATTATTTTTTTTTTTTAATAAACGGGGTAGACAACCTTTGCCAGTGATCGGACTTTAAAATGTTAAAAAGTCGCTGTTAGAGAAAAAAGTTTTCTATTTTTTACCAATGAACATTATCTGACATTGTAGATGGCGAGACGCTATACTATTTTATTTTATTTTTTATACCTTTCATGAACATGAAATGGTATTATAACTTTGGTCCGATGTTTGTAAATATGAGAAGAAGAAGAGATAGACCCATCAATAAGTATACCGAAATGATCAGGATGACGAGATGAGTTGATTTAGCCATGTCCGTCTGTCCGTCTGTCCGTCTGTCTGTCTGTCTGTCTGTCTGTCTATCTGTTTGAACGCAAACTAGTCCCTCAGTTTTTGAGATATTTGGCTGAAATTTGGTATGCGGCCACCATTTTCCAATATAGGAATCATTTGTCGGAACCAGCAAGATCGGACCAATATTACATATAGCTCCCATACAACCGATTATTCCGATAAACGGATTTTGGGCTATAACTCCTGTAATTAAACACGAAGGAACGTGAAATTTTATAAGTATTGCTATTTTTATATGTGAAATATCGATGTTGAAACTCATAGAGATGGGATAAATATTTCACATAGCTCCCATACAATCGATTATTCCGATAAACGGATTTTGGGCTATAACTCCTGTAATTAAACACGAAGGAACGTGAAATTTTGGAAACATCGCTATTTTTATATGTAAAATATCGATGTTGAAAATCATTGAAATGGGATAAATATTTCACATAGCCCCCATACAATCGATTGTTCCGATAAACGGATTTTGGTAGATAACTCCTGTAATTATATCGGTAGGAACGTGAAATTTCGTAAATGGAATGTCGATGTTAAAAATCAATGAGATTGGACCAATATAACACATCGTCCCCATATAATCGATAGCTCCGATAATTTCGGTATGAGCTAAAGTTAAATTCACACAGGCTGTACTGGGGATCAAACAGTGAAAATCGTGACGCTTATTCATGAAAGGTATTTAGCCTTCGGCACAGCCGAAGACAGCTTTCCTTACTTGTTTTCCTTTCACTTTATTTTCATTTTTTTCTTTGATATTATGTTTTTATTTTATTTATTTATTTTTTTTTTTTTTTATTTTTCGATTCATAGAATTTTGTCTTTTTTTACTATATTTTTATTTTATTGTACTTTATTTTATTATTTGTTTTTACTTTGGATTTTTTCTTATATTTTTTTTATTTTAGTTTTTTTTTTTTCAGTTTATTTTATGTTTTTTTTATTTTTTTACCTTTTTAAATTTTTTTATTTAATTTGCTTTAATTTGATATGACTATTGTTTATATTGCTTTATTTAGTTATTTTTTATTTCATTTTATTTATTTAATTAAATTTTATTTTACTTTATTTATTTTTGTTTTATTTCATTTTATTTTATTTATTCTATTTTATTCTATTTTATTTTATTTTTTTATATTTTTTTATTTTTTTATTTTATTTTATTTTATTTTATTTTATTTTATTTTATTTTATTTTATTTTATTTTATTTTATTTTATTTTATTTTATTTTATTTTATTTTATTTTATTTTATTTTATTTTATTTTATTTTATTTTATTTTATTTTATTTTATTTTATTTTATTTTATTTTATTTTATTTTATTTTATTTTATTTTATTTTATTTTATTTTATTTTATTTTATTTTATTTTATTTTATTTTATTTTATTTTATTTTATTTTATTTTATTTTATTTTATTTTATTTTATTTTATTTTATTTTATTTTATTTTATTTTATTTTATTTTATTTTATTTTATTTTATTTTACTTTATTTTATTTTTTTTTTTTATTTTTTTTTTTTATCTTATTTTTTTATTCTATTTTATTTTATTTGTCTTATTTAGTTTTATTTTATTTTATTTTATTAAATTTTTTTTTTTATTTTAATTTATTTAGATTTTTTTAAATTTTTTTCTTTCTTAGCGTATTTTATATTATTTTGTTTTATTTTATTTTTTTTTTTTTGAATTTTTTATTTGTTTTTATTGTTTTATTTTATTTTTTTTTTGAATTTTTTATTTGTTTTTATTGTTTTTTTTATTTTTTTTAGGCATTTTTTTCCGGGACTCACTTTAGTAGCAGAGGTTT
>CAXKVI010000005.1:100430620-100448120 GCA_964058755.1 Campiglossa producta
CACGACCTTGTGACCCTCAACACATTGTCAGTTCTTCTGAGATATTCAGTAAGAGTAGTTAGGTACTATGATTGAATCAACTATCTTCATATTAATATACATACCACCAGGTAGGGAAATCTTGTAAGATGGTCTTCAAAATTCTGTTGGTTGGAATAAGAGAGTTTTTGGACTTTTTTCAACAGAAAAAAGAAAATTTAGGTTAGTGCCCAGAAGGCACTAGTTGCGATGAATTCAACGAATGGGATGGATCAGTGCTCACGCTCTCTACAGATTTTTAGCATGAGCTTTTGCAAGGCATGGAAAAAATTTCACATAGTATTTATTAGACGATATTTCGTTCGGAGCAGCAGCACTGCCGCGTTATTCCTTATTTCTTATAATGATCTACAACATATTTTATTGGGTAGCCATCATAGTCTACATACGAGCTCCATATTGATATCGGCGCTAACATATTTAACCTACTTTGCAGTTGAACTAAAATCAATTTAGTGCAAAGTTTTCGTTGCATATTTATTTTCATTTATTGAATCGGTGCACTGCATACCGGAAAATTAAACGTTTTTTGGCTCAATTCATTATTTAATGGGTGACACATTTTTTTTTTAACCTTCTAAGAGCCCATATGCAGATATGAAAAAAAAAAATTATTATACTGAAGTCTTCCCTCAGAGTTATCAGGTGGTGGGGGCTGACTGCTACTTATGGTAGTGGATCATGCAATCGATCACAAATATACTCGTTATCACCTACATAGTTAGCTCTCTTCGGGGCAATGGAAAGTTGACCACTTCATCTCTTGCGATGCACCCAGTATTAATAGCGAGATAAAAGTTTTGGCAACTTTCATTGCTCAAAACTTTAGTTCGTCTCCTCTCCAGCGTGCATATCGTCGAGTAAATTGTAGTGATTACGATTTTGTAGCGACATTCATTGATGGTGCTGATCCATTTGACGTTTTTATGTATTGCAAGCACGTTTAGGCGCAGCTTTTCATGTTTCTGGTTTGATTGTTGGACTTTCGTTAGCTTTTGGACGTTAACAAAAATCAAGAAATAAAAATTTACGTACAATTTATTTAATTCAATATGTGTATTAGGGTGATTAAAAAAAATTCTTCTAGGGTTAAGGTTAATTTACAGCGTTTATTTTTGACATTTTTATGTTATTTTCCTATCAATTAGTAACTTTCGGCGGTGATAAGACCTAACAAACAGTTTTTTTGTTTTATTTGAATAAATTTTTAAAAAACTTAACCTTTAGAAGTCGCTATTTTTTTTTAATTTTCCCATACAAAAATTTAATTTTTTAAGTGAAATTTTTCATAAAGTTGCAAACTGTTGTTGAGTGTCAGTCACGGGATTCTGCTATGTGGAGAATTCCAATAACTCAGTGATTTTACATATGGCCGGGTCCCGCGACTGACTTTCCTAGTGTTGGTGATATCACAACGGACCTTTCAAAACTGGCCTAAGTGTGCCTCTGCGGCAGCCACTTAATCCTTGTCCATGGTATCACCGATTGAAAGGGTTAGACTGAAAAAAAATCGTTCATTCAATTTTTTTTAAGCACCACCCTAGTAGACTAAGATGTGTTTTGGCCTCAGGGTCACGACTTTTGTTCCAGTGAAAAGTTATGGTCAAAAACCCGAAAAATTAGCCGTGTCCTATCCCAATTTCATGGTATTTGTATTCAGGACACCTTTCTGAGTTGGCGGCCTTCGCCCTCAGACGGTCCAACACCAACTATGCCATCTCCAGTACTTTCGCGAAGTACATTTTTTGCGCATTTTTAGGGACGGCCTAATGTGATTTGCAACAACCACATAAAAACTTGCAACTTTTATTGTAAATATCGCTTTACAGAAACAAAATATTAAAAAAAAAAGCGTTTCCGGATCTGCGAACCTGGGGCCGGTCGAGCCCTACGCTAGTTCGATATATAATGTGTCAATCCAAATTTTGTAGAGAATACTATAGTTCTCGACATTTTCTCAAATCCTCCTCTAACCTTCTACCTTAGAGACATATGAATAGAATCCCATTAGAGAATGAGATTAAATAGAACTCGATGGGAGAACTAAAATTTTCTCGATTTGAGAATTATGTTCCATTTTTTGGGAGAATACAATAGTTCTCAAGTGTTTCTGTGTTGTTGTTGTTGCTGTTAACAATGCATTGCCCTGCCTAGAGTGTATGATCATTCCGAAGATATTTATGAAGCTCTTCTAACGGGGGTCCAAGGAAACGCGCAGTTTCAACAGGGTTGGTCCAGAGGGACAGAGGGGTTAGAAGAGTAGGTTCAATTAGACTATTGAAGAGATTTGGGGTATCATGGAGGGTCCTACCACATGCAGGGCATGTGTCTCCTTCAGTCTGGATAAGTAAGAGTATAACCTCACATTGTATCCAGACCTAAGCTTTGCCATGGTGACTCTTGTCTCCCTAGGTAAGGTGCGTTCTTCTTCAGCAATATCGGGTGGAAGGCTGTTTAGCAAGGTTATATGATGCCGGATCTCGTCATAATGCTTACTGAGATGACTCCTTATGTCTCTCGGTGGCTGATCTGTGCCCAAAAGATGACAGTTTGGATGTCCTGGCTTGCGGCAGTTCAGAAGGAATTGCCTCTTTAAGCATTTCCGCGTGCTCTATTACGTTGAGCAGTTTTGCCTCTTCATGCTGGTGAGATTCAGGAGACATGAGGAGACATCCCTTAGCAGTTCTGTTTGCGGTATTTTGCAGACTTGTAACTTCGTCCAGTTGGTGTTACGTACGTTACGCGACCATAAAAGACTGGTCAATGGCCTTATATGTAGTCAGCAACATTTCTCTGTCTTTTCCCCAAATACTGCCGGCAAGTGACTTGAGGATCTTGTTGCGACCTCGTACCTTTGAGACCATTGCAGACGCATGACCAGCAAATGAGAAAGTATTATCCAGTGTCATGCCCAGTAACTTTGTTTGGGTGGCTGACAATTGGTAGCTTAGTGCCATCAACGTAAATGTCTAATTCGTTTCACACTTGGTGCGTCCATGTCGTAAAAAGTGTATCCGTAGATTTAGTCGGTGATATCGTCAAATCTCGCTCAGTGAAAAACCTGGAAAAGTCGCAGAGGTAACTGTTGATTTTCGCACAGAGTTCATCAGTATAGGGGCCCTTCCCCATCGCCATTATTGTACAGTCGTCGGCATATGAAACGATGTTGACGCCCCCTGGTGGTGGGGGCACCATCGATATATAGAAGTTAAATAGTGTCGGGGCTAGGACACCACCCTGTCTAATACGTCCAGGTTTTGATGTGGCGTTCCTAAAGTTGACCGACGCCTGCCGTCCGTCAAGTGTTTCTCGAGTCGTCCTCTAACGTTACAGATTGGAGAATGGAGCTAGTTAACTAATCGACATCTAACTTCAGTGTTTCTTGGGGCTGAAAATCGCCTAGTCGGTTAAGCGATAATTATCAAACAACATTTTATTAACATTGTTTACCAAGATAGGCTACCTTTTTAGCCAAGTTATTTCTTGCTTGCATTTTTATATTGGTACCTATGTACGTCCATAAAACCTGTATTTACCCGAATATAGCTATCTTTTAGTACTCTAGACCTTAGAGTTATCTTAAGCACGTAGACTAAAGATGATAGATATACATAAGTTGACAATACGAAATAGAAATTTTGATATAAAAAAAAAACACTTATCTCTCTGCGTCATATTTTATACGTGAGTGATAACAGTCATTATTTATATATACCCAGTTGCGATTGCTAAAGCTAATAAAAATCGCTATCTAGTTTCTATAATTAAGAATATGTCATCCTCATACCTTTTATCTAGTTTGGACGCAGACTATGGACGCTTGTAGAAAAAGGTATCACACCACTTGCACGGCTCGATGTGTGTCGTATGTAAGATCCTTTCAGAAATCGGAATCTTGATCGAAACTCCGCTAATTCTCTCTGCTTATTCTTCGCTCTCAAAACAACGAATATAAACCTAATAGTGCAGTGGCTATCAAATTTCTTATCACAAATCTCTAACGCAACTGGGTATATAAATCAATCGACCTCGAGTCTTTAAACTGGAGAAACCCGTGAAAATAAAAAAATAAAGGTAGGATGTAGATACTTCACGATGAATGAACTTTTGATTAGACACAGGGGCGTGGAAAATAATTAGCTTGAAAGGGTTTAGAGATTACAAAAATCTTTGATAAGACAGATGTTTAAGTTAAATTTTTAATTCCACATTTTAATTTTGAATCGCAAGGTTAAGTGTATCGCGATTTGAGGTTATTTTCATCCCTTTTCGGAATGCCTCGTCTAAGTTCCGAACAAGAATGGAAAAAATTGAAAGTCCAGCGCCCGCAGCAAAATTATTTTCTACGAAAACATCTCGCTTCGTTCTCTTTTACGATAGGTGCCACGAAAGTGCTCTTTTCAACACACCATTTCAGTTGTTGTTGTTGTTGTTGTTGTAGCGAGGCGTAGCCCTGCCTAAATGCCAGACAGTGTCACCCCGAGTGTATTGCTCTTAGCCGGGTCGATATAAGAAAACGGCCCGGGTCGTTTCGGCACGATGGGTACAGCACAAGTACTGGTACAGTTCTCGTAGAACCGGCAATACAAGAAACTAGCCATGTAGGCCATGTAGGTCATTTACCATTACCCAACGGGGAGGCGACCTACTCTGACACCATTTCAGTCGTTTGGGGCAGTTTTTTTCGTGCCGGCTGTGATTCTGAGAAACATTCGAAACATATACCCGGCGCTACTCCCTAAAGATAGGAGGGTAGTTCAAATAAGTGGATTCAGGAATAACTTGAGGCCTCTAGTGGTGTCATGAGCTACTGGGTTTACTGCATCTTGCTGTGGAACATGGTAGAACCTTCAACAGATGAGCCTGTTATAGGTTAATTTGGTAGTCGGAAAGCGGGACACGTTAAGCGCGAAAAGGGGGTGTCAGAGTAGGTCGCCTCCCCGTTGGTGCACCCTGGGTAACGCTACCCATCGTGCCGAAACGACCCGGGCCGTTTTCTTATATCGACCCGGCTAAGAGCAATACACTCGGGTGACCCTGTCTGGTATTTAGGCAGGGCTACACCTCGTTACACCAACAACAACAACACCAACAACAACAAGAACAAAAGAACATTTCTTTGTCGGGGAAATCCCGAGTCATTTCGGTATACAGAACCGACTGCTCGTAAGAATATCCTAGATATTCAGCCTCAAACATGAAATTCCCATAGCAATCTCAAAATCCCTAACGCGAACCCTTTTAGAAATATTTTGCTTAGAAAATCTTTTTTGTTTCACATCCCCTTTCCGATAGCTCCCACCTTTTCACTGGAGTATGGTATTGAAATCGCATGTTTCCAACATGATTTTCAGATCCTCACCATAAACGCTTTCGAAGATATTACGCCTCTAAACTCAAGTTCGTGTAGGAGGTGCCACGCCCCTCAATATGTTGTATCTTTACCCTAGCGGCACCCAACAACTACGCCTCTGCCATCTGTAAGTACACACGTGTACCTATATTTATAATTCGTCTAGTTTGAAGCAATTTCGCAGGCGATAAGAATATTTTCATTAATAACACTGTTGACTTTCATGTGGTTTATTACCGGAATCACAATTATCTTTGTATTGCTTAATGACTACGCCAAAGTCAACAAAATTTTCTATTTGGTTTTAAAACATGGGTAGCAATTTGATTTGCACTTCTTCCAACGACTTTTTGTTTGAGTGCTTCTTATGGTAGGTATTTACTGCAAGAACTTCAGAATTTCTCAGAGCTTCTAAACTGTTATCCTGTGCACAGGATGTGCCAAAGTTCGAGTCATGCGCTTTGAGCGAGCTTTTAGCTAAAACTCAAACCAAGGCTTGGTGGGATTGCAGTTTGGAAAAAATTATAGCAATGACACAAAGCTACAAACATATTACAGTAATCGAACTAAATAAATACACAAAATGAGTTCAAACTTGATTAGCTTAATTGCACAATATAAATATTTATTAAATTCGTTTATGTGTATTCATTTAGCAATAATATTAATGGAAGTTTTAGTAAAATAGAAAAATATGTTTAACATAATAATCAAGTGTGATTTCTATTTATAAAAGTTAAGTGCTATTTCATTAAATATGCCTAAGTACTTGTACTATTTTGCATATGATAAAATAATAAATCGTAAAAAACAAGTTAACTGAAAAGCTAAAAAACAATATTTAAATAAAAAATAAAGCGTACCGCAACTATTTTATTCCTTATCCTGGAAAGGGTCTTTTTTAATAAATTTCGTCAGATTGCGATCGCCATCTTCTTCCACTTGCGACAGCTCACTGAAACCCTCCTCATCGACAAAACATATTTCATGTCCATCTGGATCAGCTAAGATTATCACACGTACTGTTGCTTTGCCAGGTGTATCGAGCGTTATCAGAGGTGTTAATATTGTACCATTTGCTTCCTTAATAATTGTATCAATTGTGGGTTGCTCATTCAGTGGCACTGCAAATGCAATACGTCCATAAGCTTTGGCACGATTTAAAGGTACTTTAAGGGCTTTCAATTTTAAGGCAGCATGTTTTTCATTATATGACAATGTTATTGTGCTTGTGCTTTCTTCAAGTACTTTCATTTTCAGTAATTCATGCCAATATTTCTTTGATTCAGCTAAATTGGTCGAGTTGAGTGTAACACTGAGGACAGGATCTATGTCTTGTGGTTGTGGCTCTTCAATAATAAAGAATTTATAACCATCGGGTGATGTTAAAACTTGTTGGCCTTCCTCTTGTGTGATTGGATAGTTCTTTGAGCGTGCACGTTCAAGTGATTCTTTAGATTTGATTGTTATGCCACCCAAATCGTTACCTGAAAGAGATTGAAAATTGTTAAATGTGTTGTTATGAATTTTACGAAAAAAAAAAAAATTGATGACTGATCACCTAGTCAAAATATTTTTTTAGTTTAGTTTTAGTTTCAAAATAGGAACAGGACATCAATAACTACAATATGTGAATAACAGCAACATGTGAATCAATCATGCAGCTGCTTTAGTTTGTAGAAGTCGGTACGTAACAAAAACATGAATTTGAAATCTTACTGACAGCCTGTCTCAATAATCGAATTCAAGCTTCGCTACAGATCTTGTTATTGTACACTGCCGATATGAAGGGAATGTTTAGATATGTACATAAATAATTAGGTACAAAGTGTGTATGTATGCACATTAGACTGAACAAAAAAATACTGTTCAAGTTGTTCTTCTCGATAGATGTAGGAATAGGGGCATAGTTAGAGATAACAGACGGCCTTAAATAAACGCGCTCTGCGTCAAATAGCTGTCAAAAATCCTCATGCCCATACAATTTGTATGAGCCCAACACAAACAGCGCGGCGTCAACGCTGAGCAATTGGAATTTTCAATTTTGACAGCGCGTTACAGGATGAAGTGAGAAATGGGGGAATGAAAGAAGAGAGAATTTGGGTATGTCGCGTGTTGCCTAACGTTGGCGAAAAAACGCTACGCCGAGCGCCCTTATTTAAGTGGGCCTGTAGAAATGGCGATGTGGATAGGGATAAGAATGGGGATGAGGAAAGGGATAGGCATAAGGATAGGGAAAGGGATATTGATAGGAATATGATTCGAGAAGTGAGTGAGATAAGGATTGGGATAGGGATGAATATAGGGATATATACTATATACTAATGGCGGCGATATACCAACAGGTTATCATAACCTCTAACGAGATTTTTAGCCGAGCTTCTCTTTCCAACTTGTGGTGTGTTGGTTTTGAGTTTTCCTACAAATTGGCGGGACCTACAGTTTTTTGCCGACTCCGAACGGCACTTGCAAAGCAAATGAACTTTTTTGCTGAGAAGCTCCTCATGGCAGAAATACACCGGGAGAGTTTGCCAAACTACTGCCGAGGGGCGACCCCGTTTAGAAAAATTATTTTTCTAAATAATTTTTGATGTTACTTTTGCCGGGCATCGAACCGCCACGACTTGGTGTAGAAGGCCGAACACTTAACCGCTACACCACGGCGGCCGCCGAATATAGCGATATGGATAGCGATAAAACTACAGATAGGTATACCTTAGATATAAAATATGCCTTAGATATAAATATGTAATCGTCTGCGGGGTCAACTTGTATCAGCATTTTTTTGTCCAGTCTAATATCTACACACATACATACACATGTACATGCACTTACCTAGTTCGTAGCTTTTAACGCCATAGTTATAGGTAAGTTCAATCACGAAATGAGATGACTCAGGTCCATAGCCAATCATAGTTTTGCTCCAGCGATTATCATAGGGCCTAATTAGATTAGAAATAAATTAAAAATTATAAAATTCACAGATACAGAAAAAAATGACCACAAATATATTACCCATTGCATTGAGCTTCACAACCTTCCTTGAATTCCTCATGACGAAGTACCTGCAATGAAGAAAACCCACAATTAAAAATAGTAATCAATTGGCTGACGATAATGCTAACAAAGTTTCTCGTGACATGATTGGACACGACTAAGTAAACAGCAACAACAAACTCTATAATTGCCCAACGTATGGAATGAATTGAAGTGCTCAAAAACTAAGCACTCCACATGAGTGAGGAGCATACAATTAGCCAACTGCTAAAGTTCATTTCAACCAGCACTCGAAATCCCCCACCCACTTCACTTTCACTTTACCTGCATTCCAAGCACTTCTCTGAAGAAGAATGCATTCTTTCCACGATTCCCAATTTTCAGTACATAATGAAGCGCACGTCCGTGTATTGTCGCCATATCGTTACAGCAAGAATATTTCCGTTTATTATTATTATTGAGTAGAAGAATGCGCGTTTTATAGCTGTGCGTCCAGAAGTGACGTCCCAAATGAAATGCCGACAATAAACTACAACGTAGGAGCAGTTTGGAATAAAATATATATAGAAGGTACTTATGTTCGTGACTGTGCAAACACTTTTACATATTTACATAAGTACAAGCAAATCAACACGATACACACTTGTTCAATAGCATACTCCAAACGGTGTGCTGCTATCTTTGCTTTGTTGTTATTTTTGCTTCAATTATCAATAACCTGTTTTATTGTAGTTGCTTTATTTGTAAAAAAAACATTAGCACCGAGTCAAACCGATTAGAAATTGCTATCAATTAATTTAAAAAAAAAAAAACACCGCTAGGTCTGTTCAGCTAGTCCACGTATCGTGTGCGGCGAGCGTTCCTTATTTATCAAGCTACTGAATTTTAGAACAATTCTGGGCATGAATAAACAAAATCGAGCGAAAGTGCGAGTAGCTAACGAACAGGCAGAGTAGATTGTCAGCTGATCAATGCGGTGTTACCATTTTGTTCGTGTTTAGAACAGTATAACAGTTAAAGGGCTGGTTACTGCAGAAGTAATAGTACATTTACACCGCACCATATTTGGCGAAAAATGGCAATCCTTATAGTACATTTACACCCGCAGGGTTCCTATTTTGAGGAACTGTGGATTGTATTGTTCGGCAAATGAGGCGAAATACAATGGAATTCCAAATTTAGAAAGAGAGATTTGTATGAAAAAAAGCGCCAAATTTGCAATTTTTCGCCAAATTCGGTGCGGTGTTAATGTACTATTAGAAGATGACCCTTTTTCAAAACATTTCAAAAACGCGATATCTCAGATTTTTTTGATTGACAAACAATTTCAAAATTCGTCTTATACGCCCTATCTCACAACGAGTTTGAAAAACGCCTTCTCTATGAAAATTCAATACTTTTCAGCTGAGAGCGCTTTAAAAAAACTTAAATAGGGCAGTATTGAAACCAATTCTGCCATAGGGCGTTCTTCAACCGAATTTTTAAATACTGTCTATTGAAGGAAATGCGAGATAGGGCGTTTTTGAAAAATATTGTGAAATGAGGTGATCTTTCACTCAGCAGTCGATTTATGATTTTACGTTCAGCATAACCACTACTTTAGATGGACGATGATTTCAGGTGAAACTCTCGTCCTCTATAAGTAGGCATTTCTGAAACCAAAAAATCCATTTAAAAGGGCAATTTCCCCATATCTGGCACCAATGCTTTGATCGTCTCAACACAACACATTTTTTTTAAATGACACCAGCAGTAAAAGTAAAGTATGGTGGCAATTCTGTGACCACTTATGACGTAGCAATAAGCTGATTCTGTCAAAACTGGCTAATTAATTCTAACGGTATCGCTTTTGGCACAATCTCCTCTCTTTGGTTCATGATTCGCGATGGTAATGCAATACACAAAAAACGGCTATGCGGCCCGTATGTCGATTTATACGCGAAAATCGTATTTATTGTCCAATTTGGCTGAAATTCGAACATGCATCACGAACATTAAAAAAAATCAGGCCGATTTTAAATTGCTTTTCACTTTGCGGAGTTTCTTACTGCCGTATACAGTTGTGAGCAATAATGTATGAAAAGGTCAAACGGTTCGGTAAAAAATTATTTAGAATTGCCCTGAATATGTTCTTAGCAAAAATATCCGCTAGGTGGCGCTGAGATCGGGGTAATAAAAACTTCAAAACATATTTATGGACCGATTTAGCTGATATTTAGAGTATGTATTACTTAATTAATTCTCAAAGGAAAATAAAATATTGGACCCTAGGTGGCGCGTGAGTCGTCATACAATTTTTAACTAACTAGGCATTCCGCGCAGAACCCTGTGGGAATATAAAGTCCTTCGAAAATCACAAAGTTTTTTCACACTTTTTTGCAGATAACAAAAGCTGAGCGCGACTTTTGGTATGAGAGCGAATTTCACCAAATCTACTTTTACCTCAGTTGAAAAGTTTTCAACAATTACCAAAATCGAAGTCACCAAAAATATGTTTTAAAATATAACTTGATTTATTGCATCACAATTTCAATTAATGAATCCCATTTTGTCTGCGCTGTGGATTTCTCCTTTGGTTATTTCTCCTACGTCTTCTGTTATTACCAGCTGCGCGTGTTACTGGTCGTCTAGTAGTACGACGAGTAGTACGCGGCGTTGTGGAAGAACCACCAGCAGGGGTTGTGGTGGATCCCTCAGCTGCAGTTGTAGTTGATCCACCAGCGACAGTTGTGGTCGAACCCCCAGCGGCAGTTGTGGTCGAACCCCCAGCGGCAGTGGTTGTGGAAGCTCCAGCGGCAGTGGTTGTAGAAGCAGCGGTTGTAGAGGCCGCTGTTGTGGAGGCAGCAGTTGTGGTAGCGGCTGTTGTAGTATCAGCAGCCTGTCCGTTGGCAGTGAACCTGCATGAGACCGAGAGAACCAAAAGGCTCACGAAAAGTAAACGTGGTGTGATCATGATTTAAGCTATACAAAATTTTGCGACTGTGCTTTCGACCTTAATTGAAGCAACTTTTATACAAAATTTAAGCGAAACTAACATGGTTCGATGTTTGTACTTTTTCCAAAATTATCAAAACATATTTATTTACAATATATGATCTAGAAAGTAGTTATATGCATAGGTATAAAAACTTTCTTTCAAACATCTGATCAAACATTTTCAAAAGTGGATGATATTTCCTATAGGACTTCAACAGAAGAGGAAGAATTAAGTTCAACGTAACTGTTCGGTTTGCCAAATATTTACATGTATTTTGCGTCTACCTTTTATAGTACATTTACACCGCACCAAATTTGGCGAAAAATTCCAAATTTGGCGCTTTTTCCACATAAATCTCATTTTCCAAATCTAAAATTCCATTGTATTTCACCTCATTTGGCGAACAATACAATCCACAGTTCCTCAAAATAGAAACACTGTCTGTATCCACATTTAGAATTGCCCATGCACAGCTGTAAATAACAATTTCAACTACTTTTTTTTTGATACACATTCATGTTTTTGACAAACCGAAAATTTTAAAACTCAGTTTGTAAACATTTTTGTTGCGCCATAAACATGGATATGTAGCACATTTCGACTAATAGTGATAAATAATAAATGAGATGATCTCCCCCTCAACTTGAGACCTGTATCCGCCCCTGCTCCGTGCGGCTGGATAAATGGTTATTCGACCGAAGCCCCACTCTTGTTTGTAAGCAAGTTTCTCTAAGAAAACAAATACATAGCTAACTAAATATACCCAATTTCGGGAATTTTGTTTTTAAAATACGGTACTTTTTATAAAACATTTGCTCCAAAACAACTATGCAAATATTACCTATTTTTTGCAAACGTAACGTAAACAACGCATGGCTATATTTTTACATGCTACCAATCACTAAGTCTAGGCGTGATCAATGGAGTTCAGCGCAATAAATATGCTAGAATAAGGATAAATTTCTGCTGCAAACTTATTTCTAACGGGAGAAGGAACTCCTCTTTATTCAACCAAGAAGCGGCCTTCCGTGAGCATCTGTTGTTGTTATTTTTAACATCAAAAACACTCCCAGAAGGTTTTGGGGAGTGATGCCGAAATTGACAGTCCTTGGCCGGATACGAACCCGGTACGCTGCGGTACTCCCTTGCGGTAGCCCGACTGTCGTGGTAGCGATTTGGTATGACCAGTAGAACCTTCTAGGTCATGTCATCCCTCCATCCGTGAGGAAGGAGAAGATGGGTAATGAGAGGTGAGAGGCATCATATCCGTAGATCAACCATCGAGTAGCACATCATTACCTATGTGCATATTAGTCGCCTCTTACGACCGGTATGCCTACCTCGGGCATATTCTAAACCCCTAAGCCGCAGGGGCATCCGTGAGCATCTGATATCCTAAAGCAAAAGTTCTATGTTCGATATTCGCCTTACTTTATTTTATTTTATTTTGTTTTATTTCATTTTATTTCTTTTATTGTTTTTTTATTTACTTTGTTCTAATTTATCTGAGTTTTGGCGAAAACAAGTTGAAAATGTTATTGTTGTTATTGGTCAGTTGTTGTTATTGTCGTTTGGCTGGGATTCGAACCAAGACCTCCACATCATGCCCGTCTGCTCTCCCACTGAGCTACATCGCATACATACATACATAAATGTTCTGGGAAAAATTCAGTCTTAAATAAGCTTTCAAAAATAAATGGAAACAAAATAAAAATTGTAAACCGAAAAGGTTTTCATTTTAAACCGAAAAGTTTTAATTTTAAACCGAAATGTTTTAATTTTCAATCAAAAGGTTTTAATTTTAAACCGAAAAGTTTTAAAAATAAAAAAAATTAAAAAAATGTGGCACTTGGCAGGATTCGAAGGGACGCGCTCAGGAGTCACAGCCGACTGCTCTACTGCCGCACATGAAGTTTTCGTGGACACAATGCAATGACTTAAAAAAAAACAAGAACCAAAAAAAATTTTAGACTGCTTTTTCATTTAGATCTTAAATCGAAACCAAAAAATGTTGAAAATCTTTGTATGTATTTAGAAGGTTTAAAATATTCCAAAAAAAATTAAAAAAAATCACCTAAACTTTAGACGGGTTTAAAATTTAGGCTCATTTTTTAACCAGAGCTAATTTCATCATCGCGATATCTCAGATCTGGTTACATTTAGAGAACCATATTTGTAGGAAATTCCCAGGTCTACAACTTGGTCTCAGGTAATTTTTCGAAAAAACTTACCGTTTTCGACAAAGGTCCCGAAAACCTAAAATTTTGAACTTTGATCCCGACAAACTTTTTTAACACACATGGGATCGATGGGGACTTTTGAGGCTTTCCATCTGACGACGAACCTAAGCTGCATGCAAAAATTGGGCTCTGGGATTTTTTTTTTTTATATTGATCGGACTATTATTAGAATTTATTTTTGTTATAATGTCACACGGTTAAAAATGTGTGCCTAAATTTTAAACTTTTTTTGGACTACATATGTACATATATGACTAAACCAAATTTGATATCAAATTTAAACTAGACCAGTTTTCGAGAAAATTGGTCAAATGACTGGGGTTTCAATTTAAACCAAAAATCTTTTCACAATTTTTTAAAGAAAATTTAAATTTTTTTGTCCGTTGGCTGTGACTCCAAATATTACTCTCCGCATCATGCCCGACTGCTCTTCCGCTGAACTATGCCGCACACAAATTTTTTGTGGGTAAAATTCAATAACTTGAAAATCAAATTTCAGACTGCTTTCCTTTAAATCTTTAATAGAAACCAAAAGAAATTCGAATTCTTTGTACGTATTGGGAAGTTTTAAATATTCCCCAAAAAAATGTAAAAAACTTGCTTAAACTTTAGAGGGGGAAAATTTTTTTAACCGTGTAGGTCGGCAGTATAAGGGCGAACTTCACCAAATCTACTTTCACCTATAGTGAATACGTTTATAGATTTTCACAAATTATAAAATAATATTTGTCAAATATTTTTTTAAATTTAACTTGATTTATTGCATAAAACTAGGTATAATGTTAAAACTGTAAATATTTATCTCAATTCGAATTACATATGTATGTAATTTTTCCATTACGTCCTTTGGTTATTTCTGCGACATACGTCTTCTGTTATTACGAGCTGCGCGTGTGCCTGGTTTTCTCGTAGTACGTCTTCTAGTAGTGCGTCTTCTAGTGGTACGACGACGAGTAGTACGCGGCGTTGTGGAAGAACCACCAGCAGGGGTTGTGGTGGATCCCCCAGCTGCAGTTGTGGTTGAACCACCAATGGCAGTGGTTGTAGAAGCTCCAGCGGCAGTGGTTGTAGAAGCTCCAGCGGCAGTGGTTGTGGAAGCTCCGGCGGCAGTGGTTGTGGAAGCTCCAGCGGCAGTGGTTGTAGAAGCAGCGGTTGTAGAGGCAGCAGTTGTGGAGGCAGCAGTTGTGGTAGCGGCAGTTGTAGTATCAGCTGCCTGTCCATTGGCAGTGAACCTGCATGCGACCGAGAGAACCAAAAGGCTCACAAAAAGTAAACGTGGTGTGATCATGATTTTAGCTTTGCAAAATTTTGCGACTGTGTTTTCGACGTCAATTGCAGCAACTTTTATACGAAACTTAAGCCAAACTAAGATGTTTCAATGTTTGCTATTTTTCCTTAAATTATCAAAATATATTTTTTTACCCATCATATATGATGTAGGAAATGGTTATGTACACATTGGAACTCTCTTTCAAACACCTGATCAAACATTTCTAAAAACTTCAACGTAACTATACGGTTTGCCAAATACTTACACATATTTTGCGTCTACCTTGAGGGTAAAAACTACTTTAAATGAAAATACAAGAGACGGCTGTGATGATATCTTTATTTTCTGCAGACGACCATGACAAAAGTCTATGAACCTGGAATGTCCGGAATATTTTAAGATAATAGTACATTTACACCGCACCAAGGTTCACAAGAGTATTATATGTTTGTCCACATAACGGTAATACGTAATGGCACAAAATAATCGAGACAGATATAGAGTTCCATATATGAAATTTCTTAGGCTGAAAAAAAAGTTCATTAAGGCATGTCCGTCCGTCTGTAAAAATTAAGATATTTGCATGAAATTTTGTATACGAGTTACTTTCTGGTCAAAGTAGGTTGCTTTTGAAAATGGGCGAAATCGGATGACAACCACGTGGCATTTTTGAAAATTCGAACGGTCCTAATTTTTAAAGTGATTACGATAGAACTTTGGCACAAAGCATACTAGTATCGTTGGGAGTATACTTTTATACCAGTATTCTGTAATTTTGTCTCATATCAAGTCACTAATACCTCAATTATGTAAGCTGTATCTAGTCACTAATAGAGACATTTCGTTGTCTATTTCATATTTGATACAATTTGGTATTCAGTGAGCTGCCTCACATCTCTAGTCTCAATAAAGAGTCACTAATTTGTCATCTGCGTGTAGGCAGGTAACAAAGAAAATTAATTAAAAAAAATTTGTTAAAAAATTAAAAAAAAAGTGAATTTACGAATTATAAGTAGGTATTTAAATGTTAAAAAAAAGTTAATTAAATTTGAAAAAAATAAATAAAAAAATAAAAATTTACTGTTCGAGGACCGGCACTTGAACCAGCGACCTCCCGCGTCATAAGCCGGACGCCTAACGCCTGGGCTACATCGACATCTATAGGGCGGGTGTCAAATGCGTTACTTAAAATTTATGCAATGTTTGTATTCACCACACCTTAAAATGAGCGAGAGAGAGACTGTGGTAGATTTCTTGTATCAGTATTCTGTAATTTTGTCTCATATCAAGTCACTAAATTTGAGATATGTCATTAGATACAATTTTTGTGACTTGAGATGATTCCGGTATTCTATAAGAGAAAGTCACAAGAAATCTACCATAGTCTCTCTCTCGCTCATTTTAAGGTGTGGTGAATACAAAAATTGCATACAATTTAAGTAACGCATTTGACACTCGCCCTATAGATGTCGATGTAGCCCAGGCGTTAAGCGTCCGGACTATCACGCGTGAGGTCGCAGGTTCAAGTGCCGGTCCGCGAACAGTAAATTTTTATTTTTTATTTAATTTTTTTTTTAGTTTAATTAACTTTTTTTAAACATATAAAAACTTCTAATTCGTAAATTCACATTTTTTATATTTTTTTCAATTTTTTATCGAATTATTCTTTCATTAATTTCATTTGTTACCTGCCTACAAGCTGATCACAAATTAGTGACTCTTTATTGAGACTAGAGATGTGAGGCAGCTTATACGGCTGATACATTAGCGCAAGTCCGAATTAACTGCGTTTTTGGGAGTTAACTTGAGCATAATCTTCATTAATTAATAAAAAAATTAAGAAGATTTGAGCAGTTTTAAAAAATTTGCACTGGCAACACTCTGTACATAAATACCCAACAACAGCAAGAAACACTAGGAAGTTAAGGTAAGCTGACAGATAGGCGTTGCGCTGGTTTGTAAAATCCGACTTTCGATAGCTAGATGTCGCCGAGGTAGGTAAGAATATGGTGCAATAACAACCAAAGTAGTAATTCTCAATGCTGTTAATCTTCAATTTTGTGTGTATCAGGGTAAAATTTGGATCTGATTAAAGAAGATTTATTGGAGATAATCTTCGTGTGTGTATCCATAGCATAAGTTTATAACTTTTTAAAAGTCTACTGAAAAAATGGTGCCTAAGAAACGCCTTTAAAATTAAAGCAGAACGTTTGCATACCTTTAGGCGTATTATGCATTTATACACACACATGCATATACATATGTATAGTAGGGTGATTCATTTTTGCAAAGTTTATATTTTTTTGTGCTCAAGCAAAATATTAGTGTTGAAACAATCTTACTTATCTTTAACATAACCATTAGACTGGGCATTTCTGAAGAGGAGCGTCATCTTCCTCGAGAGACAAGGGTCACTCTGGCTCAATTACGCTCTGGATACTGTAGCAGGTTAAACTCCTACATATCTAGACCAACCTAATGGAAATCAATGTAAACGATTAATCTTCCTTCAATATAAAGCCATATCGAGGCTATGGTTATGTTAGTGATAAGGAAGATTGTTTCAAGATTTAATCTACGCGTAGAGAAAAACATCTCAACAACTAGATAGATGGAGCAAAACT
>CAXKVI010000005.1:100453120-100463120 GCA_964058755.1 Campiglossa producta
TAATAAAACAAAAGACACTTTCGATTCAAAAGACTGGTGCTGAAACATAAGACATTATTTTCAGGAACTCCCCTAATCATTCCCATACCTTATTCAAAATTGTCGTATGGGTTCTAAGATCAAAATTAAGGATTCTGAAGTGAAGCAAAAAGCATTTTTATTCGGGATGGTACTCAGTAGCTTACGCTACATACATATATATCTTCAAATTAAAACACCTGTATTTATTTATAAATTTTTTATTTATTTATGTAAGCGTTTTTTAAATAATTTTCATAATGCAAAATAGTAAGGAATTATATGCATATTCCTATTTGTTTTCACCCGCTGCTCTGCTTTAACCCGTAACGCGCGCATTTTGATTCCTTCTACGCTGTTGATTATTCCTTCTACGCTGTTGCCTCCTGCGTTGTTGTCTTCTCCTTCTACGTTGTTGTTGTCTCCTTCTGCGTTGCTGTTGCCTTCTCCTTCTCCTTGCGGCATTGTTATTGTTACCATTACCGCCACCTGCACCTCCAGCAGCTGCACCGGTGTTACCTCCGGTGGCTGGTGGTGCTGGTGTAGCGGCTCCAGCAGCAGCTGTTGTGGTAGTATCTGCCCCGGCGGCTGCTGTAGTAGTGTCTCCTGCTGCTGTGGTAGTAGTGTCTCCGCCGGCGGCAGCGGTTGTAGTGGCTGCCGTTGTTGTAGTCGTATCATCGGCGGCCTGACAGTCGGCTGAGAACCTATTTGAGGTCGAGAGGAGCACAAGGCCCACTAAGAGTAGATGTAGAAGTTTCATTGTTAAGCTTGAAGGTTAACTGTGCTTCAAATTCGAGAATTGATAGCTTTTATAGTAAAAAATTTATTCAAAATCATAAGTGTTTATTATGTAGTAAATAACATATTAATAGTAAAAAAACAGTTAAGTAAACGTTGGCTTCCATAAAAATAGAAAGGCGCTTAAAATTGTGTAAAAACACTTTCAACAAATATTTTTAGCTGTTCTATTATTGTTTATTTGTTTTAAGATTTCTTTTTTTGAAAACAATCGCAATTGCGTAGTTTTCTGACTGTGGAAAATTTAGAAACTCTTGGTGGCATGAATTCCTACATATTTTGTAAGGTACTGCATGTTATTGGGATCTTAGTAAACTAACTTTCGCCAATGACGGGGGACCAAGTACAAATTCAAGTTCAAAATCAATCTTGCGTACGATCGATCTAGGTCGGTACACTTATCGGGCGAGTGACCCATGGCACCTACATACCTCATGGTTGACGACTTTTCTGCTCAAGCCAGAGTACAATTCGTTCAGATTCTTTCTCTCGAAATCGGCAGATAACTCTGAAATCGGGCTAGTTATCAAAATAAAGGTTATTTTAAATCTTAAGTTAAAAGTCTAGTAATGCTTAAGTAAAAGCTGCATTCAGTTCCACTCAGCAGTTTTTGAGTGATACGAGTACAAACATACGCTCAAACAGCCAGACTGACAAAAATTTCCAATTTTATTATATGACTAGTAATACTCGGTGCGCGTTGCTACGCCAAGGAAATACATCTGAATAAGTTTTTATATTTTTACTATTTCTCGTAAGATACATTATCTCATACATATTTTATTAAGGAGAAACGCCAAATATCAAGCTCAGCGAGTCATAAATATGATTGTTTAGAATATATCGTGGCCTGGTAAACTTCCTGGAAGTAAAATTATCTCACACTTTAACCTAAGCCTAACACTACCTACATACCAAATTTCAAGTAAATCCAACCATCTATACGATAGTTTAGAATAAGTCAGTCGCAGTGGACCCAGTTACCGGAAGAAAATTTATCCTATATATGAGTCTAAGCATATAGCTATCTACACATAAAATTTCAAGCAAATCGAGCCATAAATACGATTGTTTAGAACAGATCGGGCCCTGGTCCACTTCCCGATAGTTTAGAATAACTCAGTCCTGGGTCCACTTTCCTACATACATACATACATACTTACATCCAATTTTGTATATGTACATTGTACATATATAGAAGAGATAGGTTTCTATAAATCTTTTCATTCATTCAACAGTTAGTCAATCAAATCAAATAATACTTTGCTAGCTTAGAGCAACTGGGTATACAAACACAAATTTATTCGGCTATATTTGCATTTATACATCATACGCCTAAAAGTATGCAAAGTGAATGCTACACAAATTCTCTTGTCATTTCTTGAACATTTCTTAGGTATAGTTTTTAGGGGATGTTTAAATTGTCTTAAATTTAGTTTAGCCTTGGCACTAGCACTGATTAAAATAGAATTTGATGCCGCCAGTTCTAGGGAGTAAGAGTAAAAACTTTTCGTCTATCAGAAGTTGCAGCTATGTTTAAGAAGCTAAAATGGCAATATCATCAGCATCCGCCAACTGATCATCGTTTCCAGTATCAGGCTGGAGATAGGAAGTTGCCTTGTCTAAAGGATCGTTTAGCTTCAAATAGATGTTTGCTCGACGTAATTTGGTATAGCAGTCCACGTTTTGTAGCGAAGCTGATTTGAAATGGATGAACAGGTCGTGTCTGTCGCTTCTATTCTGATTGATCGTAGAATTACCAATAACAAGGTTCAATCTACCTGTTGACCAGGGGGCTCCAGTCTTTGGCACAATAAGATCGATAGATACATTAGTGCAACTCCGTCAGGCTAGTCAGATAAGTTCCGGCCTCCTACGACTATATTTTGTATAATATTTGATACATGTTTCTTGTTTTATGATTTTTTAGCAGGAATTTTACAATAGTCGTTTAGGTGAACAAAGGTCCCATTGTCAGTAATTAATATATCGGGTCTAGAAAGAAGACGTCCTGAATAATTGCTCAAACTTATGACCATCCAGTACGCTAGAGCTATAGCTAGATGTTACTCTGTTTCTAGTGGCCGAAGATAAATGTGGTAGATATGAGCGGAAGAACCTTAAGGGGTTTTCATAAGGGGTGTCTGGGAACTGTATTAGAGAAAGTCGGCTCTGCTAGCATATTGAAAGGAGTTTTCTAACTAACTTCTTGCCGTCACTTGGGAGTTAGGTACTTCTTAAGTATCGCATAAGTGCCGGTAGTTTGTGTTTTGAATACATATTGTCGAATTGCTATATAAATATCAGACAATGCCTTGGACTAGAGCTATCGTGATCGCCTGTGATGCATAGGGTTCAAATTTCGACTCCCGTTAATGATTTTTTTTTTAATTTTAATTTTTTTTTGTAATTTTTTCTATCCCTGATTTGTGTGTGCACCAACGTGCTGCACAGCTAGCGAAGAGCTATAAAGAAGAAGGGATAATTTTGGGATTGTTTCGGGATCATTTCTGGATTATTTTGGTATCACTTTAGGACTATATTGGGACTGTTTTGGAATCATATTGGGATCACTTTAGGACTATATTGGGACTGTTTTGGAATCATATTGGGGTCATGTTGGGATCCTTTTTTGGATTATTTTGGGGTCATTTTGGGACTATTTTGGGGTCTGTTTGGTGTCATATTGGGATCAATTTGTGATCATTACGGGATTACCTTTGGTAGTCGTCAACCATGAGGTATGTAGGTGCCATGGTTCACTCGCCCGATAAGTGTACCGACCTAGATCGATCGTACGCAAGATTGATTTTGAACTTGAATTTGTACTTGGTCCCCCGTCATTGGCGAAAGTTAGTTGTCTAAGATCTCAATAACATGCAGTACCTTACAAAATATGTAGGAATTCATGCCACCAAGAGTTTCTAAATTTTCCACAGTCAGAAAACTACGCAATTGCTATTGTTTTCAAAAAAAGAAATCTTAAAACAAATAAACAATAATAGAACAGCTAAAAATATTTGTTGAAAGTGTTTTTACAAAATTTTAAGCGCCTTGCTATATTTATGGAAGCCAACGTTTACTTAACTGTTTTTTACTATTAATATGTTATTTACTACATAACAAACACTTATGATTTTGAATAAATTTTTTACTATAAAAGCTATCAATTCTCGAATTTGAAGCACAGTTAACCTTCAAGCTTAACAATGAAACTTCTACATCTACTCTTAGTGGGCCTTGTGCTCCTCTCGACCTCAAATAGGTTCTCAGCCGACTGTCAGGCAGCCGATGATACGACTACAACAACGGCAGCCACTACAACCGCCGCCGCCGGCGGAGACACTACTACCACAGCAGCCGGAGACACTACTACAGCAGCCGCCGGTGCAGATACTACCACAACAGTTGCTGCTGGAGCCGCTACACCAGCACCACCAGCCGTCGGAGGTAACACCGGTGCAACAGGTGGAGGTGCAGGTGGCGGTAATGGCAACAATAACAACGCCGCAAGGAGAAGAAGAAGGCAACAGCAACGCAGAAGGAGACAACAACAACGTAGAAGGAGAAGCCAACAACGCAGGAGGCAACAGCGTAGAAGGAATCAAAATGCGCGCGTTACGGGTTAAAGCAGAGCAGCGGGTGAAAACAAATAGGAATATGCATATAATTCCTTACTATTTTGCATTATGAAAATTATTTAAAAAACGCTTACGTAAATAAATAAAAAAAAAATTAATAAATAAATACAGGTGTGTTTTGGCTTCACTTCAGTCTCCTAAATTTTGATTTTAGAACCCATACCTTGGCACAGTTCCCAATGTAAACGAAACTTGGGGCGTACCACATTATCCCCAAAATCAAAATCCCCAAAACCGAAATCCCCTAATTCAAAATCCCCAAACTCAGAATCCCCAAAATCAAAATCCCCAACACGAAATCCCCATTTTATGTGTGAAATAAATTCAAATTGGTTATTGAACTATTGGGTCTGCAGGTAATGAGTTGGCTATTTTGCCATTGAAACTAATATGCAGCATTAGCTAAGTCGGTTGAGTTTCGTTTACCACGCAGGGCGTGAGGCCAATGTCTGATCTATGCTCAATATATTTTTTTAAATTTTATATAATTTTTTTTACATTTTTTTTGTAATTAATAAGCTGCTTGCTTTATAACTGCATTCTGTAATTCAGTCCCATCTCAAACCACTTAATTTGAGATATTTCCTTATGCCCGTATGACACTACGTTTTTTCTTTGTATTTTTTCCTATTTTTCTATATTTTTCATAACAACAGTTTACAAAGAATAAAAAAAAAAAACAAGAAAAATACATCAAAATAAACATTTGAAATAACAATAATTCCCACAGATCCACATTTTTGTAGAGAGCTTTGGTTCGCCGGCAAACATCTTCAATCACCATCTATGCCGTATGTGCTAAAAAAGTTATTCGGTGTCAGAGGTCAAAATTTTAGGTTTTCTGGAGCCACCTTTTCTCCCTGCATAATTAAAGAAAAATTAAAATAAATTTAGTTTATCTTGTAAAACAAAAAATCCCACAGAGCCAAATTTTTATCAGGAGCTTAGGTTCGCCCCTGGAACAAAACTGCAAACGTCTCCATCGATCCGATTTGTGCGAAAAAAGTTATTCGGGACGGAAGTCAAGAAAAATCCAAATTTGAGGTTTTTTTTTATTTTTCTCCAGTTTTGACCCCAAATAACATTTTTACACGCTAATCTTGTATATTCAAAACATGGGGATTTTATGTTTGGGGATTTTTGTTTTGGGGATTTAGTGGCACTCCCCGAAACTTGTCGTTAAAGGCCTTATGTTTCATGAAAGTGTCTTTTATTTTATTATATTTCAATTATTTTGTTTTATTTCAATTTATATTAAAATTTTTATTTTATTTTATTTTATTTTATTTTATTTTATTTTATTTTATTTTATTTTATTTTATTTTATGTTATTTTATTTCATTTTACTTTACTTTATTTTATTTATTTATTTTTTTTATTCTATTTTATTTTTTTAGTTTTATTTTATTTTACTTTATTTGGTTTTATTTTGTTTTACTTTATTTTATTTATTTTTTATTTTATTTTATTTTTTTTAATTTTATTTTTTTTTTATTTTATTTTGTTTTATTTTATTTATTTTATTTTATTTTATTTTATTTTATTTTATTTTATTTTTTTTTATTTTATTTTGTTTTATTTTATTTATTTTATTTTATTTTATTTTTTTTTTATTTTATTTTTTTTTATTTTATTTTGTTTTATTTTATTTATTTTATTTTATTTTATTTTATTTTATTTTATTTTAATTTTTTTATTTTATATAAATAGATTTCAAATGACCCCAATATGGTCTCTTCTTTTTGTGGTTCTTCGCTAGTAGTACACCACGTTGGTTAGGGTATGTAAAAAAGTCTAAATTACGATGTTTACTATTAATAAAATCGATTGAAAAGTTGAGAATAAAAATGGTTAAAGTTAAAATCTAATCACAACCCTAGTTCAGGCCCTGTTCTTCATCACTATCACCTATAAAGTTAGATAACGGTACGTAAAAGTAAATATAAATCGATAAAAAAATCCATTTCTAATTATAATAATTTTTTTAAAATTATTATGCATAGATGCTACGATCTGGTATCCCCCTAAGCATATAAACAAATCCAAAACTAAACGAACAAACCCAATGCTTGCATGTACCTACCTGTCTCTTTTTGTTGCTCATTCTCATCTACCGATCGCACTATCCAAATACAATCCATAAATGTATCTGCACAACGAGACGGTTCGTTCACTGCAAGCAAGATCTGGTTTTTTTAGTACGAATGTGACGAGTACCTAAACACGACTTGTTTTGACGGCGGATCGTTTGTGTATTGGAATGCCAATTGAGTGCAGTTGTTTTTCTTCTATACATTTTGTGAAATACAAAATTTGTGTCAATTAGTTGCATACTAATTTGAAATTAATATAAAAAAAAGTTACCATACGAAGAAATGCACAGATTTTGAAAAGTATTTAAAAAAAATTAGTGCGAAAAAAATTAATTAAAGTGCAGCAAAGTTTTACAAAAAAAAAAACGACTTGCTCTGTAATTAAAAGCTTGTATAGCAAATTTGAGAAAGTTGTAGCATACATTTGGTTTTTGTTGCTGCATTGCATTGTTTGTGTGATGGGTATCTAAAGAAACCGGTGAAAATTGTGAGATGCAAGCAAAGTGTTGATGTGTTGCAGTGAATGTGCTTGATTGTGCATCGTGGTGAAAATACGAATTGTTTGAAAAATTAAAATAAGATAAAAAATTGATAAAAGTGAGTTGCACAAAAGAAGTTGAAAGCATAAATTGAAAATATTTAACAAATAAAAGAATCAAAATTCAAGTAAAGTTGTTTTTTTTTGCTGATTTTGCTGTTGAACTGCTGTGATTAAAGGTAAGTAAATTATCGAATATTTTATCAATTTTTAATGCTTTCAATTAAAAAATAAAATTTTTGTTTTCAATTTAAAGTTTTTTTCAATTAAAATTTTTTTTCTTTTTTTTTTTTCATTTAAAGGAAATTATATTTTAAAAATTATTGTAAACATTTTATGTTCTAATTAAATAACAAAATTTTTTTTTTTGTTTTCGAATAGATTAAAACTTTTTTTAGTTAAAATATTTTTAATTAAAAAAAAAATTTAAGTAAAAAGAATATTTTTTTAGTTAAACAACTTTTTTTTTATTATAAAAATTAAATTAAAATAAAAAACAAACAATAAATGCTTTAAAAATTCTTGAAAAAAAAAAAATAATTTCAACTTTTTTTAATTAAAAAAATTGTATTTTTTAATTAATTTTTTTTTTCAATTTTTATCTTTTTTCACCATTTTGTATCTATTGGATTGTAGATTAAAAAAAATTATATACTTTACTTTTACTTTTTTAAATTAAATTATTTTTACCTACTTAATTTTTTTTTAATTCAATGACTAATTTTATTTCAAAACTTTTTTAAGAATTTTTTACGAGTTTTTATTTATTTCTAAAAATTAATTAAAAATAAACAGCAATAAAAATGCCTTAAAAATTAAAAAAAAAATTATTTTGACTTTTTTAATTAAAAAAATTTATTCTTCAATTAAACTTATTTGTTTACAATTTTTATCTTTTATTTTTAATTAAAATAAAAAATTGTTTACTTTACTTTTACTTTTTTTAATTCAAAATTTTTTTTACCTACTTAAATTTTTCTGAATTTCAATGATTTTTTTTTATTTCAAAACTTTTTTAAGAATTTTTTAGGAGTTTATTTTACTTAATTAAAAATATACAGCAAAAAAATGCCTTAAAAATTAAAAAAAAAAAATTAATTTAACTTTTTATAAAATATAAATTTCATTCTTCAATTAAAATAATTTTTTTTTACAATTTTTATCTTTTTTTAATTAAAAAAAAATTGTTTACTATACTTTTACATTTTTTAATTTCAATTTTTGTTTACCTATTTCAAATTTTTATTTTTAATTTCAATGATTTTTTTTTTAATATCAATGATTTGTTTTTTACTTCAAAACTTTTTTAAGAATTTTTCAAGGTTTTTTTTTCGTATAAAAATTATTTAAAAATAAACAGCAAACCAGATTCTTGAAAAAATATTATTTTAACTTTTTTTAATAAAAAAAATTTGATTCTTTAATTAAAATATTTTTTTTTTCACAATTTTTATCTTGTTTAAATTTTTTTTACTTTAAATTTTATTGATTTTTTTTATTTCAAAAATTTTTTAAAAATTGTTTAGGAATTTTTATTTACTCTACTTTAGCTGCTGGTTTGAAAACGACCTATCTTAGAATTTAAAAAAAAAAAAACGCCATCTCAACTATTTTTTGACATAAACTGCCAGTTTTTGAACTTAATTTAGTGAATTTTGAAACTAATTTTGAAAAAGGTGTTCTAGAACAACAATTCTGAGAGAGAACGTTTTTCAAACAAATTGCTTTTTTGAAAATATTTTATTTTTGTTTTTTTCAGAAGTGGAATTTTAAAATATAAAGTAGTTTGAATTAGATTTTGTGTCAAAGCCTGTTTTATGCAAGATCACCCTATTTAAGTTGCTGGCTTGAAAACGCTACTATTTATTCAATTTTCTGGGTCCTATTGCTAGTTTTGACAGTGCAGTTTTACTAAAGAAACTACCATTGGATTGTAGGTCTTTGCTATTGTTCATGCAGGGTTGGCAACCAACCACCTGTTCCCCTTACATTGTCTGGTTTCATGTTCCATAATGTGATGATATTTTCTCACGATATTTTAGTGGACATACCCAAACTCATTTGAATACATATTTACATTTTTAAGTACAGTATGAGAGTTTACCTTCATGAATGCATAAGGGTGGTTCTTATTTGTAGGAAGATAGTTTTAACTTCAGATTTCTTTACCGCTGCATCGAAAGAAGTGGAACTTTGTCCCCGTGCGACTAGTCATGTCCATCGACCTGCCTATTTTTTTGGACACGAACGACTTTGAGAGCTCGAATCAGGAAACTTTCTAGAGCCAGCTTTGTAATCAGGTAGACTACATTTCTCTATCACTAGAGACTGTATTTGCTTAAACACGGCTATGTAGACAGTATAATTCTTTGTTGTTCTTTGGAGCTGGCTGCAACCTAATGTTATCGTCAGCCAACCGAGCGGCGCGGAAACACTGTTCAGAGCTAAAAAACGAACATTTCCTGGAGTATTTCCCTCCGAAAAGAGCTCGTTTCGGAGCGAAACCCCGTTTTACGAGAGCACCGAAAAGGTAAGTTCAAGAAGTCGAATTTTTTGCGGAAGCTACCTATCGAATTCTTACCATTTTCTCATCTTCGTTCGGGGAAAAACTGTTCCCCGAAAACGTGACGTCCATGCTGACACCAATATGACACTTCGGAAAGTGGCGAAGGAGCTATCTCTAGGCCATGGCATAGTCTGATAGCAATTTAACAATATGTATCTATTCAAAATACAAAGAACCGGCACTTATACGACTCTTCTGGAAGTAACACCCAAGTGACGCCAAGCAGTTAGATGCGCGATATTTATGGTTTTTGTTGTTGTACAATGAAAAGCACCTTCTAGAAGTTACGCGGGCTTAACTTATGTAATATGGAAGAGAAATCGCTTTGGATTTTTTTAAGAAATAT
>CAXKVI010000005.1:100468120-100495620 GCA_964058755.1 Campiglossa producta
ATTGTAGCACTGAATAATTTTTTTTCAACATGAATCCCAATGATAAGAGTCATGTTAATTTAACAGGGTAATGTTAATTTACCAGGGTAATGTTAATTTACCAGTCATAATAATTTACCAGAGTCATGTTAATTTACCAGAGTCATGCTAATTTACCAGAGGCATGTTAATTTACCAGAGTCATTTTAATTTACCAGAGTCATGTTAATTTACCAGAGTCATGTTAATTTACCAGAGTCATGTTAATTTACCAGAGTCATGTTAATTTACCAGAGTCATGTTAATTTACCAGAGTCATGCTAATTTACCAGAGTCATGTTAATTTTCCAGGGTCATGTTAATTTACCAGAGTCATGTTAATTTACCAGAGTCATGTTAATTTTCCAGATTCATGTTAATTTACCAGATTCATGTTAATTTACCAGAGTCATGTTAATTTTCCAGATTCATGTTAATTTACCAGATTCATGTTAATTTACCAGAGTCATGTTAATTTAACTGACTCAAGTTTATTTAATAGGGTGCCATGTTAATTTAATAAGAAGCCATATTTATTTAGCAGAGTCATACTTGAAAGCAATTTTTGGTGCTTTAAAAAAGGAATGTCGAGTCTACTCCAATGGAACGCACTGTATAAATTACTCGCTAGTACACAAAATTTGGATGAGATAATATTTAAAACTTCTCACACCCCCAGTGCAGTAAAATTCTGAAAATTCACTCGGCTATGAGGTTACATTGTGCCTTTTATATTTATTCATAGTTTTCTACTTAGAAACATATTTATTTACATGGCCTCGCTTGCTGCTTTACATATTTACCACATCTCACACAATGACCTCGCTTCTAAATCATTTGTTATCTTTTTGATAGGAAACCGCGTTGCTTATGTTACCTACTCTATTTATGGACTAGCCTACAGTATTTATTCTATTCTTTATTTACAATTGTACTATTCACACATTCACACTTATGGTAAATGCTCATTTCGTTGTCATTTACGCATTGAACAAGCTTAACGTAGAGTAAAATAAAATTTTAATTATAACACAAAAGTTGCATTAAAACGAACATAAAGTGAGTAGTGACTATTGCACTTGAAAGTGAAACTATTGTCAGCTGTTTAGTGTGCTTTATTTGTTTATTTTGTATTTAATATAAACAATGAATTTATTACAGACATTCAGACGAATATTCATATTTGAACAAATGTTTATTTATGTTCGTATTTATAGACAATAAAAGCCACGACTATACTAGCTGCTATCTAAGTAGAAAGTGGAAAACCCTGTAGGAAAAAAATTGGATAATTTAATTATTAAATAAGTCGAGGTCATTAAAGGTGTTTAATTTTAAGAGAAACAAGATTTTATTCCAAATTAGTTATGCTACAGACAAGTATACATGTTAATTTAACATGAAGTCATGTTGATTTGACAGGAATTCGTTTTCATCTAACAGAAAATCATGTTAATTTAACAGAGAGCTATGTTCATCTAACAGGAAATCATATTATGTATTTTGACAGGATGTCATGTTAGTTTAACAGGAAGGCATGTTAACTCAACACGAAGTCGCTTTGTTTTGACATTAAGGAATATTAGTTGAACAGAAGGCCATGTTGATTTAACAGGATGTAGTGTTAAAATAACATGAACTATAATGGGGAAAAATTAGAGTATAATTAAACAGAAAATAATATTATTTACAGAAAGAAATGTAAATGTAAAACGAAGTCTTGTTGATTTGACAGAAAAACATGGTAATTTAACAGGAAGTCGTGTAATTTTGACAGGAGGACATATCAATTTAACAGGAGGTCATGTAAAAATATCAAAAAAAAAAAAAAATGTTGATTTAATACGAAAATTCTTCGGGCTAACAGGAAGTCATGGTGATTTAACAGGAAAACATGTCATTTTAAATGAAAGTCACTTTGATTTTAAAGGAAGTCATGTTAAATAAAAATTAAGCCATGTTAATTAAAAAAGAGATTATGTTAATTTATCATGTAGTCGTGTTAAAATAATAAATTTTAAAAAAGTGTTGATTTTACAGGAACATTTTTCTGGGAAAGGAATATTATTTACAGGAAAAAATATTAATGTAACATGAAGTCGTACTGATTTGACAGAAAAACATGCTAATTTAACAGGAAGTCGTGTAATTTTGACAGGAGGTCATATTAATTTAACAGGAGGTCATGTAAATTTTATAAAAAATCATGTAAAAATATAAAAAAAGTGCTGATTTGACATAAAAATTCTTCCGCCTAACAGTTAGTCATGGTGATTCAACAGGAAAATATGTTATTTTAAATGAAAGTCACTTTGATTTTATACAAAGTCATGTTAAATTAAAAGGAAGTCATAATAAATTGTTATTTTAACAGGAGGTCACGTAAATTAAGAATGAGATTATGTTAATTTATCATGAAGACATGTTAAAAGAAAAAACAACTTAAAAAAGTGTTAATTTTACATGAAAATTATTCTCAGTGTACCCGTTTCAATTCAATTGCTATTCCTAAAGGGTACCTTGCCTAGTACAGTATAACCAACCACACAAAACAAGATAGAACGACTTCATAAACTTATTATATTGTATTTATGTAGTTCGATTGTCAATGCAGTGTAAAACAATAGAAGAATAGAAAATAATAATAATGACAATCAGACATGACAACAAACTGCAATCAATGGCCCAATTTAGCGTGACTGACATTTTTAGGTAATCACTAAATATTGATTTAACATACTTAATTTAACTAATGTAACAATTGTTTCAACAGAAACTAAAGACAATAGCCTATTAAATAGCCCATTACACTATGACAGCTATGCTAGTTTTTGATGCTTGAAAATATTTTTGGGAATTTTTCTATATGCTTATGCTAAACGACAAACGGCTTACATAAATAAGAATTCGTCGTTTCCCTATATTGAACAGTTAGCCAAATAGCCATTTCCATTAAAGTAATCATTAAACTTCACCTTTGCATAGTTTTTAATCGTTTGGGTTGAGTTCATTTTACCTTGTCTGCTGGTGATCCCTACCCATATACCCACTTGCTTTATCTTAGCAAAACTGTAAATGACAGTAAACAATGAGCGAAACGACTTTTCCACTTCCTTAAGCTTAGTGCATGGGCTTCAAGAAAATATTCACATAATATTTTATGCTCTTCCAACTGAAAAGTTATTTATAGCACAAGAGAAAGAGAGAGAAATACAGCCAATAAAATAAAACAAAATAAAATAAAATAAAATAAAATAAAATAAAATAAAATAAAATAAAATAAAATAAAATAAAATAAAATAAAATAAAATAAAATAAAATAAAATAAAATAAAATAAAATAAAATAAAATAAAATAAAATAAAATAAAATAAAATAAAATAAATAAAATAAAATAAAATAAAATAAAATAAAATAAAATCGAGGATAAAAACAAAAAAAAAAAAAAAATTTAAAAAAAATTAAAAAAAAAAAAAAAAATTAAGAAAATATAAAGAAAAAGAGAAAATATAAAGAAAAAAAATAATAAAATAAAATAAAAATAAAATAAAATAATATAAAATAAAATAAAATAAAATAAAATAAAAGAAAAGAAAGTAAAATAAAATAACATAAAATAAAATAAAATAAAATAAAATATTATAAAATAAAATAAAATAGAATAGAATAAAATTAAAAAAAAATTAAATAAAGATAAATAATATAAAATTTAGTTAAAAAATAAAATAAAATAAAATAGAATAAAATAAAATCAAATAAAATAAAACAAAATAAAATAAAATAAAATAAAATAAAATAAAATAAAATAAAATAAAATAAAATAAAATAAAATAAAATAAAATAAAATAAAATAAAATAAAATAAACTAAAATAAAATAAAATAAAATAAAATAAAATAAAATAAAATAAAATAAAATAAAATAAAATAAAATAAAATAAAATAAAATAAAATAAAATAAAATAAAATAAAATAAAATAAAATAAAATAAAATAAAATAAAATAAAATAAAATAAAATAAAATAAAATAAAATAAAATAAAATAAAATAAAATAAAATAAAATAAAATAAAATAAAATAAAATAAAATAAAATAAAATAAAATAAAATAAAATAAAATAAAATAAAATAAAATAAAATAAAATAAAATAAAATAAAATAAAATAAAATAAAATAAAATAAAATAAAATAAAATAAAATAAAATAAAATAAAATAAAATAAAATAAAATAAAATAAAATAAAATAAAATAAAATAAAATAAAATAAAATAAAATAAAATAAAATAAAATAAAATAAAATAAAATATATTACAAGAAAATAAAATTAAATAAAAATAAATAAAATAAAACTGAATTAAAAAATAAAACAAAAGGTAAATAGAAATGAAATCAAGTTGTATTAAAATAAATTAAATAAAAATAAGTTAAAATTAATTAAAGCTAATTAAACTAAATTAAATTGAAATGAAAATTTATTTCTTTAATTTTACTAAGAACTGTATACCAAGCTTAAACAAAAGGTTGTGCTGCATCTAAATGACTGCCAATAAAAGACAGCTGTAAGTAAACCCGTTGAGAAAAAGAAATGGTATAATAGTGATGTTTTTTTTAATAGTTACTAGCTTTTCCTCGATTTAGCACATGCTCTTCCAACTGAAAAGTTATTTATAGCACAAGAGAAAGAGAGAGAAATACAGCCAATAAAATAAAACAAAATAAAATAAAATAAAATAAAATAAAATAAAATAAAATAAAGTAAAATAAAATAAAATAAAATAAAATAAAATAAAATAAAATAAAATAAAATAAAATAAAATAAAATAAAATAAAATAAAATAAAATAAAATAAAATAAAATAAAATATATTACAAGAAAATAAAATTAAATAAAAATAAATAAAATAAAACTGAATTAAAAAATAAAACAAAAGGTAAATAGAAATGAAATCAAGTTGTATTAAAATAAATTAAATAAAAATAAGTTAAAATTAATTAAAGCTAATTAAACTAAATTAAATTGAAATGAAAATTTATTTCTTTAATTTTACTAAGAACTGTATACCAAGCTTAAACAAAAGGTTGTGCTGCATCTAAATGACTGCCAATAAAAGACAGCTGTAAGTAAACCCGTTGAGAAAAAGAAATGGTATAATAGTGATGTTTTTTTTAATAGTTACTAGCTTTTCCTCGATTTAGCACTGCAATCGACTACAACAACTTTGCGCCTACCCTGGAGTCAATCCAACTATGGTAAACTACCAGTTACGTACTAGTTCAAAAAGCATTGAACCAGGACTAGTATAAATTCAACCAGAAATTAAAAGTTAAAACGAAAAAGCATCTGTGAATTATAAGAGAAAAATGAGGCAAACGAACCATTTGAAATCATTTTTGGATTCTTCTGCAGAAATTTATTTTTCTGACTAGATTGACGTTTCACTGCATAGTCTCTTCTACTGCCAATTTTATTTTTATCGTTTTATTTGGCAACTTTCTTTGTTATATCAAACATCTGAATGCATTTTGAACTTGTTTTTCTTCAACTACTTTTTTTATAGTAGTTTTTATTTCTATTCGCTATCAATTGTGTGTCGCCGCACACAAAGTTGGTGTGCGAGAAGTGTCTGCTCTGTGGTAGTGGTGGTGGCGGTGGCGCACATTCACCTTCAGGTTCAACATCACAATGTTGCAATAAGTGCAGTGTCAACGAGTGCAATGGCACACCAGCAGGCGCTGATTGCTAGCGACTTGCCAGCTCAGCTCGTCAGCATGTGAAGTGCACGCAATGCAGCTGTCTTTGCATTTTCAAAATTGTTTGCAACTCGCATGCAAGCAACCTCATGTGGATGATGATGATGATGATGCTGATGATTTTAATGATGCATTTTTCTTTACGTACACATATGTGTCTAACCACAAGTGCATATCTGTGTTGATATTTAAATTTTTTTTTAGATATAACATAACGTTAAAAATATCAGGGACCGTCGATTTTTATTGTTTTTAATACCATTATACACGATATAGTTTCTTGTATGTCCACATATTTTCAGCACAAATTGTCGGATTTCGAAATCGATATTTGGTTGATTTCCCGTTGATCTTCATAATTACTCCAAAGGAGGTGCTAACTTTTTTTTTAAATAAAAATTATAATATTCACGTTCCCTGCTTGTAATATTATTGCATGCCTTTATTATTCTTTTATAGATTTTTTAATGGGCGTTGCTTTTCTTTGATGTGGCGAACATGTAAATTTAATTAGTTTTATGTTTCATTTTTTCTATAAAAATTAGATAATTTATAAAAGCTTCGTAAGCAAATTAACTCAAAATGCATGCCATTAATTTGATTTTGAATTTTTACTTTTTACTTGTACATGTTTTAGTTGTACGCTCGTTTTATAGCCATCATGTCACGCAAAATAAACACTTAGTGTATTAGGACTTTGGACTCACTCACGCCACAAGACGTGGTATTTTGTGTGTGACTCACCGCTTTATATTTAATTATATTGCCATTACTGCAAAGAAGAAAGCAAGATGTGCATCACCTTACATGAGCTCTGCTGTTAAACAACGTCGAAGTTCTTATAGAGATATTGTAAATTTAAAAAAAATCGAATAAAATCACATAGCATAAATTTACTTAACAAGACATAACATAGCATAACATAACATAACATAACAAAACACAGCAAAACATGACATAACATAACAAAACATAACATAACATAACATAACATGACATAACATAATATAACAAAACATAACAAAACATAACACAACATAACATAACATAACATAACAAAACATAACATAGCATAACATAACACAACATATCATAACATAAAATAACATAACATAAAATAATATAACATAAAAAAAAATAACATAACAAAGCATAAGAGAACATAAAATAATATAACGTAAGATTAAAAAATATAACATAGCAAGACATAACAAAGCATAGGTAATACGCATAACATAAAATAAAATAAATCAAATTAAAAAAAAAAATAATAAAGTAAAATAAAGTAAAAGAAAAAAAAATATAATAAAATAACATAGAATGAATCAAATAAAATAACATAATATAGCTTAACGTTACATAACACAACAAGGCATATAGAACATAAAATAACATAACATAAGATGAAATAACCAAACATAGCACAGTATAACATAGAATAATAAAATAAAATAAATAAAATAAAAAGAAAATAAAAAATATATTAAAACAAAGAAAATTACATTAAATAAAATAAATAAAAAACATAACATAACATAACGTTGCATAATATAAATAAAAAATAAATTAAAAAAAAATAAAAGAAAATTACATCAAATAAAATAAATAAAAAACTTAACATAACATGCCATAACCTTACATAACTTGACATAACATTTTTAACATAACGTTACGTAGCATAAAAAACATTAAGTAACATAACTTGTTTCAGCCAAAGGAAACTAACGTTACATACGTAACTGGGCGTACGTAATCTAACATAATATAATACAGCACAGCATAACGTAACATATCATAACATTCAATAACATAAATATTACAAAATATTTTAAACTAATATTAAATAAAATAAATTAATAAAAGTATGCCTGCACGCCATCTATCGCCCATTTAAGTTTAGAGATATGTACTGGAATTATAGTAAAAGAGCTAATTTATTCCAAACCCTTTTCAGCACCCTACTACTCGCAACCAAATACCAATCGAACTTTTCGCTGTCATCCACTTAAACTTGTTTGTGGTGGCGCACCGCTGAGTTGAATGCTTTTTTCGCGTTTGCTATTACAATTAGCACACCAACAAACACAAACACACACAAACACACACACACACCCACAATTGCCCATAGCAGAAATCGCACCTTTTGTCACCAACGGGGGCCGCCACTGTACGCCACCGCATTCCACATGCCATTGCGCACTTTCTTAAAAACTCTTTGAGTTGTGTGGCGCTATGCCCAATACAAACATACATACATATACACAAACGAGTGTAGGAGAGCGTCGTAAAAATGCGTTATGCCGCAACGCATTCGTCCGCATCTATTTGCATTCGTTATGGCTGAATGTTCGTGGTACGTTTGCGTGGTGGCGCGGCTTGTTTATTTATGACAACGTGCCCCTTAATTTGCAGGCTGGCGGTACCTACGATCGGGTTTACTTTGGAATTTATTTCATTGCTGTGTATTTTTGCTTTCATATTGACTTTGGCTTACAATATACGTATGTATGTATAGCGTTGTTGTTGAAAATTATTGCACGATTTTGTTGTTTGGAAATTGTCAAAGCTGTTGGTGGCTATGGTACCAATGGATTGTCATCATTACTCGACTCGATTTTGGCTCGTCGCCAATTTTTTGTTTTCTTTTACATGAAAAACAAAAACTCTGATACTTAAATGTCATTTCACAGAATTGTTGGGTGTTGGAGTGGATTTTGTTTATCTCATTTTATTTGTTTTACCTACTTAATATTTTGTAAGAAATATGTATTAGAATAAATTAAATAAACATGCGATTGAGCAATAACTTGGTGGGCGCGGGGCTTTGCTTACATTTTTGAGTTTTACTCGTATTGTGAAAGTGAAATTATTTTCGAAATGATTTCGGAAAGCAAAAATAAAATAAAATTTAACAAAAGGAAAAAAAAAAATAAAAAAAAAAATATAATAAAAAAAATTAATTTAACTAAAAAAATTAAAAATGAAATAAAAAAGAAATGAAAAACAAATAAAAAATTAAAACAAAAAAATTTATAAAATAAAGTTTATTAAAAAATAATAATAAAAATAAATCAATAAAATAAAATAAAATAAAATAAAATAAAATAAAATAATTCTTCTTTTTAGAAGGGGTACCGTTCTTACATAAATATTGAGAGATTCACAAGTAAACTTTTTATAAAACTTATAATATCACTTTTTTTTATTTCAGCTTTGTCACAATAACCCACCAATGCAAAAAGCAGTAAATAGCCTTAAATAAAATAGGTGAGTTTTTTCCTCAGATTTTATTAATCCATATATTTGAATCACTTACAAATATAACACACAGAAAAATGGCGCTGGTAAAATCAAAAAACGTGAAGTTTACCAAATTCTGTTAAATTGACCAAATTTTGGTTATTTGGACGGAACTTTTTGTTGAAGCAACTGCATTAAATTGTTGATTCAACAGTCATACATAGATCTGTCAATTTTTAATTAACAAAATTTGGTTAAACTTTTGTTGATCAAAATAAATTTTGTGTTAAAACAACAACATCTTCTAGTTAATTCAACTGCAATTTATTGCATCATCCCATTAATATTAGTAGAACTGACAAAGTTTTTGTTGATCTGAAAAAAATTTTGTGTTGAAACAACAAACTCCCGCAGTTAATTGAACAGAGAGGGAACTCTCATTAATGTTATAGAACCAAGCTGTAATTGGACGCAGGCAAGCATATGTTTACGATGTCATCATGGTAGACACGTCCATTTAGCAGTCAAATAGTGTGTACTCGATTCTCGGTGAAGGCAAAAAAGCAACATGAGAAAGGTGTCATTTAGAACAAGCTCTGGTTAGACGCTGGCAAGCATAAGTTGACGATGGCATCATGGTGGACACCTGGTTTGAGCGTTCAAAACACCTGGGCTCGATTCTCGGTGAAGTCAATATAAAACTCTGAAAAATATTTTTTTTTTCTTTTTTTATTATTTTGACTACTTTTGGTGTTAAAATAACACTTATTTTAGCATTGAATAATGGATAAGAACTGATCGTAATTAATTAATTGAATTAACCCATATTTCGGTTGATATGACAAGCTTATTTTTCCCTGTGTATGTATATATCTTATACTCATTTTCCTGAAATCATCAAATTTGCACTATAAATAAAAATAAATTAATATCGAAAATCGTGTATTACAACAATCAATAGCTGTGAGTTGAATGCATTTTTTTGTTCTATTATTGGTGTATTAAAAAGCTTTCATTAGCTGAGTTAATGTGATGAAACAAACGTATTATAATCTTTGCTATGCCACACTTATGTTGCCTTAGTTAATTCAGCAATGATGTCGAAACATTTCATGCATCATTTGTGGCTTTAATAGCCTTGAAGAGGATGGTAATAACACCATCACTCGATAGTTCATTAACATCGAAGTACTCATATAGGTTTTAATGATGTAGTATTTATGTATGTACATATATTAGCGCATTTATTATTTATTTATTTTATTTTGTTCTAGGAAAATATTCAATAGTTGCATAAAATAAAGTAAAAGAAAAAATATAAAATAAATTACCTTTAAAATAATTAGGAAAAATAAAATAATACAAATTAAAATAAAAAATTAAATAAACATAAATTAAATTAAAATAAAAAATTAAATAAACATAAATGAAATTAAATAAAATAAAAATTAAATAAAAATAAATAAATTGAAGTATAAAATAAAATAAAATAAAATTAAAATAAAAAATTAAATAAACATAAATGAAATTAAATAAAAATAAATAAATTGAAGTAAAATAAAAATAAAAAAAATAAAAAAAAAATAAAAAAAAATAAGAGAAAAGAAAAAAAAAAAAAATAAAATAAAGTAAAATAAAATAAAATAAAATAAAATAAAATAAAATAAAATAAAAAAAAAATAAAATAAAATAAAATAAAATAAAAAAAAAATAAAATAAAATAAAATAAAATAAAATAAAATAAAATAAAATAAAATAAAATAAAATAAAATAAAATCAAGTAACAAAAATAAAATAAAAAAAAAAATAAAGAAAAAAAAGTAAAATAAAATAAAATAAAATAAAATTAAAATAAAAAATTAAATAAACATAAATGAAATTAAATAAAAATAAATAAATTGAAGTAAAATAAAAATAAATAAAATAAAAAAAAAATAAAAAAAATAAGAGAAAAGAAAAAAAAAAAAAAATAAAATAAAGTAAAATAAAATAAAATAAAATAAAATAAAATAAAATAAAATAAAAAAAAATAAAATAAAATAAAATAAAAAAATATAAAAAAATAAAAAAAAAATAAAATAAAATAAAATAAAATAAAATAAAATAAAATAAAATAAAATAAAATAAAATAAAATCAAGTAACAAAAATAAAATAAAAAAAAAAATAAAGAAAAAAAAGTAAAATAAAATAAAATAAAATAAAATAAAATAAAATAAAATAAAATAAAATAAAATAAAATAAAATAAAATAAAATAAAATAAAATAAAATTAAATAAAATAAAATAAAATAAAATAAAATAAAATAAAATAAAATAAAATAAAATAAAATAAAATAAAATAAAATAAAATAAAATAAAATAAAATAAAATAAAATAAAATAAAATAAGATAAAATAAAATAAAATAAAATAAAATCAAGTAACAAAAATAAAATAAAAAAAAAAAATAATGAAAAAAAAGTAAAATAAAATAAAATAAAGTTAAATAAAATAAAATAAAACTAAATTAAAAATAAAATAAAATAAAGTAAAATAGCCGATTTTTCTAATGCTCTTTTGCGATTTTAGAATTACCGTAATCACAAATATTATTAAAACCTTTAACTATTTTCTCTTGAAAAATCTTGTCATAAAATGTGATAATTAAATACTTGATATACCATTAAATGAAAAGGTCTAGATGTTATTTTACAAAACGAATAAACATTTTAATGATTATTGTTATATGCTTCACATTTATTAAACGAAATTACAGCAAGAAGTAAGAGCTGCCCACTTTCAGGTACATTCAGGTACACAGTCCGAGAAAATGTTCGGCAAAAGTGGGTTAATTTAAGTGCACAGTCTCTATGATAAGGATGAAACTTAAGAATTTTTTAATGTTTACAATTCAGCGCAGGTACATAAAGATTAACACTTGCAATATTTATCTCACAAAAAAATGAGTGCATAAATAAAGCGAGGAAAAAATTTAAAGCTTACGATGCTACGATAAGCAATTATAAAGTGTTATCTTTGTGAAAATAATTTGAGCTTAATTTATTGCTGTTTATATTTATTGTTAAGCGAAATTGTCTTACTAACGGGATATTGGGGGGAAAATAAAGCTTTAGAACATGTTTAACAGTGCTGCTCAGGTCCTATACACCTAAAGCACTTTTTTTGTGAAAGAAATTTTCATTTTGAATACATAAACAATCAATTTGAAAGTGTCTGGAGTTTCATATGAAAGAGCAAAGCAAAAGCCCTTTGCTATGAAATTTTCTGAGTAGGACTGTTTAAGATGATTGAATATATATAGATCTATGATACCAAATGATTCACGGTATTGTATGCATCTCTACTCGACCTCGCTTCATCAATTTAACATTTTTTCTAAAAATTGTCTAAAATCTTAAAATTTATACAATTTCCTTTGATGCTGTTTGTGATCTGCCAATACCCTTGAGGTGTCAACGCAGATAATACTCCTCCACTTTTCATCATACAATCGAATTGAAGTAAATATTTTTTGACCTTCTCGCAAAATGCGAATAAAAGTAGTTTGTTGTTTTTACCATATTCGTGTTTAAATGATTTAGTATCTTCAACCGAAAAGCAGAAAAACATTGAAATTCAATCAGATTTGTAGTAATTGTGATTTGTTGACCTTATAGGGAAACTTGTCACATTTAAGGACAGAATGGCTTTTTATCACACAACAACTCTGTGTGATTGACATATTTTTTTCGTAATTGTGTTAAAATGCATAAACTCCTACATATGAATGTATATCTGTATGCACGATTGTATGGTTTTTAAATCCGTTTGTTTCTATGTTTATCACAATATCTACTTATTGTGTAATCGTATGTATTCTTCCGTAAAAAACAACTTGCGATACGAAAATTATGCACGAATTTTATTACAGGCTAGCAGATGCCCACGACTTTGTCTACGAAACTTAACAAAATGGACGATAAATATGATGTTTTTAATGTAATTATTATATTATATTTTAAACCATTTTATTTTTTATTTTAATTTATTATACCTTTCATGAACATGAAATGCTATTATAACTTTGGTCCGATGTTTGTAAGTATGAGAAGAAGAAGAGATAGACTCATCAATAAGTATACCGAAATTATCAGGATGACGAGATGAGCTGATATAGCCATGTCCGTCTGTCCGTCTGTCTGTCTGTCTGTCCGTCCGTCTGTCCGTCTGTTTGTACGCAAACTAGTCCCTCAATTTTAGAGATATCTTGATGAAATTTGGTATGGAGGCGTTATTTTATATGAGAATAATCATTCGTCGGAACCAGCAAGATCGGGCCAAAACTACTCATACCTCCCATACAATCGATTATTCCGATAAACGGATTTTGGGCTTTAACTCCTGTAATTAAACACCTAGGAACGTGAAATTTTGTAAGTATTGCTATTTTTATATGTGAAATATCGATGTTGAAAATCATCGTGATGGGATAAATATTTCACATAGCCCCCATACAATCGATTGTTCCGATAAACCGATTTTGGTAGATAACTCCTGTAATTATATAGGTAGGCACCTGAAATTTCGTGACTGTTGCTATTTTAGAATGTGGAATGTCGATGTTAAAAATCAATGAGATTGGACCAATATAAGACATCGCCCCCATATAATCGATAGTTCCGATAATTTCGGTATGAGCTTAAGTTAAATTCACACAGGCTGTACTGGGATCAAACAGTGAAAATCGTGACGCTTATTCATGAAAGGTATTTAGCCTTCGGCACAGCCGAAGACAGCTTTCCTTACTTGTTTTTTTTTTTTAATTTTAATTTTTTTTGTTTTGTTTTATTTTATTTAACTCCACTTTATTTAAATTTAGTTTATTTTTTTTATCTTTTAATTAATTTTTTTTTAATTTTTGGTTTATTTTTCCTTAATTTTATTTCGTTTAGTTAAATTTTTTTATTTTACTTCATTTTATTTTATTTTATTTTATTTTATTTTATTTTATTTTAGTTTATTTTATTTTATTTTATTTTATTTTATTTTATTTTATATTATTTTATTTTATTTTATTTTATTTTATTTTATTTTATTTTATTTTATTTTATTTTATTTTATTTTATTTTATTTTATTTTATTTTATTTTATTTTATTTTATTTTATTTTATTTTATTTTATTTTATTTTATTTTATTTTATTTTATTTTATTTTATTTTATTTTATTTTATTTTATTTTATTTTATTTTATTTTATTTTATTTTATTTTAGTTTATTTTATTTTATTTTATGTTATTTTATTTTATATTATTTTATTTTATTTTATTTTATTTTATTTTATTTTGTTTTATTTTTTTATTTTATTGTATTGTTGATAGTTACAAATTTGAAACTGTGAGGGACTTCGTCTATTTGGGAACCAGCATTAACACCGAAAATAATATCAGTCTAGAAATCCAACGGAGAATCACTCTTGCGAACAAGTGCTACTTTGGACTGAGTAGGCAATTGAGAAGTAAAGTCCTCTCTCGAAGAACAAAGATCACGCTCTATAAGTCTCTCATCATACCTGTCCTGATGTATGGCTCAGATTCATGGACAATGTCAAGAGAAGATGAGATGGCCCTTGGAGTATTTGAGAGAAAAGTTCTCCGGAAGATTTATGGTCCTTCCCGTGATGCCGACGGCGAGTATCGAAGGAGATTTAACGATGAGCTGTACGAGCTTTACGCAGATCTGACCATAGTCCAGCGAATTAAAGCCCAAAGGCTCCGCTGGTTGGGTCACGTCATGCGAATGGACAAAGAAGCTCCAGCCCAGAAGGTTTTCTAATCGTCACCCGAATTCGGCAGCAGAGGAAGGGGGAGGCCTCGACTGAGATGGAAACAACAGGTGGAGGATGACTTGAACTCCCTTGGGGTTTCCAATTGGCGTCAGTTATCGCTAAAAAGGAATGACTGGCGTGCTTTGATAGGCGACGGCCAAAATCGCTTAGGCGGTTAAGCGCCAATAAATGATGAAGATGTATTGTATTTTACTTTATTTTAATTTATTTTTTATTTATTTTTAACTTTTTAACTAGTGAGTACGACGGCGGCCGCCGTGGTGTAGCAGTTAAGTGTTCGGCCTTCTACACCAAGTCGTGGCGGTTCGATGCCCGGCAAAAGTAACATCAAAAATTATTTAGAAAAAGAATTTTCATTTTCATTTGCTTTGCAACTGCCGTTCGTACGACAAAAAATAAAAACATTTTTTTTTTAATCACCCTATTGTACATAAATACATACATGCATATGTTGGTATTTGAGCAACATTTTTCTAAAACCAAGACTCTAAAACACCCATTAAAATCCCATTGTTTTCTGCTGATGCAATTACTTTAGTAGCTAAAAGCACCAGTCGTTTGGCAAATTAGTGCTAGACCGTTGGTGGCAAGTTTTGATTTTCTAGTTCTATTGTGTTGCATTTCGTTGCTACTCTGATTTTTTCAAAAATGTAATCAATCAATCAAAACAAAAAAGACAAATGACCACAAAACTGAAAGGAGTTAACGCTTTGGGGGGCTCTTTGTTATATTTTTCTTATGTGCGTATGTGTTCATAGAAAAGTAGGAACATACAGAAACTGATATGTTTATATACCAATGCTAATGACTATAATGCTGTAAGCACTCAGAATGCAATGCATTTACAGATACACTGCTGATCAGCTGAATGGGTTCAAAGATTTTCGTAGTTTCAAATAATATTTGCGTTAATGCTGGAAAGTCATCAAAATATTTAGTGATCAATTTGCTAGCCAACGAAAAATTAAGTTTGCTTTTATTTGAAAAAAAAAAAAAACTCTTGCAATTATATTAAAATATGTAAACTCATATAACAGGAATTATTTTTTCCGAAACAACGCCTTCAGCTCAACTGAACCAAGTCAAATGTACATATGTACATATATATATATATAATATATATAATAAACTCACACATACATATGTTTATGTAGATGCCCTTTCACCTATGCAAGTGCCACTTACCCAAGCTGTAGGAGTATTATACAAATTAACCGTAACCATGGTAATGAATAGAAAATACAATCGAGCCTATAAATAAGATTTCTAGGAAGTCATGAGATTCAATAAACTAAAAGGAGGAGAAGGGCAAAATGAAGGAAATTATAAAAAAAAAATAAAAAAAAATCACAACTGTTTTGTTGAATTAAGTATTGGATTAGTAGTGGTAACCAAGGGATTTCTGGCAGGTGAACAGAAATAATGAAGTATATGTAAATAACATACCTACACACATATGTATGTATTGCACTAGGTATATAATAAATAAATAACGGGCATGTATGCTCTACATGAATGAAACAATAGAACAATAGAAACAGCTGCAAGACTAACAGTCACAAACAATTTTCTCTCTCCATGTTAGCTGATGCAAAGACGATCACGCTGTGGATGAGGTACATTGGAAGTAAATATGAAAAAAGCCAAGAATTAACTTTCCGAAATATTTCAAGGTCCCAGAGCCGCCAGACACCACTTATTTCATAATGGATGATTATGAAAATCCAGAGATTTGAGGTGTCTGGCTGAAAAGATTTGAGGTGTCATGGGATGAATACTAAAAATGATTGATACCACTTAAGAGTAGCGTTCTAAGACACATACATATGTAAAGGCCCCAATGATAAACGGCCAAAGTTGGACAAACTCGTCTAATCATCATACATTATAAAATAGGTCATGTTAAGATGATTTTTTGGCGACTTTGACCCCTAGGCGCTTGTCATAGGAACAACTTTCAAATATTTTCATTCTTCCTAGATTCGAGGAGGATTATCCTGGAGTAGTGGTTTTATCATCTATTATAAAATAGTGATGACTGGCGGCTCTGAGATCTCACTTTTTGCGCAAATTTTTGGGATAAAATCATTGTAGACCGGCCAAACGCAATGCCAATTAAGACAAAAAATGATAACCTTAAGTGCCACACTATTTTGCGCGCATTTATAAAAGTTCATACAAACATACATACATATATGGCTATGAATGTAGTAGTCATTTATGTTTACTGCCTCCTTTACTTTTATTGCAGGTGCCGCAGATTCCAAGAGGTATAGCTGACCTGTTATACAAACATATAAATCACTGTAGTAAGGGGATGATGTTTAATGTTTATTCGAGCAGCTGCAAAACCAGTTTCAACGCTTGCTTAATTTTTTCGGCAATGTTGAGATAAATATCTTGCATGAGTTTTAAGTCGTCTAGCGTTTATGTTCATTAGGTATGTTATTTTTTTTTTTTTTTATTTACTTAAAGAAGGCGAGAGCATACATGAGATTTTGAGATTTTGTAGACTTTGCATTTAAATCTTAGACGATATTTATTTGATTAAAAAATGCTAGGAAAAAAAAAATAAAGTGAAAAAAATTAAAAAAAAAAAAATTAATAAAATAAAGCGAAATAAAAAAATAAACACAAAAAAACTAACAAAAAAAAATTAATAGATAAAACAAAAAAATAAAAAATTATTTAAAAAGAAAAATAATAAAAAATATTAGCTAAAATTATAAAAAAAAATATTAAAAAAAAAACTAAAAAAAAAAAAATGAAACTTAATGAAATAAAAAAGAAAAATTAAATGAAGAAAAAAGTAAAAAAAAAAACATATAAAAAAAGAAATAAAAAAATTAAAATTAATAAATTATAAAGGAATAAAAAAGTAAAAAAGTAATAAAATTAAATAATTCAAAATAATAAAATAATATAAAATAAAATAAAATAAAATAAAATAAAATAAAATAAAATAAAATAAAATAAAATAAAATAAAATAAAATAAAATAAAATAAAATAAAATAAAATAAAATAAAATAAAATAAAATAAAATAAAATAAAATAAAATAAAATAAAATAAAATAAAATAAAATAAAATAAAATAAAATAAAATAAAATAAAATAAAATAAAATAAAATAAAATAAAATAAAATAAAATAAAATAAAATAAAATAAAATAAAATAAAATAAAATAAAATAAAATAAAATAAAATAAAATAACATAAAAAAAAATAAAATAAAATAAAATAAAATAAAATAAAATAAAATAAAATAAAATAAAATAAAATAAAATAAATTAAGATATAATAAAATAAAATAAGCTTAACTAAAATAACGTAAAAATAAAACGAAATTGGCAGAACATTTTTAAATAAATATATAGTGCACTCCGCCTTACTCTGACGTTCTTGCACAGTATTACCATTCAATTATTGTTTGACTTCTTTTATCATGCTTTGAGCTCCCGCATAGTGCAATCCACACCTTTCGATATACTACAAAGGGCACCAATACATGTTCATGTTTGTTCTTATCGTATTCATAAAAAGTATGTATGCATGCTAGCAAATAAAAGCCAGTGTTCCCATTTTACTACAATTGTAATAAATTTACTACTTTTTGCAGGAAGACATTGGCTGTATCACTAAAAATGATATTGTATTCTCTTTAAACTAGAGCAGTTCTGAAATGTTCAAAAGTTAAAAATAGTGATCATAAAAATTACACAATCTTCAGACCAGTTAGTGTTTTGTGTTTGAATTGGATTAATATTTAACTAGAATTGAATGTTTTTCGAAATTACAAAAAAAAACTACAATTTTCAACATCTACTGCTGATTTTTGGCCAAATCTACTACACTCTTTTGGTATTGTAGGCTGGGAACACTGATTTGAAAGATGAATGTAATACTTCCACAAATAAATAAAAGTGTGTACGTATGTTTGCCTTTATACCTGCCAGCAAATTTCACGATTGCCGCTGCTCAACAGTTTTGATTCCTGGAATTTAATCAAGGTGCAACGCGCTTGGCAATAAGACATGAAAAAAAAAAAAAAGAGAAAATAAAATGTTTTGTATTGACTTCGTTGTCTGGCTATTGGACCGATGAAGCAGTGTGGCTGATGATGAAAAAACCAACTGCTGCTTTTCTTGTTTACACTCTTTGCTCAATTTGTTGTTATTATTATGATAGTTATTTTCTTCTTCTTTCATATCTCCGCCTCGCGATGCGATGTGGCTAACAAACGTCATTAACTTTAACTGGGTGGTGTTATGTTGTTGTATTTTTTTCTTCTTCTTTTCTCAAGATCTGTGATAGACACTTTATACGTAGTTTTCCAACTCTAACTTTTAACTTACTTAAATTTCAAAGTATTGCCTTGCTCGTTAGAGCCCTACAGTGAATTAGTTTTTAATGTAAGTTTGTTTGCAGGTCGTCGGCTTTTGAAACTTTACACACGTTTTTAATGTTTTTACTAAGTTAGGAGGCAAATGGTGTTAAATTATTTATACCCATCTGCAATGTTATTTTGTTTTATTTTACATTATTTTATTTGATTTTTTTTTTTCATTTTTTAAATTTTACTTTTACTTTCTATGAACGAGTTACTTTTTATGAACGAGTTACTTTTTATGAACGAGTTACTTTTTATGAACGAGTTACTTTTTATGAACGAGTTACTTTTTATGAACGAGTTACTTTTTATGAACGAGTTACTTTTTATGAACGAGTTACTTTTTATGAACGAGTTACTTTTTATTAACGAGTTACTTTATATGAACGAGTTACTTTTTATGAACAAGTTTCTTTTTATCAACGAGGTAACGAGTTAATTTTTATGAACTAGTTACTTTTTATCAACGAGGTAACGAGTTAATTTTTATGAACTAGTTACTTTTTATCAACGAGGTAACGGGTTACTTCTTATGAACGAGTTACTTTTTATGAACGAGTTACTTCTTATGATCGAGTTACTTTTTATCAACGGGTTACTTTTTATCAACGAGTAACTTTTTATCAACGAGTTACTTTTTATCAACGAGTTACTTTTTATCAACGAGTTACTTTTTATCAACGAGTTACTTTTTATCAACGAGTTACTTTTTATCAACGAGTCGCTTTTTATCAACGAGTTACTTTTTATCAACGAGTTACTTTTTATCAACGAGTTACTTTTTATGAACGAGTTACTTTTTATGAACGAGTTACTTTTTATCAACGGGTTACTTTTTATCAACGAGTAACTTTTTATCAACGAGTTACTTTTTATCAACGAGTTACTTTTTACCAACGAGTTACTTTTTATCAACGAGTTACTTTTTATCAACGAGTTACTTTTTATGAACGAGTTACTTTTTATCAACGAGTTACTTTTTATTAACGAGTTACTTTATATGAACGAGTTACTTTTTATCAACGGGTTACTTTTTATCAACGAGTAACTTTTTATCAACGAGTTACTTTTTATCAACGGGTTACTTTTTATCAACGAGTTACTTTTTATGAACGAGTTACTTTTTATGAACGAGTTACTTTTTATGAACGAGTTACTTTTTATGAACGAGTTACTTTTTATTAACGAGTTACTTTATATGAACGAGTTACTTTTTATCAACGGGTTACTTTTTATCAACGAGTAACTTTTTATCAACGAGTTACTTTTTATCAACGAGTTACTTTTTACCAACGAGTTACTTTTTATCAACGAGTTACTTTTTATGAACGAGTTACTTTTTATCAACGAGTTACTTTTTATGAACGAGTTACTTTTTATCAACGAGTTACTTTTTATGAACGAGTTACTTTTTATGAACGAGTTTCTTTTTATTAACGAGTTACTTTATATGAACGAGTTACTTTTTATCAACGGGTTACTTTTTATCAACGAGTAACTTTTTATCAACGAGTTACTTTTTATCAACGAGGTACTTTTTATCAACGAGTTACTTTTTATCAACGAGTTACTTTTTATCAACGAGTTACTTTTTATCAACGAGTTACTTCTTATGATCGAGTTACTTTTTATCAACGGGTTACTTTTTATCAACGAGTAACTTTTTATCAACGAGTTACTTTTTATCAACGAGTTACTTTTTATCAACGAGTTACTTTTTATCAACGAGTTACTTTTTTTGAACGAGTTACTTTTTATGAACGAGTTACTTTTTATGAACGAGTTACTTTTTATCAACGAGGTAACGAGTTAATTTTTATGAACTAGTTACTTTTTATCAACGAGGTAACGGGTTACTTCTTATGAACGAGTTACTTTTTATGAACGAGTTACTTCTTATGATCGAGTTACTTTTTATCAACGGGTTACTTTTTATCAACGAGTAACTTTTTATCAACGAGTTACTTTTTATCAACGAGTTACTTTTTATCAACGAGTTACTTTTTATCAAAGAGTTACTTTTTATCAACGAGTTACTTTTTATCAATGAATTACTTTTTATCAACGAGTTACTTTTGATCAACGAGTTACTTTTTATCAACGAGTTACTTTTTATCAACGAGTTACTTTTTATCAACGAGTTACTTTTTATCGACGAGTTACTTTTTGTGAGTTTTCATAACCGAATATTTTTTACAAACGACCAGCTTTTTATGAGCGAGTGACTTAACACGAACTCTTTACTTTCGATGACTTTTTAAGAACTCCTTTCTTTCGACGAATAATTTACTTTTTACGAGTAGTTTTCAATGAACGAGTAACTTTTTACGAACTCGTTACTTTCAAGGGAAAATGTACTTTTTATGAACAAACAATTTTTACTCGACGAGTTACATATTTAGAAATAAAGTCTCCAATAGGAGACGATTTTTTTCGAAACTCGGGTTTATGAAGGTTTCACCCGCCACAATGGGGTATACAAATTTCTGTTTTGCCTAGCGCTTGTAACGTATTTTTAGTTCATTTTGAAACCTGAAAAATTCAATTTTGTTGCAACGCCGCTCACGAGGCGTAGCTAATTAAATTACATTGTGTAGTTTTGAATACAAAACCAAAAATGTTTAACCTATTTTCGATTCATTTTAAAGTGTTTAGCATAAATTATAAATTCATTATAAGTGCATTTGGTGCGGCTGAATGAATTTTGCGCATCGTTGCTATGCGTTTAAAATTTGAATGTTGATTCATTTATGTGTCATTTCACTAAGCAATGGGGAACAAAACTGGAATTGGAATATTTAATTAAACAAAATATTTGTATCTGCTTTAAATTCATAATCTATTAGTAATAGGATTAAAATTCAATCAAAATATAACTACCTTTGTTCCTATAATACTATTCAAGAAATCATCATCTCGCTAATGACCTACAATGTACTTAGCTACTAATAAATCGGATATCTGTTTTCATATTCTAAGCGCATTTCCTGTTTCCTTCATCAAACACATACAAAATCCCTGATTAACAACTCTTTACATGAAATAATAATGAAAATAGTCAACTCTGGCGTATGAGTCAATCAGGTGCATTTGTGTCACTTTATATCTTCCGATCAAAATAAACAAACAACAATAACAAAAATGCCTGTGAAAGAATAATAAAAAAGCCACTTTTATGAAAACATTTCAAAGCAAAATGTAAAGCTGCCCGCTTGGCTACCAAATAAAACAAAAACCATGACCGGAAATTTACGACGTCATTGTGGTTGAAGCTATGCAACCGGACGCTTGCGTAGATACAAATATGTAGGCAGGTATGAATATGGACATGTGAATGGCGGTAATGCTTTAGGTACACCCCAACATACATTGAGCTACTATTCCTCAAACCTTTGAAAAACTTTATAGTTCTAAAGTTGATATCCGACATCATTCTTCAATTTTTCTCCAACCTTTGAGATATTTTGATAACTGTATTTTTATAACTGTATTCAAGTTGATATCGAACATCATTCTCATATTTTATTTAATTTTAATTTATTTTATTTTATTTTAATTTATTTTATTTTATTTTATTTTACTTTATTTTATATTATTTTATTTTGATTTATTTTACTTTATTTTATTTTTTTTATTTTTTATTTTATTTTATTTTATTTTATTTTATTTTATTTTATTTTATTTTATTTTATTTCTTGCCGGCTTGAGGTCAGGGGTTTTTGTCTACACCAAAATGAAACTAAGTCTTTCTTTTTTGGTTATTACCAATATATTTCGGTAACCGTCCTCAGGGTACAATTATTACACGACCGAAATATATTGGTAATAACCAAAAAAGAAAGACTTAGTTTCATTTTGGTATGGAGAAAAACTCCTGACCTCAAGCCGGCAAGAAGAAGAATTGTTATTTTATTTTATTTTATTTTATTTTAATTAATTATTTAATTTTATTTTAATTAATTATTTAATTTTATTTTATTTTATTTTATTTTATTCTATTTTATTTTATTTTATTTTATTTTATTTTATTTTATTTTATTTTATTTTATTTTATTTTATTTTATTTTATTTTATTTTATTTTATTTTATTTTATTTTATTTTATTTTATTTTATTTTATTTTATTTTATTTTATTTTATTTTATTTTATTTTATTTTATTTTATTTTATTTTATTTTATTACAATTTACATACATATTATTTTATTTTATTTTATTTTATTTTATTTTATTTTATTTTATTTTATTTTATTTTATTTTATTTTATTTTATTTTATTTTATTTTATTTTATTTTATTTTATTTTATTTTATTTTATTTTATTTTATTTTATTTTATTTTTTTTTTTTTATTTTATTTTTTTTATTTTATTTTATTCTCAACTTGAGATCTAACTTAACTCAAGCCTAAATGTTTGTTGGGACATACATTTTTTTAGGGTGAACCGAAAACAAAAGTATTTTGGTATATTTAAATATATTTTATAAAACCAACTACGATGATTACAATTTCGACCTTGTTGAAGGGCCTTGTCAATCCGCTTTGTATTGTAAGAAAAAAAAAAAAAAAATTCTAGGCATACTTTAAATAACGACAGCGTTTCGCTTTGAGTATGTGCACTTAGGTAGGAATAACAATGAAAATAAAAAAATAAAAATAATTACAACAACAAAAATGCGAAAATATGCTTGCGATTTTCCGGCAAACATAATAAGCATTGGTTGGTGTAATGGTTACGCACTGCGGTTAGAAATTCCTCATCTCCTTGGTCGTAGGACCAGTAAAGGTGATGAACATTTTCTAACAATACAATACAAAGCAGTTTGCAGTTTGAAAAGACCGACCCTTCAACAAGGTCGAAGTTGCAATCATTGTAGTTGGTATTATTCCTTTCATTATTATTTTTTATTATTATTAAATTTTAAATTTATTTTATTATATTATACTTTATTTTATATAATTTCAGTTTATTTTAATTTATTATTTATTAATTTTTTGGTCCGCCCCTTTTCGTATCACCCTAATAGCGCCAACATAGATACCGGCATGCAACATAAGCAACATCAAAACTTAGCGTTTTTTAATTAGTTTTGAAAGGTGAAATGAAAAATGAGATTTCGAAAATTTACACTGCATTAACTTGTCAAAAAAAAAAAACCAGCGCCTACAGGGCTAATATGCGTTAAGTTTTTTCATTCAGTTTTTTTTCAGCTGTTGCATTCACTTTAAACAGGTCATTTGTTGCGTTGATTAAAAGGGTTAAGGCTGTTGCGTGTGCACGTCAGTAGACAAGCAACTTATTGTTAGGCAATGTTTTTGTTGTAAATGCATATTTTTGGGGAAATTAAATTTTTTGTGGCACATAATCAAGTACAATGTAACGGGAAATGATTTTGAGGGCGGGCGTAGACAGTGCGTTCAATGGGTGCATACTAAACAAGTGGATTTTGTGAAGTGCTGTTATGGACTTAGGTGAATTATATGAGGTCGTTGAGGAGAAATAACCGCACTTGTGTCAGGGGCAGAACCACGGGTGGGGTTTTCAGGTTCAAACCCCCCTTTAGGATCATCCACGGGGAGGGGTTTTTCAGATTCAATTCCCCCTTTGAAATCCAAAAAGTCATATTTTCCACAGTAACTTTTCCATGCGCATTAATCCTTGGAACAAGTACAATTAAAAAAAAAAAAATTATGTGATTGGAACGAAAATTATATCGGTTATTTTTATTTAATGTTTGCAAAATGTATGTGTGAATTTAAAACAATTTAAATTGTGTAGCAAACAGGGACGCATTCACTAAGTGGTTTTCCGGTTCAAACCCTTAGTAAAAATTAAACAAAAAACATAGTAGAAATTAAGCAAAAAATACAGTCAAAATATAGAAAAAATTACACGAAAAATATAGTAAAAATATAGAAAAAATTACACGAAAAATATAGTAAAAATTACGCAAAAAAACATGATATATACACAAAAAAATACAGAAAAACGAAAAATACAGTAAAAATATAGAAAAAATTTAACGAAAAATACCTAGGTCACACGAAAAAAATTAAGTAAAAATTACACATAAAATATAGTAAAAATCACCCGAAAAATATAGTAAAAATTACGCAAAAAATATAGTAAAAATTACACAAAAAAAATGATCTATAAACCAAAAATACAGTAAAAATTACGAAAAAAAATACAGTAAAAATATAGAAAAAATTACACGAAAAATACAGTAAAAATATAGAAAAAATTACATGAAAAATATAGTAAAAATTACACAAAAACACATGATATATACACAAAAAAATACAGAAATCGAAAAATACAGTAAAAATATAGAATCAATTACACGAAAAATATAGTAAAAATTACGCAAAAAGTACAGTAAAAATTACACAAAAAAAAACATGATATATACACAAAAAAGGACAGTAAAAAATACGCAAAAAATATAGAAAAAATTACACAAAAAACACAGTTTAAAATACGCAAAAATTAAGTAAAATTTACAAAGAAATATAGCAAAAGTTACGCAAAAAATGAAATAAAAATCACGCGAAAAATATAGTAAAAATAAAAAAATATAGTAAAAATTACAAAAAATATAGTAAAAGTTACGCAAAAAATGAAGTAAAAATTTCACAAAAAATATAAAATTTACACAAAATATACAGTAAAATTACGCAAAAATATAGAAAAAATCACACAAGAAACACAGTTAAAGGTACGCAAAAACTAACTAAAAATTACAAAGAAATATAGTGTAAGTTAGACAGAAAATATAGTAAAAATACACAAAAAATACAGGAAAAGTTCCACTAAAAATGTAGCAAAAATTGCATACAAAATTTTGGTACAAAATACACAAAAATAGATACAGTAAAAAGTTACCTGAAAAATATAGTAAAAATTAAAAAATTTATAATTTACATAAAAATACAGTAAAAATTATGCAAAATATATAGCAAAAATTACACAAAAACACAGTGAAAGATACGCAAAAATTAAGTAAAAATCACAAAAAAAATATAGTAACAATTACAAAATATATAGTAAGAGTTACGCAAAAACGAAGTGAAAATTTCAGAAAAATATGGTAAAATTACGCAAAAAAAGAGTAAAAATTACGCGAAAAATGTAATAAAAATTACACAAAAAAATAGTAAAAATTACAAAAAAATATTGTTAAAATTACATAAAAAATACAGGAAAAGTTACACAAAGAAATAGTAAAACTGCCAGCAAACTGCCAACTCATATTTTTGCGTTTACGTAATACACATTCGGTAACTTTTTAAACAATTTACATACATAAGTGATACCTTGAATCTGACAATGCCCATACTAACAAAAAGAGATATATTAAAGAAACTGTGAATAGAAAATGCCCGCGAAATTAAAGGAAAAAATTTGAACCACCCCCTTCTCGAAATCCTGGATACTCCACTGATTTGTGTATATATTAAATAGATACTGACAAACATGTTTACCTACATGTATATAATTATGCGGATGTGCCTATTAATATCTACATATGCCGCTACTTTAACTAGCTTACTGTAATCCCTTTAGCTTGTTAGTGGCGACTTCCATTTTAAACCATTTTTTCGTTCGTCTTGATATTATTACTTTCTTCATTATTTTACACTTTTTTCTATATCCTAGTCGAATACCGAAAATAGTGCAACATCATTGAAAAAAAAAACAAAAAAAAAAAATAAATACATTACACAACCATACAAAATTCTCATCATGTTAAGCAATAAAAAGCAAAGAAAAGAGACTGATGGAAGACCTACAAGACAAGCAAAGCCAATAATTATACAGAAATCCCGAGTCAAAACTATGCAATACCCCAGCAACATAATAAGGGTAATCATTTAATGTTGCAAACTTGTTGTATTTGTTGTAAACGTCGTGAAATGGCAGAATCGCAACTGTGCTGTCAATTTTTGTATAAAATTTGGGTTGCAACATAATGGCAACTATGCGAGCCTATTTTGTAAAAAATCGATAGCACAAAATCGGAATCATATTGCATCATTTCGGTACTTTTAGCGATACTCTCTGAACTATTTTCATTTCGGAACTATTTTGAGACAATTTCGGTTCTTTTTTTAATAATTTCGGTACTTTTTCGGAATATGTTTGGGACTTTTTTGGGATGATTTCGAGGTAGTTTTTGGGACTATTTTGAGACCATTCAGGATTTTTTTTGGATCATTTCTGGACTTTGTTGGGATCATATATGGACTTTGCTGGCATCATTTCGATATGATTTTCGGGACCGGTTT
>CAXKVI010000005.1:100500620-100508120 GCA_964058755.1 Campiglossa producta
AACCAGCTTCACTTATGTATATCCGTTGCAATAACTTCCGTTCATAATATATTTGCTAACGCCTGTGATCGCTCATCTCACTGGTTCAGTGTCTGTCATTCACCTTCAACTTGCCACAAATCACTTGTTTCCCGTGCAACGTCAACGCAAGCACGCATTGTCACCCACGGGTACAAAAAACGTGAATGTGCAAAATGTGAATAGCGAAGGAACATTTTGACGTTAAACTCAAAATTGACTATCCGCCCATAACGAGTGCAAGCAGTGCAATGCGTAAAGCATTGCAGTAACAATGTTGCCGCGTTGCGACGTCAAGAAAAAATGCAAGTAAAATGCAATCAACTGTAAGTGAATGTTGAAGAAGGGGACATAAAAAATACAACGGTAAATTCATTGAAAGCGATTGTCTGACTGCATAATATCCGTTTCGCATTTATTTTTCACATTTTATGGAGTCTGCTTTTGTTGTTAGAAAATTAAGATTCCTTAGAGAACCTGAGATTACTTCAACAAAGTCTGCAAGGTTAAGATTAAGTAAAAAAAATAAAACAATCGAAAAAAAAATCGAAAAAAATACAGAAAAAAAAAAATAAAAAAAATTAAAAAAAAAAATATTGTATTAAAAAAAATAAATAATAAAATAAATATGAAATAGATAAATAAAATCAAACAAAATGAAAAAAAAAAATAAATATAAAAAATTTAAATTAAATAAATAGGGAGAGACTATTTTAAATAAAATAAAATAAAATCAATTAAAATAAAGTAAAATAAAATAAAATAAAATAAAATAAAATAAAATAAAATAAAAAAATAAAATAAAATAAAATAAAATAAAATAAAAAAAAATAAAAAAAAATGTTTGACTAAAATGTAAAATTGATACTTTATTGAACATCTTTTGAACTAAAAAAATTACATTTCACTCATCACCTAAATATTGTTTGTCAAAGTAATTTTTTACTCATAAGAACCCAACCTTTACCTATATGTGGACTATACCAACTACGTTAATTACAATTTCGATCTTGTTGAAGGATCTTGTCAAACCGCTTTGTATTGTTGCTTGGAAATTTTTCATCACCTTTACTGGTCATCAAACCGAGGAGAGGAGATTCGGAATTTAACCGCAAAAATACAAGCGGTTTGACAAGATCCTTCAACAAGATCGAAATTGCAATCATCGTTGTTGATATTTTATGTAGCATTTTTCAACTTGTTTTCGCCAAAAACTCAAAAGAATAATTTGATAAAAATTATTCGACTGGTCAAAAGTCCACAAAATTTTCAAAGTTCATAAAAAAAATAAAATAAAATAAAATAAAATATAAAAAAAAAAATAAAATAAAAAAAAAAACAAATTATAATTAAATAAGATAAAATAAAATGATTTACATTTGGTACGAAGCTTTCAACACTACAATCCATCCTAACTTATATAACAATAAAAACTTAGACCACATTAAATTTATTTTAAAAATATTTGTTTTTCTTTTTTCTTTTACAGCTGACTACAGAGTAACAACTACCTGCCGCCAACATGCAACGTGCCACGCTTAAATAAACGAAAAAAAACACGTTTGTTAACCAACAAAGAAAAAGCTGTCAACTGAAGTTAAGACAGCTACGTAAACCACCGAGGGGAAAGCGCGAGCGCGAAAGGAGACTGATGACTGACTAGAACGCCAGTCAGTTGGAATTGCAATTACTACATATAACTAATATATATACTTTTTAACTTTGTGCAACACAGTGATTTTAATTGAAAACGTGCCTGCAACTGCCACATAGTTACAAACTTTCTACCAAACGAAAAAGACTTTAGAGAAAATTGTGTGCTCTTGCTTGCGGCAAATATGACTGTAAAGTTGACGAATTTTTTTAGCAGCAATGCGGCTGCGGGAACGTCGGGTATGGCTACGACACCCACACCGCCTATTATACACAGCACCTCCGCCGCTAATACTATTGGTACTAGCTACCAGATACAGCAACAGCAACCACAAAAACAATTATTACAACAACAAACCTATAATCCGTATTTAGCTGGTCATGCGGATGTGAATGCCATCGACGACGACGACGATGGTGACTTGTATGATGATGACAACATGTCACTATATTCGAATGCGACAAGCGCCAGTGGTATTATGACGCAGCGCGGTCATTCATGCAACAATTCACAACGTCCGCTGTTGGGCGAAAGAAAACCACCAAAAATGTTATTGTTGAGCAGTAGCAGCAATGGTGGTGGAACGAAGAAAAATAAAAAATCCTCAGCTTCATCGTCGTCGAATGGATTTAATCAACCGCAACAACGTCACTTGCAACAGAAGCAGCAGCGCCAGGCCAAACCACAAGCAATGCTGCAGCAATCGAAATCTTACATATCACCGTACGTGCAACAACAGAAACGTGATAGCGCCAAGGGATTGCATGGCTTTAATGATTTCGATATACTATCACAGCAGTACACCGAACATTTGCGCAGTAGTCCACATATAGGTAAGGGTTGGGTTATTATGAGCAAAAAAACTACTTTGACAAACAATATTTAGGTGATGAGTGAAATGTAATTTTTTTTTTATTTTATTTTATTTTATTTTATTTTATTTTATTTTATTTTATTTTATTTTATTTTATTTTATTTTATTTTATTTTATTTTATTTTATTTTATTTTATTTTATTTTATTTTATTTTATTTTATTTTATTTTATTTTATTTTATTTTATTTTATTTTACTTTATTTTTTTTTATTTTTTTTTATTTTCTTTTATTTTATTTTATTTTATTTTATTTTATTTTATTTTATTTTATTTTATTTTATTTTATTTTATTTTATTTTTTTTTATTTTATTTTATTTTATTTTATTTTATTTTATTTTATTTTATTTTATTAGGGTTTATTTTATTTTATTTTATTTTATTTTATTTTATTTTATTTTATTTTATTTTATTTTATTTTATTTTATTTTATTTTATTTTATTTTATTTTATTTTATTTTATTTTATTTTATTTTATTTTATTTTATTTTTTTTTTTATTTTTTTTTTATTTTATTTTATTTTATTTTATTTTATTTTATTTTATTTTATTTTATTTTATTTTATTTTATTTTTTATTTTTTTTTATTTTATTTTATTTTATTTTATTTTATTTTATTTTATTTTATTTTATGTATGTATGTTATGAGTTTGTGGTCATTAATTTGAGAATCTTTGAAACTTTGGTGGACTTTTGACCGTTTGTGAATAATTTTTTTTCTTAAATTATTCTATGTTTTTATTATTAGTGAACAAGATGGAAAAGTAACAACAATTTCAAGCTACCATGATTACGTAATTTCGGCCTTGCTCAAGGGCACTTATCAAATGGCTTTGTGTTTAGAAATTTTTCATCACCTTTTGTTGGTCATCGAACCAAGAACCAAGGGGATTAGGAATTTCTAAGCCCGCAGTGTGTACCTCTTACACCAAGCTGCGTTGAGATTATTGCTAGCTTATATCCATCATGCTCACTTAGTATGTATTCATTTTATTTTGTTTGTTTGTTTTTATACTACCTTATCGACAACTAGAGCGACATCAATCGATCGCCATTTATACTAGCAGTGTCAAGGATTTTAGTGCACCCCGTGATCATTTTACTGACAGCTGCAGCTTATTTTCACAGGGTGGCTTTTTTTTCGCTGTGTCCTGCGATTAATATGTATGTATGTTATGAGTTTGTGGTCATTAATTTGAAAATCTTTGAAACTTTGGTGGTGTAAGAGGTACACACTGCGGGCTTAGAAATTCCTAATCCCCTTGGTTCTTGGTTCGATGACCAACAAAAGGTGATGAAAAATTTCTAAACACAAAGCCATTTGATAAGTGCCCTTGAGCAAGGCCGAAATTACGTAATCATGGTAGCTTGTAATTGTTGTTACTTTTCCATCTTGTTCACTAATAATAAAAACATAGAACAATTTAAGAAAAAAAATTATTTTATTTTATTTTATTTTATTTTATTTTATTTTATTTTATTTTATTTTATTTTATTTTATTTTATTTTATTTTATTTTATTTTATTTTATTTTATTTTTATTTTATTTTATTTTATTTTATTTTATTTTATTTTATTTTATTTTATTTTATTTTATTTTATTTTATTTTATTTTATTTTATTTTATTTTATTTTATTTTATTTTATTTTATTTCATATTACTTTCTTAAATTTAATTTAATTTTATTGTATTAAATTTTCGGGTTAATATATCTCAGGATAAATTGAGAGTTGATGATTTAGGAAACATTTATGGAAATATTCCGGACTATTCCTAAATTGATTTAAGGAGACCGTTTGAGTATTATTACGGGATTATTTCGTGACTTTCCTGGGCCATTTCGAAGTTGTTTTCGAGTTTATTTTGGGAACGTTTTCTAGATAATTTCCGTGTCATTTTAAAACCATTTCAAGAACGACTGGGGTTTATTTCGGGACCAGTTTGTAACTTTTTTTTGTCATTTCGGGTTTATTTAAGAACATTTTACGGATAATTTCGATATCATTTTAAGGCCATTTAGTTAAAACTTCCGAGCTATTTGTAGTTTGCTTTTAGGATTGTTTCGAGATCGCTTGGGAACATTTTCTGGATAATTTCGAAATTGTCTAAGCAATAGTGTCGGAACTGTTTTCGATATAATTTCCTGACATTTTGAGGGTAGTTTCGGAACTTTTTCGGAATAATTTCGGGATATTTTTTAGATCATTTCGGAGTCGTTTACGGAATGGTCTCGAAACTTTTTGGGTATAATTTTGCAACATATTCAGAGTAGTTTTCAAGTTTCTATATAATTTCTGTACAGCTTATGGGACTAATCTCGGATGTGTTTCGGTATAATTTCGGGACAATTTCAAATAAGTTTAGAGATTATTTTCGGGATTATTTTGGGATTTTTGGATATGAATAATCTCGGAACTTTTTCTATATAATTTCTGGACATTTCGGAATTGTTTTCGGAATAATTTCGGAAATTATTCGGTATAGTTTCGGGACATTTTCGAAGTAGTATGGGATTGTTTTCTGATGGGATGGTACGGTTTGAAAACTATTATACCGAAAATGTTTCGAAATAATCACAAAAGCAATTCCGAAAATAGTCCCGATATGATCATCAAAGTCCCGAAAGCCTTATATTGGAAGATGAACGTTAACTTGCACATGAATAATTGAAATTTTATTAGCTATTCAAAACTTTTTTAATAAAAAATAACATTTCACTCAGCGCTCAAGTACTTTTGAATAAAGGATAAAAATTCATTTTTTTATTTCTTCGTTATTCCTCACTTAAAATTTTAAAAATTTACATTCTTGATATAGGTTACCCTTACGGCAGTCCCCCCTCGCCAACAGCAAAGTCGAATGATTTCGTATTCGATACGTTGTTAATGCCACAAAAAAGGCAGCAGCAACCTCAACAACAACAACACCAACAACTACAATATGCGAGCCAACAAATACTTGAAAATGCCATTAATGAGACGGATTACTCCTACTATGCGAGCACACCAGCCGCAAGCAGCAGCAATAGCAGTGGTGGTAGCGGTAGCGCCAGTGTTGGCAGCTTAGGTCATTTGAGCAATTCAACTGTACCCTCATATCAGCTTATCGGCAAGCCATCACGTTTTGAAGATGATTTCTGTACAAGACGTAATGCTACCTTTGCAACAACAAAAACAGCTCTCAAGTCGCAGTCGCAACAGCAGCCGAACATTGGCGATAAGGCTTGGTCACCCACTGACGATATTGGTGGTCCTTTTATATTTGGTGGTGTGCCGCATAATGGATTGCAACAGCCAACTTCAACCAATGGCGTCAATAAACCGCAACGAGATTTCAATAATTCACCGTTGCCGCTGACCACTAACTCTACGCAGGACGCTATGTTAGACGTGTCTGAGAAATACTCTTCGCCTTATATTGGACAAGTGATTGTGGTAAGTAAAAATATTTGTTGTTGCTTTTTTTATTGTATTAGGTATATTGTATAATGTACTACATGTGTGAGTGAATTAATTATGTGTGTGTGTGTAAATAAGTCATTTGAGTTTGAGAGCATCATATTACATACGTGAGCATAACCGCAACGAATTTTTTCGACATTAAAAATGTGATTGCAGGGTTTCGAAGGGTAAAAGTAAATAAGTTGAGTATTTATTGAAGTGCCTACACTTTCGAGATGTGACAAGAGCGATAGAGAAGACAAAGAAGCGTAATTATTGGCTACCAATTTATATTTTTTGGATCGAATATTTACTCAATTGGGGTATTGAGTAAATTGACCGTTCAAAAAATTAGTTTAATTTAATTCAATTAAATTTTTTTTTTCATTCGATTTAATGTAATTAAATTTTATCAAATTAAAAAAATTTTAATTTTAATTTTAATTTTAATTTTAATTTTAATTTTAATTTTAATTTTAATTTTAATTTTAATTTTAATTTTAATTTTAATTTTAATTTTAATTTTAATTTTAATTTTAATTTTAATTTTAATTTTAATTTTAATTTTAATTTTAATTTTAATTTTAATTTTAATTTTAATTTTAATTTTAATTTTAATTTTAATTTTAATTTTAATTTTAATTTTAATTTTAATTTTAATTTTAATTTTAATTTTAATTTTAATTTTAATTTTAATTTTAATTTTAATTTTAATTTTAATTTTAATTTTAATTTTAATTTTAATTTTAATTTTAATTTTAATTTTAATTTTAATTTTAATTTTAATTTTAATTTTAATTTTAATTTTAATTTTAATTTTAATTTTAATTTTAATTTTAATTTTAATTTTAATTTTAATTTTAATTTTAATTTTAATTTTAATTTTAATTTTAATTTTAATTTTAATTTTAATTTTAATTTTAATTTTAATTTTAATTTTAATTTTAATTTTAATTTTAATTTTAATTTTAATTTTAATTTTAATTTTAATTTTAATTTTAATTTTAATTTTAATTTTAATTTTAATTTTAATTTTAATTTTAATTTTAATTTTAATTTTAATTTTAATTTTAATTTTAATTTTAATTTTAATTTTAATTTTAATTTTAATTTTAATTTTAATTTTAATTTTAATTTTAATTTTAATTTTAATTTTAATTTTAATTTTAATTTTAATTTTAATTTTAATTTTAATTTTAATTTTAATTTTAATTTTAATTTTAATTTTAATTTTAATTTTAATTTTAATTTTAATTTTAATTTTAATTTTAATTTTAATTTTAATTTTAATTTTAATTTTAATTTTAATTTTAATTTTAATTTTAATTTTAATTTTAATTTTAATTTTAATTTTAATTTTAATTTTAATTTTAATTTTAATTTTAATTTTAATTTTAATTTTAATTTTAATTTTAATTTTAATTTTAATTTTAATTTTAATTTTAATTTTAATTTTAATTTTAATTTTAATTTTAATTTTAATTTTAATTTTAATTTTAATTTTAATTTTAATT
>CAXKVI010000005.1:100523120-100525620 GCA_964058755.1 Campiglossa producta
TCTCTGGAAGTATTCGGGTTAGACCACTGAAATTTAGTGAGAGGTTGTACGAGATCGATCCCTACAACCTCCAAAAAACTGAAGATAAAGAAAAAGGGGGCGTGGCACCACCCACACGAAGGAAACATTGCATAGTCCATGTCCCTGCAAATATTTATGTTAGACCACTGAAATTTGGTGAGGAGTTATATAAGATTAATCCCTGCCACCTCCAAAAAAACTGGGGATAACGAAAAAGGGGGGCGTGGTTCCTCCTATACGAAGGAGATAGGGATATGGATTAAAATAGATATAGGGATCGGGTTACAGAAACATGCAGGGAAGCAAATATGTGGCAGGACAACATCTGTCGGGTCATCATAATTATGACCAATATTTTTCGCGCTAGAGATGTACACTAGAGCGTATCACCAAACAAAGTTGAAAATGTTCCCCCCCAGTTTGAACACTTACCTTATGCGGTTTTAAAAAAAAAATTTTTAAATTTTTTTGTCACCCTGTAAAAACAGCGAAATTTGTTTTTTTCTATAACTTCTATATTTCTCGTTCGATTTTCAAAAGTGATACATTTTTAGAAAGGTATTCACCAAGGCAATATTTCATCAATAGAAACTTTAAGCACTTTTTTTCTTAGTTTTTCGAAAAAATTTTTTTTTTTTTTTTTTCAAATACAGGGTGTTGGTTTTAGTAAAAATAGAATAAAAACTGAACTTGGCATGAAGGGCTAAAAGTTTCTATGGATGAAATCTTGCCTTGGTGAATACCTTTCTAAAAATGTATCACTTTTAAAAATCGAACGAGAAATATAGAAATTATAGAAAAAAAACAAATTTCGCTGTTTTTACAGGGTGACAAAAAAATTTAAAAAATTTTTTTTTAAAACCTCATAAGGTAAGTGTTCAAACTGGGGGGGAACATTTTCAACATTTTTTTTCTCCATACACTGTGATACGCTCTAATGTACACATATATTTATCGGTTCTCACAATTTTTGCAATCATTGGTATCGATACTTATCGATTTTTATATATATCAAATTTATTTTCACATTTATCTGTCGTTGTTTATAAGTTTTTAGAAATAAATATTCGCGATTATTATATAAAGCGAATTTATCTATTTTTAGTGAGTTAATCGATTTTTAGTGAGTTAATTTTTTAATTCTGTTTTATCGATTTTTGATTTCTGTCATTGCTGCAATCTCATTTAGCGATATTTTTTCTCTTCCCATTCGATGTTATTCGTTTTTCTTTGTTTTTATCGATAAATTTACATATATTTTAGTTCCCAACAAATTTTTCTCATTTTGGGATTATTTAGATGTACTACCCAAGCACTGAAACCGGAATCGTAACCGTAACCGATTAAAACCGATTAATTTTTCAAAACCGAAAATCTGAATGATCTGTAAAAGAACGAAACCGAACTCGTTTCAAAACCAGAACCGGTTCCAAACGGTTTTGAATTTTTGTAACGTCATACTTCATTTAGTGGACAATTACGTGAGTTTTATCAGACCAATAGTTCTTATTGGAATTTAACCCTTTTTGATACGCATCCAAGAGTGGCGGTGCCGACTAAGCCTAGCCAAATGTTATTACATGAGGACAACAAGAAACACCACAACAACGACAGGTATAATAACAACAACAGTGAAAGCAACACAAAAAAAAAAAAAAAAAAAAAGTGGTCCAAAAATATTTTGTACTTTTAGGGTAATATGTATGTTACGTTAAAAAAATTCGCTCACCACAGAATAACTAAATAAATAAATAAATAAACAAAATGCAAACAAAACTCAACCATGATAAAATAACTAAACAAAAAAAAAAAAAAACAAGTTGCGCAAAAATGCCTGACAAAACTTACATTTTCCGCTGCAACACAATGATAGCAACAACGAACGAAAAGTGACGTTAGCAGCAACTAGTTTGGTATGTCGTCGACACTGCTGCAAAATTTTTTTCATTTGCCGCTTGTACCACTGTTCCACCGCTTCATGTCGTAATGCGCTTGCAATTTTTTCGCTACAAAAATTCTTTTTATTTTTCATTTATTTCTTGCTGCTGCACATTTTTACCCCAAGGACGAAGCATATTTTTTTGATCGCGTTGTACGCTTCAACGCTGTCAAATTTTGAAACAAAAAAAAAAAAAATGCAGTAAACAACTGATTTTAGTTGCAACTACAGAAAAAAAGAAAAAAAATTGTGCATTAATAGCATCAACGCAAACAAAAACATATGCAGCCATTGCTTACTAGTTATGCACCCAACAAAGCACTGGTCAACTGCACAAGTAACAAGTAACTTCATAAGCCAAAGTTATCTGTCGATCTCATGGTCACAAAGGCAACAACAGACACGCTGACTCTATGTCGGTTGTTTGGTTGGTTTTTTTTAGTAGTTGGTAGTCCAACTGGTTGACTGCTAGCAAACTAGCCTGCTTGGCATGTCAGAAAAACTGGTATGTAAAAAATGTAAATGCATAAAATCGAAAAA
>CAXKVI010000005.1:100533043-100535543 GCA_964058755.1 Campiglossa producta
CAACGTACAATCGAGAACGGCAATTGTCATGTGGATCTCCTGCCTAGACAGGACACTGTGAATTCCTCACGCTACCTGTAATCTACATATATGCAGGTGGGCTTCGAATCAACTAAGCAAGCACTGCGCTGGCACCACATCTTGTCAAGTGTCGAGCTCCATTCTGGCCAGCTGTCAACGCTAGAAGATCATCGGTGATCGAATTCTCCAAGGCACATATCTCCATGATAATTGGAGTGTTGAAGGGGCACTGTCCGATGAGGCTCATCCAGTGCGTTTGAAAATTCTGAACAGTCACAACTGTGTTAGCTGCATGAAGGATAACGGGGTAGAATCAAATGTCCAGTTTTTGCTAGGATCAGGCGCATCTATCTCGTTTCGGACGCTCTTGATCATATTTTCAAGATTTAGCCCCTTTCGATTATTTCCTGTTTTCAAACCTGGAATACTTGGGCGTCAAGAGATTGGACTTAAAATTAAAGGTTAGATGTGAAAATGGTACGAAAATAAGTTTTCAGCACTCAAAATGTGATCAAGATAAAAAAAAACAGGACTCTGTAACCCTCTGCTGTACTGTGAGTCCGTCATCCGGAAACAACTCGAAAGCTTCTTCCTCGCTGTGTTCATTAGGTTTATGAGTTTTAGTTAGATTAAAGAAGTTACCTGAGGGCCGCAAACGATAAGCTTTTGGACGAAATTCGAAAATTTTTTGGTTTTTGAAATATTGTGGACGATACCTAAAAAACGCTCGGAAGACAAGATAACGTTGCTCGCTTGCCAGAGCGATAATCACGCTCCTTTTTCGATATCGAAAATTTCGAAAATCACATAAATTGACATAACTTGAGTAAAAGTCGGGATATTTGCATGAAATTTGGTATACGGGTTACTTTCTAACCAAAGTAGATTGCTATTTAAAATGGGCGTAATCGGATGATAATCACGCCCCTTTTTCGATATCGAAAATTTTGAAAATCACCTAAAATGACATAACTTGAGTAAAAATTGAGATATTTGCATGAAATTTGGTATACGGTTTACTTTCTAACCAAAGTAGATTGCTATTGAAAATGGGCAAAATCGGATGAGAATCACGACCCCCCTTTTCGATATCGAAAATTTCGAAAATCACCTAAATTGACATAACTTGAGTAAAAGTCGGGATATTTGCATGAAATTTGGTATACGGGTTACTTTCTGATCAAAGCTATTGAAAATGGGCGAAATCGGATGATAATCACGCCGCTTTTTGGATATCGAAAATTTCGAAAATCACCTAAAATGACATAACTTGAGTAAAAATTGAGATATTTGCATGAAATTTGGTATACGCGTTACTTTCTAACCAAAGTAGATTGCTATTGAAAATGGGCGAAATCGGATGATAATCACGCCCCTTTTTCGATATCGAAAATTTTGAAAATCACCTAAAATGACATAACTTGAGTAAAAATTGAGATATTTGCATGAAATTTGGTATACGCGTTACTTTCTAACCAAAGTAGATTGCTATTGAAAATGGGCGAAATCGGATCATAATCACGCGCCCTTTTTCGATGTCGAAAATTTCGAAAATAACATAAATTGACATAACTGGAGTAATAATTGAGATATTTGCATGAAATTTGGTATACGGTTTACTTTCTAACCAAAAATAGATTGCTATTGAAAATGGGCGTAATCGGATGATAACTTTTTCAAGTTTTCACTACTGTGGGGTAACTTATTGATGGGGGGCATTCGTTCGATTGAATATCTGCTATGAAAAAGATTTAAGCGGAAAATTGCAAATTAAAATGAATGCACCCAAGGTTTAGAGTTAATCCCCTCGCGATTTTGCTTAGTTAGATATAATGAAATTTTTAGTAGATTGCAAAGTGTTTATTATATATCGGTGTACCAAGTATATACCACACAATTGTGTTGTAATTTAATGAGCCACATTGCAGCATTGCCGTAACGATACAGAAAAACAGTGGTGAAGCAAACAGCACAATGACGCCAACGATGTGGTTTGCTATTGTTTTTAGAATCATATTACAATCAAATTTAGTTTGTTAACTAGATATTTCTGCGAATGAACTACAATTGTGTTTATGTGTGTGAAAAAATGGCTTTATGTACCTGGATTTTAATTAAGTATTTTTAAAATGATATACAATGCCATAGCAACATAGATTCCAACTATTGTTTCTAAAATATAATCTGTGAACGTAGGGTAATTCGAAATCAAAAGTATTTTTTTATCAATACAACAATGTGCAGAGGGCAGCACATAACCAGAGTACGATTTCCCTGTAAAGACATTTCAAACTAATCTCTATCATAGGGTGCTTTATTTTTTTCTTTTTTTTTTTTTGGATATGTTCATTCGCAAAATTTTCTTCTTTTATAACCAAAATATTAAAGCATATCAATCATAAAGTAAACTAACTTGTAAATATTTTCAGTTCAACATAATAACTAAAAAATAAAAATTCAAGTTTTAGGTCTTGCCGTT
>CAXKVI010000005.1:100538043-100553043 GCA_964058755.1 Campiglossa producta
GCGTTCAAATGAAGGAAGACGTTATTGCAACAGCATATGGCAGGCAATTTAAGCTCATCTTTTTGCTAATTTATATGCGCATATTAAATTGGGCATAATTCTGTGGCACGCATTTACAAGCGCACACACACACATGCAGCTGCATTCGCATGGCCTTATATAATACACATGAATATACTAACACACATGTGTGTGTGTGCATTTTTTCATAGAATTTCTTTGCTCTTACCAACATGACTTTAATTTTTAGTTGGTGTTAAGTAACGCCTTAAATCCACGAGTGTGGTTGCATAAATTTCTTTGCGTTTATGTAATTAGAATGCAACTGCATGCAAGGCGGCAAAAAATATACAAAAAGGTTTTATGTATAACTATGCACAGTTCTTGGCAAAAAATGGATCAAGGCGAAGGAAAGTTTGGATGTTACACTTTTACTTTACTTTAAAATAATTTTATTTAATTTGATTTAATTAAGTTTAACTTAATTAATTTTATTTTAATTTAATTTAATTTGAATTTGAATTTCTTTTATATTGTTTTATTTTACTTTACTTTATTCTATTTTATTTCGTTTTATTTTATTTTATTTTATTTAATTTAATTTAATTTTTTTTTAATTTTGTTTTAATTAGTTTTTTTTATTTTATTTTATTTTATTTTGTCTAGTTTTATTTTGCCTAATTTTATTTTATTTTATTTTATTCTATTTTATTTCGATTTATTTTTTTATTTTATTTAATTTTTTTTTAAATTTTGTTTTAATTAATTTTATTTTATTTTATTTTATTTTATTTTATTTTATTTTATTTTATTTTATTTTATTTTATTTTATTTTATTTTATTTTATTTTATTTTATTTATTTTATTTTATTTTATTTTATTTTATTTTATTTTATTTTATTTTATTTTATTTTATTTTATTTTATTTTATTTTATTTTATTTTATTTTATTTTATTTTATTTTATTTTATTTTATTTTATTTTATTTTATTTTATTTTATTTTATTTTATTTTATTTTATTTTATTTTATTTTATTTTATTTTATTTTATTTTATTTTATTTTATTTTATTTTATTTTATTTTATTTTATTTTATTTTATTTTATTTTATTTTATTTTATTTTATTTTATTTTATTTTATTTTATTTTATTTTATTTTATTTTATTTTATTTTATTTTATTTTATTTTATTTTATTTTATTTTATTTTATTTTATTTTATTTTATTTTATTTTATTTTATTTTATTTTATTTTATTTTATTTTATTTTATTTTATTTATTTATTTTTTTTTTGTTTTATTTATTTTTTTTTTTTAATTTAATTTTATTTCATTTTACTTTGTTTTGTTTTATTTAAATTCTTTTAACTTTATTTTACTTTATTTTTTCATTTATTATTTTCTTATATGTTCGTGCTCCTATTTCAATGCACGCAACTGTAGTTATGTATATCTTTGTACCAACAAATTTCGAGATTTTTTGAGAAAGTAGGCGCGTCTATGAAATACAACAGCTTGTAAGTAGTCGTGACTGCTGTGTGGCAGCTTGTAATCATTATCAAATTGGCGGTAGCTACATATATTAAAGCGACTCAGTTGCCTCTTACAAAATTCAATAAACTTGGCAAAGTGCCTGGCTAACATACAAAACAATACTCCTATATACATATGCGTGTGTATGTAGAATACATACCCATATGTAATTGGAAGCTATAAGCGCCGAACGTAATACAAATTAAATCCAAAAATATAAATCCAAGCGTTGAAAAGAAGAAGAAAATAATAAAAAATTGCTGGAATTTCGGTAATTTCTGTTTTCAGTAATCAGAAATAAGGATATGTTGTCTGATGGGGATAAAGTCAAATCAAAAAATTTTACTTAGCTACTATTGCTTGCGAACGACATGTTTTATGCCCCTTGCCTTCATACATCCCCTTGCTATATTTAAATATCCAACAAGCGACACCTTCTTCTCACAAATTTTCGTTACTCATACACCATGGCTTACCGCCGAATAAAAATTCAAATGTGTACCACGAATTCAGCTTATGTGGCCCACAAAACACACACGCACCCATCTGCACATGAGTCATAAAGCGAAATTATGATTTGTACAATCATTTGCTGCCGACGCGACGTGTGGAAATAAACATATGCTGCTACCTTTACGCACATTTGTTTGCATTAAGGGGATTTGATGGAATTGACTTATGTCACCGCTTTATCGTTGAACACACAAAAACTTAATACGAATTTGTGCAGTCAAACGGAAACCATTTGGGGCTTTGCGTAATTTTAACAGATTTGTTTACTTTACTTTAATTTTTGCTACAAGAAGTTTGTTTTCATTAAATTTTTAGGGAAACTTGATGTAATTGGAACTCGAAATTTTTTATTGCATAAGGCTGTACTGATGTTAGCAACAGCTGCCTAAAAGTAGGCAACGCTTACAGATCCAATTGTATGTAATCCGCCTGTTGACACCGAACCTTGTGCTGTTATTAACAGCGATAAATATCCGTTACGGTTTTTTTTTTATTCAGTCGCCACGCTCAGAGCCCGCGATAAAATCTATAAAGAAGTTAACTTCTTAAATTCAGAAATAACGAAATCTGAATAAGGTGTATTCAAGAATGGTTTATGGCAACCCGGCGTATAATTGTCATATTTGGAATACGGCCGAAAATACCTTTCATTTGATACCCATAATGACATATCTGACTCTATATTTAAAAAAAAGTTGGGATAGGTGGCAACCCTATAAACCGCCCTAAGTGGCATGTATATAATCTTAGAATGAATCAAATTGTCTATGTGCCAAATTTTATCCAAATCGGTCAAGCAGTCTCCGAGATATACGAACAAATTAATCAATTGCCATTAGGTGGCAACCCTGTAAACCGCCACAAGTTACAAAACCCATGTATATAATCTTAGAACGAATCAAATTTACTTTATGCCAAAGTTTATCCAAATCGGTCCAGCAGTTCCAGGGAAATTCGAAAAAATAAATAAATTGTTGTTATGTGGCAACCCCAAGTAGCAACCCTGCTTGAAATTATCTCATTTAGAATGCGATCGAAAATACATTCCATTTGATACCCATATTGGCATATCTAGCTCTACATTAAAAAAAAAAAATTGGGATAGGTGGCAACCCTGTAAACCGCCATAAGTGGCAACGCCCATAAATTCTGCTCGGCCTAACTTTTACAATTTGTGCAGTGTAAGCTTGATCCTAGAATTGCACATCCTATTTGATTTGCACAGCTAAACAACCTGGTGAAAATCGCCTACGCCTGAAAGTCGGCAACAATTTCTATTTCCGTTGCATCATCACCCATTTTCTCAAATTTTATTCTCAAATTTTACTCTCAATCCAAATTTCATATCGCCGTCTAAGAAGTTAACTTAAAAAAAAAATAAGAAAAAAATTAAAAGAAAAAAAAAATAAAGTGTAGTAGAACAAAAAAAAAAAGTAAAAAAAAAAATATAAAAAATAAGAAAAAAATAAAGCGTAATTAAAAAAGTTTATAAAAAAATAAATTAAAAAAATAAATAAAATATAAAAAAAATAAAAATAAAAAAATAAGAAGAAAAAAAAAACTTAAAATAAAGAAAAAAAAAAATAAAATAGAGTAGACTAAACTAAAATGAAATAAAATAGAAGAAAAACAAACAAGTGAAAGAAATTTAAACAAAAAAAAAAAAAAGTGATTAGATTGTCCCAAAAACTCAAAGTTGTTTTCTTTGAACGAATACCCTCTAATAAGGACTTTATAATTAGTAAGTCGGTATTTTTTTCTTTACCATATGCTCAGGATATCTCGAAAATTTTCAACAAAATGTGGATATGTGGTTACTAATTTAAAGGATAACTGGAATTGGGCTTAATATAACTTTTTCGAATTATCCTTTAAGGACATGGAATTAATGTCCTTAAAAATTATTATTCTTCAACTTTCTTCAAACTCGATGTCTTATAACAAGTTGTAATCCAATAATAGTCCCGAAAATGTATATACAAATACTTAAGGATGCACAGGAGTTGGACAGGAAATATGGTTTGCAACATCTGTATCAAGTGAAAGGTTTTCATGAGAACGTGTTGTAAGTTTTTACTTCGATGTCTCCATCGGTATCGCAGACATCAACCAAAACATGTATACAATTTATCTGAACTTTTCTTACTTGAATAGCTAAATGTTGCTCATACGCCGTGTATAACCTATAAAAGGTGCACTATAATTGCAAAATTTCAAGATATGCACAATTAGTTTTACTAGAACACACATTGTTAAGCAATGTAGCAAAATACTTTTGAAGTTCCAATGACCTTTTCTCGTGAATACGTTTTTTTCAATTTCCTTGCAAAGAATCCTCTTGTCCTTATAAAAATTCAATTTGTGAAACAGTCCTTTATATACGTATAAGCGAAATATTAAAATTATGTAATTTTCGCAGCCTTAATTGACTTTTTTGCTAACTTGGTATAAGCTGCTAGCAAAAACTTTAACTAAAAATTATAAATTTAAATTAAAAGAAGCTAATTCAGTTAAAAATAATTGGGGCAAATAATAAAACAAAAAAATAATGATGAAAAAAAAAGCGGATCATATATCATTTTGCAAACATGAAATATTTATTTGTTAAACGTATTGAAAAGAATAATGTCCAAAATAAATTATTTGTATTATAACTCAAAGCCGAATAAACGTGTCACTCTTGCGCATGTGGTTGTTTGTTTATGTTCATCTGTCATATGAAATTATCTATAAATCAGTGTTACGCATAAAAAGCAATGTATGCAAATGAGGGCATGTACTATCCGCATACAGAAATATATATAAAGCAACAAAGTAAAATAGCATCACACTTGCGTGTATAGCCCAGTAAGCATTTGCTTTTCAATTTCAAGTGGGCGGGAACTTAATAACCCTTTAAACTATTAACTATACAAAGTACTGTAGTTTGCTTAGTTCTTTGTTAGCCAAAATTCCCATCATTATCAAATACAATAGAAAATTATTAAAAATAAATTTTGAAATTTTCATTTTACTGTTTATTGGGTTACTTATGCATACAAAGTGTTACACATATCTTCATTAACATGTTCATATTAACCTGCGCCAACCATGCAGTGCGCTTGGATGATATTAAAAATAATATTTACATTCGCTGTGTAAAGCCACAAAATAGCTTTGACAAAAAAAAAAAAAAAAAAAAAAAAAAAACATTTCCACATGCCACGTGTTGTTGTGCTCACATATTATACTACATACGCTACTTGCTTCATATACACTCCATTTAATACAATTATTTATGTAGATTTGTAATGCTGCTTGTTAAGCGTGTGCACGAGGTGTGTAAGCAGAATTGAAATTGATTTTTACGAGCATAATAATTGCATGGATAATTGAAATTTATAACAATTAAAATAAATTATGTATATGAATTTATGATGTACCAACTGTGTTAACCAAAAAACAAAGTGACAAAAAAAAAAAAAACATGTCATTGATTGTTTTATTTATGCACAGCAATACGGCATCATTGTGTGCTACAGGAGAGCACAAATAAAAAGCGTACATTTTCTACCTTTGGCTTGGTTGTTGTGCGTTGTTGAGTTATGTTAAATTATTTTTAATGGTAATAGGATAATATTGTATTTTATCTTATTCTATTTTATTTATATTCGGTTTTTTTTTTAACCCATTTTATTATTTTTATATTATTTAATTTAATTTCACTCAATTGTTTTTTATTTTTTTAGTTTATTTATTTTTTTTTATATTTTATTTCATTAAATTTAATTTTATTTTATTTTTTTTTTATTTTATTTTATTTTATTTTATTTTATTATATTTTATTTTATTTTATTTTATTTTATTTTATTTTATTTTATTTTATTTTATTTTATTTTATTCTATTTTATTTTATTTTATTTTATTTTATTTTATTTTATTTTATTTTATTTTATTTTATTTTATTTTATTTTATTTTATTTTATTTTATTTTATTTTATTTTATTTTATTTTATTTTATTTTATTTTATTTTATTTTATTTTATTTTATTTTATTTTATTTTATTTTATTTTATTTTATTTTATTTATTTTATTTTATTTTATTTTATTTTATTTTATTTTATTTTATTTTATTTTATTTTATTTTATTTTATTTTATTTTTATTTTATTTTATTTTATTTTATTTTATTTATTTTATTTTATTTTATTTTATTTTATTTTATTTTATTTTATTTTATTTTATTTTATTTTATTTTATTTTATTTTATTTTATTTTATTTTATTTTATTTTATTTTATTTTATTTTATTTTATTTTTTATTTTTTTATTTTTATTTGAATTTTTTTCATTTTATTTTATTTTATTTTATTTTATTTTATTTTATTTTATTTTATTTTATTTTATTTATTTTATTTTATTTTATTTTATTTTATTTTATTTTATTTTATTTTATTTTATTTTATTTTATTTTATTTTATTTTATTTTATGTATGTTATGAGTTTGTGGTCATTAATTTGAGGATCTTTGAAACTTTGGTGGACTTTTGAATTTAAATTTTAAATTTAAGAAAAATTATTCCCAAACGGTCAAAAGTCCACCAAAGTTTCAAAGATTATTTTATTTTATTTTATTTTATTTTATTTTATTTTATTTTATTTTATTTTATTTTATTTTATTTTATTTTATTTTATTTTTATTTTATTTTATTTTATTTTATTTTATTTTATTTTATTTTATTTTATTTTATTTTTATTTTATTTTATTTTATTTTATTTTATTTTATTTTATTTTATTTTATTTTATTTTATTTTATTTTATTTTATTTTATTTTATTTTATTTTATTTTATTTTATTTTATTTTATTTTATTTTATTTTATTTTATTTTATTTTATTTTATTTTATTTTATTTTATTTTATTTTATTTTATTTTATTTTATTTTATTTTATTTTATTTTATTTTATTTTATTTTATTTTATTTTATTTTATTTTATTTTTATTTTATTTTATTTTATTTTATTTTATTTTATTTTATTTTATTTTATTTTATTTTATTTTATTTTATTTTATTTTTATTTTATTTTATTTTATTTTATTTTATTTTAATTTTATTTTATTTTATTTTATTTTATTTTATTTTTTACTACACCAGTGCCAATCATCGTCATTACGGCCAATAATTTCAAAGAACTTACTCATACATACATATATACATATACGTTTAAGGAGAATATCCCAAATCAAACAGTTTTCACAGGAACTTATGAAACAACTTTATGAACTGTATTCATATCGCAATTGCCTAGCCAATTTATGTAAATAAAGCCAAGATGTATGGTGTCTCCATATAGATATATTTACATATAAAAACAAACACTTGCGTTTACTGATTTACGACTCTTCTGTCAAAGTAACGTAATCACATCGGCAAGTATTTAAAAACTTTTCTTGAGTTCAACGAATTATGTAAGTTCTTGTGGCAAATACAAGGAACTTTTTCCTTCATAAAATTTTAAGCATGAAAAAGTAATTGGAAAAAAGTTGTGAATACATCAACACAGGTTGCCTAATAAACTTTGCTGTTGTTAACATACAGACGTCTGTGATGAGATTGAATGTCCCGTCATGATTGCGTCAGTCAAGTCAATGTCAAAGCCAAGGTATAGCAAAGGTGAACAAAATTTAAGTATGTGGCACAGAGTTTCTAACAAGCAGTATGTTGTTGTAATATGTTAATTCAAATTTACATAATTTTTTTATGACTGATAGGTTAAACAAAAAATTAAAACAAAAATTAGGTAAACTTAAAAATAAAATAAAATAAAATAAAATAAAATAAAATAAAATTAAATAAAATAAAATAAAATAAAATAAAATAAAATAAAATAAAATAAAATAAAATAAAATAAAATAAAATAAAATAAAATAAAATAAAATAAAATAAAATAAAATAAAATAAAATAAAATAAAATAAAATAAAATAAAATAAAATAAAATAAAATAAAATAGAATAAAATAAAATAAAATAAAATAAAATAAAATAAAATAAAATAAAATAAAATAAAATAAAATAAAATAAAATAAAATAAAATAAAGTAAAAATAAAATATAATAAAAAAAATAAAATAATATAAAATAAAATAAAATAAAAAAAAATAAAAAAAAAATAAAATAATATAAAATAAAATAAAATCCAAAAAAATAAAATAAAATAAAAAAAGAGTAAAAAAAAAAATAAATAAAAAATAAAAAAAATAAAATAAATTACAGCAAAATATAATAAAATAACATAATATAAAATACAATATAATAAAACATTTCCCACCGGCTAAACGCATTTGCACCCCTATGCGATTAAACACACGTGGCTGTATGTGTGCTTATAAAAACATAAAGTGTGTAAAACATATTCTCCATTAAAACTTTTACGTGTAGATTTTTTTGTAGCTTTTCAAGTACTCATCTACATACTTTCCTGTTGCTTAAAAAGTTCGAAACATTACCACAAATCAAATTCAGCAGCTGTTAATTTTCAAAAACTTCCTCTAAAGATAGACATGTGTTGGTGAAATGGTAAAAGTAAGAAGGAAATAAATTATGTATTATTTATAAATTCGAGTTTATTGGTTTGTTTCAGTAACAACAGAAAAGGACTCCCGCAGGTTTTTGTGGAGTATTTCAATCTAAGAAACACACTAGTGTAACCACATTTACATAAGTCGTATCAAAAACCAATTTTATAACATGGTTGATTGCTAGCGTAAAAAAAAATGATGGGAGAAAAATGACATATGTGTACCAAAAACATAAAGAGCTGATGGTGTCAGGTTATGGCAGAGATTCTTTTGATAGTATATTTTCACTTCACACACAAGTTTTATAAACGACCGAGAAAAATAAAGCTTTCTGCGTAACTTTCCTACATCTCATCGATTTCATATCTCTATCGTATATGTTTCCCTTTGTGTGTGTGTGTGTGTGCCGTTCATATCTATATATATTTCATTCAAAGTTCATCTCATACCATACTCGCACTTAAATCTCTCACATTTTCTTGACATTTTTATTTCACTCGCTTACACTAATCTCGTCTACATGTCATTTGCTTTATTGCCTTGTTTGACCCTTCATTTCACTAGCTCAAAGCAATAACTTACTCTCGCTTAAGTATGCTTTCGTTCACTTTATTTTCCTGATTGATTGTGGTTGTCATACGAATACGAATGAAAGTACTTCGGTACTTCGATATTATTTTTGAGTTTTTATGGTAAGCACTCAGCTTGATCAATATGCAAGTATCCCAATGAGAAATTTATCGATTCAAAAATTTCATTTAAGATGCGATGAGTTGCAAAATAAGCATTTGACTAATGCCAGTTCTGATCTATTTATATGAGTTGAACTGTTGTCTTAGATGGAGAATTTTCTATAAACATCTAAGCCAGTGATCGGACATTGAAATTCACCAAAAAATTGAGGTGTACTTAGAAAAAGCGGGGAGTATTGGTTGAATTTTAAATCTTCTTGTAGCTGTTCGGTCTAACTTTTATTAATCCTAATACTCTTTTTTCTCCAAATTTTCCAATTTTTACCTAGTCTTCTTTAATATTTTCATTTGTCTCTCATCCAACTCAAAAATTAGTGATTTCTTTTTTGAGAGTTGAGAAATAAATACATCCATAAAAGAAACAAATTTAAAACACTTCCAACTTAGCGTGTTTACGGGATATATCGCCCTTCTAAAAAAAAATTAACTATTTCAAAATGGCTTTCGTTCATCCAAACTTAAGTTTTTTCAATAATTTCCTGCTTTAAAATTAAAAAAAAAAATCATCTGAACGTTAGTTCTAAATATTTTTAGTTGAGATTAAAGACTGACACCCTAACCGTAACCGGTTAAAACGGATTTATTTTTGAAAACCGAAACCAACCCCGTAACCATTATTTGCATCTGAAAAGGAACGTTTCAAATGTCGAAATCGGTTCTAAACGGTTGTTAATTTTTTTTAGTGGGAACAGGGTGTTTTCTTTCACAAAAAAGTTCCCTGAAAAATTCTTATGGAAGATTGTTGACAAAGGTTCCAAAAGACACGTTTTGACATCATTATCTAAATTTTTAAAGAGGAAATTTTATTATAGTTGAATGTAGCCATTGAAAAAATGTTCGAAATCGAAAAAAAAGTTATGAAAATTTAGATCTTTTTGAAGCTACATACTTGAGGGTCTTAGGAAACAATTTTTTGTGTTCGTATATTTATTTGGAAATAGAAACCGGAACTAAAACGAAATGTTGAAGAACGAAAGTAACATAATTTTAATCGGTATCATTCCTTGTTGTTGTTGTTGTTAACAATGCATTGCCCTGTCTAGAGTGTATGATCATTCCGAAGATCTTCATCAAGCTCTTCTAAGGGGAGTCCAAGGAAACGTGCAGTTTCAACAGGGTTTGTCCAGAGGGACAGAGGGGTTAGAAGAGTAGGTTCAAATGAACAATTGAAGAGATGTAGAGTATCATGGGGGGTCCTACCACATGCAGGGCATGTGTTTGAGATTGTGTCATTAAGTCTGGACAAGTAGGAGTTTAACCTTACACTATATCCAGACCTAAGCTGTGCCAGGGTAACTCTTGTCTCCCTTGGTAAGGTGCGTTCTTCTTCAGCAATATCCGGTGGAGGACTGTTCAGAACGGGGTTCACAGGTAGAGATCCGACAAAAGTATCTACCGACTCGGTGTGGATGTCGGTTAGAGCCCGCTTATGATTCTGCAGATCAAACGGCAAGGTAATATGATGCCGGATCTCATCAAAATGTTTACGGAGATGTTTCCTTATGTCTCTCGGGGGCGGATCTATGTCCAAAAGATGACGGTTTGGATGTGCTGGCTTGTGGCAGTTCAGAAGGAATTGCTTGCTCAGCATTTCCGCATGCTCTTTTACATTGAGCAGTTTTGCCTCTTGATGGAGGTGAGACTCGGAAGACATGAGGAGACATCCCGTAGCAGTTCTGATGGCAGTATTTTGGCAGACTTGTAACTTCGTCCAGTTGGTGTTATGTACATTAGGCGACCATATGGGTGCAGCATAGTCAAAGACTGGTCGGCCAATGGCCTTATATGTAGTCAACAACGTTTCTTTGTCTTTTCCCCAAGTACTGCCGGCAAGTGACTTGAGGATCTTGTTGCGACCACGTACCTTTGAGACCATTGCAGACACATGACCAGCAAATGAGAAAGTATTATCCAATGTCATCCCTAATAACTTTGGGTGGCTGACAGTTGGTAGCTTAGTGCCGTCAACGAAAATGTCTAATTCATTTCTCACCTGGTGCGTCCACGTCGTAAAAAGCGTCGCCGTTGATTTAGTCGGAGATATCGTCAGATCTCGCTCTGTGAAAAACCTGGAAAGGTCGCAGAGGTAACCGTTGATTTTATTACAGAGTTCATCAGTATAGGGGCCCTTCCCCGTCGCCATTATTGTACAGTCGTCAGCATAAGAAACGACGGAGACACCCTCTGGTGGTGGGGGCATCTTCGATAGATAGAAATTAAACAGTGTCGGGGATAGGACACCACCCTGTGGCACCCCCTGTCTAATTCGTCTTGGTTTTGATGTTGCGTTTCTAAAGTTGACCGACGCCTGCCGCCCATTCAAGTAATTAGCGGTCCATCTCTTTAACCCATCAGGTATTTGTGTTTCTAATAGATCTTGTATGAGAGTGGCATGGTTGACTGTGTCAAAAGCTTTCGACAAGTCAAGTGCCACTAACACAGTCCTGTGATTTGGTTGGTTTTGATTTAGACCGCTATTTATTTGCGTTGTAATGGCATTGAGTGCGGTGGTGGTGCTGTGCAGCTTACGGAAGCCATGTTGATGATTAGCCAGGTGCAGATTTGCAGTGTAATACGGGAGCAAAATGGACTCTAGCGTCTTCACTACCGGCGACAAAAGTGATATAGGGCGATATGAATCGCCTATGTTTGCCGGCTTTCTAGGTTTTAATAATGGAACCACTCTCGCCTTTTTCCATATTTCAGGAATGACGAAAGTGTTCAGTGAAAGATTGAATAGAGCCGCTAAGTATTTGTGTCCCTCCTGGCCTAGATGTTTCAGCATCTTCATGGCAATGCCGTCGGGGCCGATGGATTTTGAGGGCTTAGCCTGTCTGATGGCTTCCTTGACCTCTGAGGCAGTGATGACAATGGGCGTGTTTTGGTTTTTGTATTTACGCGCCTGTCGCATGGTTCTACGTTTAGCTCTATCGGGTGGGGAATGTAGTACAAATTGTCTACAGAAGGAGTTCGCACATCCCCTAGGGTCCTTCTTCACCCTGTCACCGAAAGTAATATCTACTTTATCCTTGTGTTGTGTTGGATTAGATAGAGCTTTGACCGTAGTCCATAATTTGCCAACACCGTCAGAGAGGTTGCATTGCTCTAGGTGTTGTTTCCATTTGGCCAGTTTGTGTTTATCGACCAACCTACGAATTTCCGCGTTGAGATCCCTTATACGGGGGTCTGCGGGATTGAGACCTCGCACTTCATCTCTTTCTCTAGCCATGGCCGCTGCCTCCGCGGGGAAATTTGGTCTTATTCGAGATATTCGACCCGCAGGAATGAAGCGTCTAGAGGCCAAGTCAATGATGTTGCGGAAGTCTCGTTCGCCTTTGCGTACGTCCGTAGGAATGGATAGAGCAGCCAAGGATTCGTCCGTATATGTCTGAAAACTGTCCCAGTCCGCCTTGGTAAAGTTGATGTATGTACCATGCTCAGGTGTTATAAAGTCCGTCGGTCGTTCGATGGTAATGACTATTGGGAGATGGTCAGACGCCAACGTGAGTATGGGTCGCCAATTGGTGTTGTTCAATAGTCCTGCACTTACGATAGAAATATCTGGCGAACTCTCGTTGGGGCGTCTCCGTTCAATGTACAGAAAGCCGTATCATCTATTTGTTCTGCGAGTACATGCCCCCTACTGTCTGCTGGCAAGTTTGAGTGCCACATATCGTGGTGCGCATTGAAGTCGCCCAGGATCACACGGTTATCTCCTCGTAATAGCAAGCTAATGTCGGGGTGATAACCGGTGGGGCAACTTGAGACAGGGGGTATGTAGATGTTTATGATTTGCAGATCGACATCTCCTGTACGGATGGTAATACCTTGGCTTTCTAAGATATCATCCGTTCCTTCGATGTCGGTATCAAATAGATGATACTGTACAGAGTTGTGCGTTATGAACGCTAGACCACCTCCCAGACCTCCTGTTACTCTATGACGGTCCTTCCGGTGAATGTTATATCCACCATAGGTAATGAGGTCCGACCTTGGACTGAGCTTGGTTTCTTGGATTGCGGCAAGTTTTATGTCATATTGCGTCATCAAATTGGTTATCTCTGCGATCTTACCAGTTAATCCGTTACAGTTGTGCTGTAAGATTTGGAAGTGCGCCGGTGGGGTCGATGTCGAGTTAACCAAAGGCGTGAGAGACGGATGTGTTCGCCCAGGTGTTGGTAGGCGAAGACCAAGGCTGTGCCTCAGCCTAGTTAGCTGTGGACCTGGTGTAACCGGGTTGGCTGGCGTCGTAGGCTGAGGCGTGTTACAGCATGGTGCAATGAACGCATCCGTCCAAAGATTCCTGTTCGCGAGCCCAGAGCATAGATGCACGTGGCATTGGCCTAAGCAGTTATTGCATTTGACCGATGACGCGAGCGTGTATAATCTTTGCCGGCAAACAGTACACGTCGAGACAGGTGCAAGAAGATGTTGATCCTGACTCACGTGTAAACGGGAGGGGGGGTGTAACGAAACAGACAGAGACTGATGCTCGGAGTTGCTCATGTCTAAACTGCTCCGGTGGGAGCAAGAGTGTTGAGCTGCTGCGCGTGATGTTGACGCCATAAGGCACGAGCAACAGTCTGGAATTTGTGTGGCGGGTATAGCAGAAATGCTGCTAGTCGTTAAGACATTATTATTATTATTATTAGTATTGCTACTAGAAGGTGGCGGTAGGGGTGCGCTTGAACGGCGCTTACCGCGGGACGCCCGACGGCGCAAACAGCAAGGGGCCACGAAAGTACTAAAGAAAGTACGGGGTCTGTGGATGTTAAGGTTAAGCCCTGAACATCCAGATTTATGGAGCCATCTCTTACACGAGAAGCATTGCACAGAATGCGACCGTTTAATATATATTTTTTTGCAACAGACACTGCATATCCATTCTTTTGGTCCGGGGTTCGGCTCAACGCCCGCCCGTAACAAAAGAATATCTTGCAGCCCTGCTGCAAGGGGGGAGGATGATAGTTTCGGAATGGGACAAAACATACTAAACAGGGTTACATTGAAAGTGACAGTCCTTGGCCGAGGTAAAACCCCGGGTGGTTCCACTGCGCAGAGATCCATGGCGATGTCCTGGGTTTTCTGCTCTGAGAAGTGACTGTACATAGGGAACCGGTATCATTCCTTGGTGGAGATTTGATGTTTTGGAATCAAATCTGAGTAAAGGCTTTGTTGAGAAGAGTTCGGTTCTAAAAAAAGTTTGAGAAAAAAAGCGAAATAAGGTGTTATTTTACTTATAGCATTCAAAATTGCTGTGACATCTCTTTTGAGGCGAGCTGTATTCAAAACGTATTTGTGCTCATATTTGATTCATTATACGCCTCCTACTACATAGAGTGCTCTATAAAAAGTTGCTCCTCAGCCAGTCACCTATGCCCGCGCCTCTCCGCTGAAAGGGTGAGTAAGTCAATAGCTGCATCTGCACACACTTTAATTTACCTTAAAGTTATTTGTATTAAAGAGGAGAGACTTAAATCATTCAAATGAAGTGAGAGAAAACTTTCGGGTCCAAAGTAGCAAAATATCTTTAATCGAATTTTAGCTCGATCTTCAAATGAACCTTCGAAGCTAGGCAAAATCTTACGAATTCGTCTCAGGAGAAATCGTGACTGATTTGGAAATACATCGTATGTCTGTTGATTTT
>CAXKVI010000005.1:100560543-100610543 GCA_964058755.1 Campiglossa producta
TATTAAAAAAAACAAACTTAACATAAATTAAAATAACACAAAAAAAAAAAAAAAAACAACATAAAAAAGATAAATTATAGCATAACCATCATATGATTACATAACATAACACAACATAACATGACATGGCGAAACATAAAAAATAGAAAAAAATTCAATAAAATAAAAAACAAATTTAAATTATATGAAATGACAACACAAAAAATAGCCTAAAATAAAATAGTATAAAAAAGTAAATAAGAAACTAAAAATATTGTCAGCTAGAATCCCCTCTTATTCTATGCTTTGCTTTGCATTTAAATATTTCAACGCATATTTCGTTAATATTCCATTTAAAACTTCAACCCTGAGATATTTATGACTTAGGCTTCATATATTCAAAAAGTTTTAAGGCTCTTTTTCTTTTTTAAACAATCTAGCAGCTTATGAAGTAAATTTATTTCTTAACATAACCCAGTTTTACTCAATTACGTGAATAAATGAGCTTATCATCATTGTGTGGTTAACTAGACTAAATTGCAATTTGAAAAAGCGCTGCAATTTTTTTTTTGTAGCAAAAATGCGTAAGTCGGCTTCTAATTCAGCTGCATTTCCAACGCACACATCCATACATATACGTATATAAGTAAACACTTTGTTTGCATGCCAATTTTTCAAATTTCCTTTTCCTGCCTTTGTGTTGGATTTAGTTTTTCCATGCGCTACGTCGATGCTTCAACGCCATTTCATTTTGTGTGTCCTACTTTTTTTGCTCATCATCTTTGCCTTTGCCTCTGCCTATTCATATTCAGTTTCCGTGCTTCCTAGCAAAAGCCGTTTTTATGAATGAAAAATTGAAAAGTATGCTATTTAAATACATCTACATACACGATTTTTTTTTAGACTCAAAAGTCAAAACGAATCACTGATACAGTGACGTGCTGATTTACGGATCAAACAACAGACTAACTGAATTAGAGGCTGAACAAATAGTTTACGGTGGGGTGTTTGGAAGTTTCCAAAGAACTAAAAACTGAATTATAAAGGGATAGTTATTATATTCTTAGATGCACGGACGTATCCATTTTATGTGGACAAATTTATTGCACACGATATTGGTATAGCAGAAAAAAGTCATAAAGATAATTCACCTAAACATTTCTTCAAACTGACCCACTGTACATCGGCCTCGCGCTAGTAGCATAGCCATAGTTAATCCAACTATCTGTTATAAGTATTTATGTTGTGCCGAGCTGGGTTGTGTAGCATATCGTGTCTAAAGTCATGTCTCAAATACCACACAAATCCACTACACCACATACACACGAGCCGATGGCAGCTAGTGCCACCACTGCAAGTGATTGAATTATGATGTGCTCACATATTATACGTTATATATGCACATATATATGTATAGGCTGATTCAAGGCAGAAGGAAGGCAGGCTCGTTGACATCTTCTACCCACAAACGATGACTGTGCGCATGGATATGCAAACGTGCAGTATTACAGTATCCTAGCAATGTAAGTAAAGCTAAAACATGTTCTTGTGCAACTGGTTAAAAAAAAAATTTGGTTAAAATAAAATAAAATCAAATAAAATCAAAAAAATCCAATAAAATAAAATCAAATCAAATAAAATAAAATGAAATCAAATAAAATAAAATAAAATAAAATAAAATAAAATCAAATCAAATCAAATAAAATAAAATAAAATAAAATAAAATAAAATCAAATCAAATCAAATAAAATAAAATAAAATCAAATAAAATAAAAAAAATCAAATAAAATAAAATAAAATAAAATAAAGTAAAATAAAATAAAATAAAATAAATAAAAATAAAATAAAATAAAATAAAATAAAATAAAATAAAGTAAAATAAAATAAAATAAAATAAAATAAAATAAAATAAATAAAAATAAAATAAAATAAAATAAAATAAAATAAAATAAAATAAAATAAAATAAAATAAAATAAAATAAAATAAAATAAAATAAAATAAAGTAAAATAAAATAAAATAAAATAAAATAAAATAAAATAAATAAAAATAAAATAAAATAAAATAAAATAAAATAAAGTAAAATAAAATAAAATAAAATAAAATAAAATAAAATAAAATAAATAAAAATAAAATAAAATAAAATAAAATAAAATAAAGTAAAATAAAATAAAATAAAATAAAATAAAATAAAATAAATAAAAATAAAATAAAATAAAATAAAATAAAATAAAATAAAATAAAATAAAATAAAATAAAATAAAATAAAATAAAATAAAATAAAATAAAATAAAATAAAATAAAATAAAATAAAATAAAATAAAATAAAATAAAATAAAATAAATCAGAATATTAAATAATTTTGTTTCTCTTTTGAACTGATGTGAGACTGGTACATTTTTAAACTAGTTTCCTTCATTGCAGAGTTGAGAATTGTTCGCCGTGACAATATTGTGGTATATATTTCAGCATTTATGGCAATATTATCTATGTATGCTGATGTTGCTGGTGCCTTTTTGCTGTTGTTATTGTAGTTAGTTGTTGTTGGCACGATTATTGTGGTAATTTATAGTCCACACTGTAAAGTGCTTTAGCATTTTTAGTGTGTCAACGCGCTTTGGCATATCAGTAAGCACTCTTCGCTTGGTGGATATTCAAGCGTATGCATGTGTGGATGCGCGAGTAGACTCACATACATATACAACATACGCATATGTATGTGTAAAATTAATATGCATGTGTGATGGGTCTTTTGTTGGTACTGCCGCTTGAAATGTGTGTCATGCACATAAAATCAAGCCTTTGGTTGTCACTGACACCCACATGAACACACTGACATACAAACATATGCTAGGACATTCATTAAATTATACCAACTACTGAAAACGTGAATATGCATTAATGTATTTTATAGATTTTCCCAAGAAAAAATGTCGTTTTAGGATATTTTCACAGTAGGTATATGCGGCTATCAGTCATGGGGAAGCGAGAAAGAGAGGAGAATAAAAAGAAGGGGGAGAAATACAGGGAAAATAGTAAATGAGGACGAAGAAAGAGAGGGGGAGAAAGAAAATGTTTTTGACCAAAAACAAATTTTTGGTATCGCATTTATTTTTTTTATAAGCTTACACATTTTTATGCTGGTTATGTTTATATGCATTTGTAATTGCCGCTTATGCGGATCTGAAGGCAATTATGTTGACGAGTAAATAATGTCTTTAAAGTTAATATCCTTAAACCGGCTATTGGTTTTATATACAAAGTAGTGATTGGGTAGAATTATTTACGGGTGTAAATATACTTGTGTGAGTGTATTACGATGGGTAAACATAAATGCTAGGCTAAGTAGTCAGTGACTATTCATAGTGGAGTTCAAAGCTAATTTACTCAACGGATTTTGAATGATTTGAAAGGTTAATGTCTGTACTGTACCTTAAAGCCCGAAATAACTTGCCTTACATACCAATACCAGCCGTCGATGCGTAGAGCTCAATTGGCAGCTGTTCAGAATGTGAAAGCTATGGAACCGAAAAAAAGAATTAGAAATAAAAAAAATTTTAAATTTTCAGGTCCACAACTTGGTCTCAGGTAATTTTTCCAAACAACCTTACCGTTTTTAAAAGAATTTCCAAAAAACCTAAAATGTTGACCTCACATTTCGGCAGGGGTCAGTATCCCCAGGACCCCTCCCCTGAATACGTGTCTGATCGATAGTAACATCTCAAACTTAGTTAAGCTAATAGAAGGTTGCGTATACGCCATGGTACCACTTTGATGGTATACAGCAAAGACCTTGTTAGCCACTTAACTCACTTCTGAGCAATATTTTGAACCATTTACCAATTTAAGTCAGTTCAATCGACAACCATAGTTAAATGTGTCGACACGACATCTATTTTTGGTCCTATTTCGTGTACTATCAAAGAACGAAGTTGAATCCCCTTAGTGCATAGAAAAGTGTAGATAAAAATAAATGGGATTAACTTTGCCCTTTTATTTGACAACTGTTAGAATGAGAAGAAAAGATTACAACATAGCGTTTAAGTAAGAGTTGGCAATTGATTTTGTGGTACATTAACATACTTAAGTATAGAAGAAGTTGTCCGATTCCTTTGAACCTTTTGTGCAAGCTCGTTCTTTTGTATTGTATACAATTACATTTATAGAATTCTCAGTGATATATTCGTTGGCTTCATTGTATCGAAAATCTATTGTATCTACGTAAGAGAATTAGCTGAAGTGGCGAAAAAGTAAATCAAATGTGAGAAAGTAAAAAAGGATGACAGTGCTTAATAGAATTTGTAAAAATGCAATGTATTAGTTTTGTCCATTTTTTAGCTCATCTGTGTACACGAACTTATATGTATTTCCGAACTAATATCCCATAACTTTAAACGAGCTAAACTTGTATAGTTGTATATATGTATATATGGTACTATCTCGAGATCTGTTTGACCGATTGGAATGCAATTTGGTATATAGATAGTATGATTGATACACTTCGGGGTTGTCACTTAGGGCGGTTTACAGGGTTGCCACCTATCTCAATTTTTTTAAATTATGCAGCAAGATATACCAATGAAAGGTATTTTCGGCAACATACCAACTGAAATATTTTCAAGTAGGGTTGCCGCCCAGTGTTACCATTTTGCCGTATTGTATTTGTATATTTTGGTGTAATTTTGGAATAATATTTGGATTATTTAAGAATCATTTTGGGATCATTTTGGGGTCACTTTGGAGTAATTTTGGGGCCATTTTGAGATAATTTTGGGAACATTTTGGGGTCATTTTCGGATCATTTTGGGATAATTTTTGGGTCAGTTTGGGTTCAATTTTGGATCATTTTGGAAGCATTTAAGGGTCTTTTTGGGATCATTTTAGGATTATTTTGGGATTTATTTAGGGTATTTTGGGATCATTTCAGGGTCATATTGGGGTAATTTTGGAATAATTTTGGGACCATTTTGGCAACATTTAAGGGTCTTTTTGGGATCACTTTAGGATTATTTTGGCATTATTTTGGGGTCATTTTGGGATTATTTTGAGATCATTTTGGGTAGGTAAAGTTAGAAAATTTTATTTTATTCATATTAATTTTAAATATTTTTTTTGACGCAGAATTCAAAACACTTGATAAAAATATCAAGATTGACAAATTTTTCAAGAGCACAGAATCGAGCTGTAAATATACTTTTGAATACAATTTACTTGAACTTTACTTGTATAACTAAATGTTACTCATACGCCGTGTATGACCTATAAAAAGTGCACTTTAAATAAAAGTTTCCCTCAATTATTTGTGTTAGAAATCAAATTGTTACGCAATCTACTATAACACTTTTGAAATTCCAATGACCTGTTCTATCGAATAAGTTTTTTTAATATCATTGTAAAGGATCCCGTTGTCCTTATAAAAACACAAAGGTAGAGATTTGTTACACAGTCCTTTATATATGGGCATAATATTAAAGTCATGTAATTTTTGAAGCCTTAATGTAGCTTTTTGCGAACTTAGTATAAGCTGCTAGCTAAAATTTTAACTAAAAATGGGCATGGGTTACCATTATCCTAGAAAATTGGTTTCCATACATTTTTACCAAGCCATATTCAAAAGAAGCTAACTCGTGGCATTTGCTTCAAATAAACTCTCTTTAAAACTCTTGAATTAGGAGCTTCCTATTGCTAAACTTTGATTATACCGTTGTATGAATATCTGTTTATACATATGAATATATTATTGTGTATGCGAAAGGTCGCTTGTGCTTGGATAATTTTATTTCCTTTGAGACCACAGCGATACCACAAATTAGCCACAATCGTTTAACTGTAAATGTGTGTTTGTTATTGTGTTAATATTTGATTGTATGTGTTATGATGTAAATATACATACCTTTTTTGTTCATACATGAAGACATGCATGGATGAAGGGGGTATGTCGCATTCTCACTCAATTTCTGTTTTTGGCATTGGTGAATAGTCTTTATGCAGATCTATATTTCTGTCTTATCAGAATCTGCCTATCGTGAAAATTGTAGAAGATAATTCATGGATGAAGGGGGTATGTACACAAATTTTCAATATTAATTGTGGAAGAAGGGGGTATGTTCCGTTTTTTTCATATAAAATACTATATATAAACTTATGCTTTTTATTGCATATTATGCAACGTCTTTTATGGCTTTGCATAATTTTTTTGTCAGTTTTCCATAAAGATTCGAAAAAACCTCAAATGTTTAAGCAAAACTTTAAAGCCGATTTTCTCGCTTCACTAAAAATGCGACATACCCCCTTCATCCATGCAAGTCTTCATATACGCTTTTGTTCACATGCAAATCGAAATTGTCAACTCAGCAATTGTATTGAGTTTGTCAAACGAAACGAACGGAAAGACATTCAAAGAGCTTATAAGAAGAATTGAAGCGGGAATCCATACACGAAGAATTAACAGCAATTACGCAAAGGGGTTTTGTTGGCAAAGAAACGATATGTGAGTGGATTACTTGTGAAGAGTAATTAGGCTATTTTTGAAGAACAAAGGAGATTCAAGAAATACTGTAGGTTTTTGACTTTGTGCTCCTTTCAGTGCTAATTTTACGGGGAAGAAAGCTATAAAGGAAGAGAAGATGGCCCTTTAACTATTTGATACAAAAGCTAGTGTTCCTTGCATTCATATTAAAATATTCCTTTGTGGTAGACCAGCAATTCGCTTCACCAGTCAAATTAAAAGCGAGTGGGCAGGAAAGTGGTATGTAAAGCAACATTGAATGCGTAAAATTATTATAGCGGCCACAAAAATTGCACATCCTTTTGCGTCAACTCAGGCATGCAATAAAGAATTCAATTCCTTTGTGCTTACACAACTGCTTAAGTCTTTATCGAAGCAATACACAAACGAGTACCTGGGGAGAGGTGAAACCACTCAACTTGTAGCGTGAGTGCAATCAATGGCCGAGTTTGCTGGCTTGTGTGCTTATTATGCTTGAATCAAATACTTGAAACTTTTCTTTTTCCGTTTTTATACTTGTTGGCTCTTTGAATTACCATCTTCTTTGCTGTACACATAATATGCTGTATTTACTTTAAATCAGATACTATCAACTATCGACTGTCTGGGGGAAATCTTTCGCAGCTCTATCCATATTTGTAATACAATTAATTCTTTACGATAAGCATTGGTCGCTAGATGTGTATGCAAAGTTTTAGTACTATTCCTAATATTTGCTTACTCATTACCTTCAGTGACCACCAAGAAGGTGATAATTTGCTTTATCCATTATACTATACGCAAGCCACAGTCTTCTGGAGATCATTATTGTTTCATTTTTCCTTTACTAATTTTTTTAGTATTCATGTATTTTCTTTTATTTTATATAATAATTTTTTTTTTGTATTTTAATATTAAATATAATTTCATTTTATTTAAATTTGTTTCGTTTTACTTAATTTCAAGTTATTTTATTTTATTTTATTTTATTTTGTTTTATTTTATTTTATTTTATTTTATTTCATTTTATTTTATTTTATTTTATTTTATTTTATTTTATTTTATTTTATTTTATTTTATTTTATTTTATTTTATTTTATTTTATTTTATTTTATTTCATTTTATTTTATTTTATTTTATTTTAATTTATTTTATTTTATTTTATTTTATTTTATTTTATTTTATTTTATTTTTTGTTTATTTTATTTTATTTCATTTCATTTCATTTCATTTCATTTTATTTTATTTTATTTTATTTTATTTTATTTTATTTTATTTTATTTTATTTTATTTTATTTTATTTTATTTTATTTTATTTTATTTTATTTTATTTTATTTTATTTTATTTTATTTTATTTTATTTTATTTTATTTTATTTTATTTTATTTTATTTTATTTTATTTTATTTTATTTTATTTTATTTTATTTTATTTTATTTTATTTTATTTTATTTTATTTTATTTTATTTTATTTTATTTTATTTTATTTTATTTTATTTTATTTTATTTTATTTTATTTTATTTTATTTTATTTTATTTTATTTTATTTTATTTTATTTCATTTTATTTTATTTTATTTTATTTTATTTTATTTTATTTTATTTTATTTTATTTTATTTTATTTTATTTTATTTTATTTTATTTTATTTTATTTTATTTTATTTTATTTTATTTTATTTTATTTTATTTTATTTTATTTTATTTTATTTTATTTTATTTTATTTTATTTTATTTTATTTTATTTTATTTTATTTTATTTTATTTTATTTTATTTTATTTTATTTTATTTTATTTTATTTTATTTTATTTTATTTTATTTTATTTTATTTTATTTTATTTTATTTTATTTTATTTTATTTTATTTTATTTTATTTTGCTTTATTTTATTTTATTTTATTTTTTTTTATTTTATTTTATTTCATTTTATTTTATTTTATTTTATTTTATTTTATTTTATTTTATTTTATTTTATTTTATTTTATTTTATTTTATTTTATTTTATTTTATTTTATTTTATTTTATTTTATTTTATTTTATTTTATTTTATTTTATTTTATTTTATTTTATTTTATTTTATTTTATTTTATTTTATTTTATTTTATTTTATTTTATTTTATTTTATTTTATTTTATTTTATTTTATTTTATTTTATTTTATTTTATTTTATTTTATTTTATTTTATTTTTATTTATTTTATTTTATTTTTTTTTATTTTATTTTATTTCATTTTATTTTATTTTATTTTATTTTATTTTATTTTATTTTATTTTATTTTATTTTATTTTATTTTATTTTATTTTATTTTATTTTATTTTATTTTATTTTATTTTATTTTATTTTATTTTATTTTATTTTATTTTATTTTATTTTATTTTATTTTATTTTATTTTATTTTATTTTATTTTATTTTATTTTATTTTATTTTATTTTATTTTATTTTATTTCATTTTATTTAATTTAACTTAATTTTATTTTATTTTATTTTATTTTTATTTATTTTAACTTTATTTTGTTTCATTTTATTTTTTGAGTAAATCTTTTTCAAGCATTTTGACTTAATTATTTGTATTTGAATTCCATATGTCTGTATGCACTTTAACTACCTCCTTTCATCTTCAAAACTTGGTTTTTGTTTTCTTTCAGCGGATGTATTGGTTAACGATAGTCCTGTACGCCTAACCATCTGTGATACAGCCGGTCAGGATAATTTGGATAAACTGCGTGAATTGTGTTATCCCGATAGCGATGTATTTCTCTTATGCTTTTCTGTTGTGAAACCTGATACATTTAATGCTGTAAAAATGAAATGGGCACCAAAATTCTCAAAGACAAAGGCGGCATTATTACTTGTCGGAACGCAAGCGGATTTACGCAACGATGCGCAATCGTTGCATAAATTGCAGGTAAGTGGTTGATGATGAACCAGCGTGCAGGCGCATAATTTGCTTATAAGTTAAAGAACGGAATGGCAATACATATGACACTGTGTATGAGTATTGATTTTGTAGCCATGTGTGGTACACCATGGCGGATACGCAACCTTAATAAGTACATACTGCATACAAGTTGGAGTGCGCGAATACTCATAATTGCCATTTTATTGTTTTGTAATTTATTTATGCAAATTTCTTATTCAGTAACTTACTTATTTTGTTTTCTCTTTTTACATACAACAACAATTCGCTGGGTTTTTACTGGAAAATTGCAATATTATCATGGGCGCACTCTGAACCACTACAACTCTCAACGACACAAAAAAAAAATTGTGAACCTCTTCGAAAATATTACTTTAACCATCCTTCCTTTTGGCAAATTGCACAATTATACTCACTTGTCTACTCTTCTTTCATTTGCTCATCCACTCAACACTACCTCATCTACTGCCCACTTTTTGTATGCTGCTTGGTCTATATGGCATGCTCATCATCATCACACTCGTTTGCATGTATTCTCATTAAAATCCATACGATTTTCGCACTTTATACATTGTATGTGTGCAGCTTAATGGCGAAAAACCAATTTCATATGCTGATGCCTGGGATTTGGCAGCAACTATTGGCGCAAAATATATCGAGACTTCATCAGCAACGCAGGTAAATGAATAAAAATATATACTATATATATCGGTAAATGTGTTTAATCCTCAATGTATATATGAATGTGTATGTACTATATAAGATAGGAAATTGAAATTTTTTATCGCTTTTTTGCTAGTTGTCATAAAAAAATTTCAGTCAAAATCCGAGATAGCTCTTAATGAAAACATATTTTTATCCATTAATTTTTACATTCGAGAATTGTGTATTTATCGTTTGTATTCATTAGTTAAAATTATTTAGCATAAGCTTATCAATCAAAGCTTTAAGTTTATTCATGGCATGAAGGTGAAGCTATAATACATTTAAGAGGTTTAGGATTTAAGTATGATACATAACATTGCAGCTCACTTGGATATGCGGACTTACAAGGATATATCAAAGGGAACAACTAACCTTTATTCCGGTTTTTGAACTGTTGTCTTCGTTTTGGTTTTTTAGTCCTTTTTTTTATTTTTTTTATTATTTAATTTTTTTTTTTTTTTAGTTTATTTTATTTTATTTTTTTATTTTTTTTTATTTTTTTTTTGTTTTATTTCTTTATTTTTTTTTTAGTTTATTTTATTTTATTTTATTTTATTTTATTTTATTTTATTTTATTTTATTTAATTTTATTTTATTTTATTTTTTATTTTATTTTTTTATTTTATTTTATTTTATTTAATTAAATTTTTTAATTTATTTTATTTTATTTTATTTTATTTTTTTATTTTTTTTTTTTTTTTTTATTTTTTTTTTTTTTTCATTTTTTTTATTTCATTTTGTTTTTAGTTTATTGTTTTATTTAATTTTAATTTATTTTATTTTATTTTATTTTATTTTATTTTATTTTATTTTAGTTTATTTTATTTTATTTTATTTTAGTTTATTTTATTTTATTTTATTTTATTTTATTTTACTTTATTTTTTTATTTTATCTCATTTTTTTATTTTATTTTATTTTTTATTTCATTTTATTTTATTTTGTTTCATTTTTTTTAGTTTATTGTTTTATTTTATTTTATTTTATTATATTTTATTTTATTTTATTTTATTTTATTTTATTTTATTTTATTTTATTTTATTTTATTTTATTTTATTTTATTTTATTTTATTTTATTTTATTTTATTTTATTTTATTTTATTTTATTTTATTTTATTTTATTTTATTTTATTTTATTTTATTTTATTTTATTTTATTTTATTTTATTTTATTTTATTTTATTTTATTTTATTTTATTTTATTTTATTTCATTTTATTTTATTTTATTTTATTTTATTTTAATTGATTTTATTTCATTTTATTTTATTTTATTTTTTTATTTTATTTTTTTTTTATTTTATTTTATTTTATTTTTTTTATTATATTTGATTTTATTTTGTTTTACTTTATTTTATTTTTTTATTTTATTTTATTTTATTTTATTTTATTTTATTTTATTTTATTTTATTTTATTTTATTTTATTTTATTTTATTTTATTTTATTTTATTTTATTTTATTTTATTTTATTTTATTTTATTTTATTTTATTTTATTTTATTTTATTTTATTTTATTTTATTTTATTTTATTTTATTTTATTTTATTTTATTTTATTTTATTTTATTTTATTTTATTTTATTTTATTTTATTTTATTTTATTTTATTTTATTTTATTTTATTTTATTTTATTTTATTTTATTTTATTTTATTTTATTTTATTTTATTTTATTTTATTTTATTTTATTTTATTTAACTTAATTTTATTTTATGAAAATGTGTTTTTTGAGAAAAATTTACCCACGCGCTGCAGGAACCAGACAAGCCGACATATGTTTCGATGATACTGGAATTACATCTCTTCATGGACTTTTCTTATTATATATAAATGCGCAAACATAACTGGTTCATCCCTTTTTTGCAATAACCACAATTCTAAGGTATATAAAATTTGGTATGTATCGATATGTCTCGCCGAGCAGGGTGGCCGAAAACAAACCAAAAATTAAAAATAATTAATTATATTATGATTTGAAAATCACACCACTACATGTGATATACACGCATTCGCTTTATAGAGCCGCTGTTATGGGTGTATGTATGTAGGTATGCATTTGTTGTGTTTGCATTCATTGCAGTAGGGTGAGTTGTTTTGTTGGCAGCAATAAGATAACATGAGCCAGCGCGTCAACTTTATTGAGCTTAGGTACAAACAGTGTTTACAAAAATAAAATCTGTGCGTGGGGATTCAGAGAAGCAAATTTAAAAAAAAAAAAAAGCACAAATAAGCTAGATCATGCACATGGCCCTTCGTGGCTAGACTTAGTGAAATAAAATAAAATGGAAAATTGATAAAATTAAAAAAAAGTAAAATCAGAAATAGAAAAGTGATTGAAAGTAAAAAAATAAAATTTGTTGGAAATGAAAGGAAAGGGAATAATATAAAATAAATAAAAATGAAACAAAATGAAATAAATTAAATATTAAATTAAGAAAATAATAGGAAAGGAAAGGGATGGATAAAAGGAAAATTAAGGTAAGTTAAGGTAAGGAACGGAAAATAAGACAGAAAAATCAAAGGGAAAGGAAAGGAATGGAAAAGAAAAAAGGAAGGGAAGAAAGGAAATGTAAAGCAGTGGAAAAGAAAAGCAAAAGGAGAAAGACAAAGAAAGGAAAGAAGAAAAAAAGAAGGGAAAGAAAAGGTAGCGAGGAAGAAGGTATGGAAAATAAATGAAAATAAAAAGAAAGCAAAATAAAGGAAAGAAAGGTAATGAAAAGCTAAAAAAAATAAGTTAAGGAAATGAATGAAAGAAAAAGAAAAGCAAAGGAGTTGCGGAAAGGAACAAAAGAAAATAAGGAAACGGTAGGAAAGGAAAGGTAAGAAAAGGAAAGGTAAGGAAACGGAATGACAGGAAAGGAAATTTAATAAAAAAAGTGAAAGAAAATAAGGAAACGGTATGAAAGGAAAGGTAAGAAAAGGAAAGGTAAGGAAACGGAATGACAGGAAAGGAAATTTAATAAAAAAAGTGAAAGAAAATAAAAATAAAAGAAAAGAAATGAAATTAAAAAAAAAAAATGAATAAAATGAAAGGAAACTAAAGCAACGGAAACGAAAGGAAAGGAAAGAAAAAGAAAATAAAAGGAAAAAGGAATGTAATGGAAATGGAAAGAAGGATCAGGTAAGAATATAAAAGAAACGAAAAGAAAGAAAAATAAAAGAAAAAAACAGAAAAGAAAGAAAGAAAGAAGGGAAATAAAATGAAATGAAAGAAGAGAAAAGGAAAGAAAAGGAAAGGAAAAGGAGAGGAAAGGAGAGGAAAGGAGAGGAAAGGAAAGGAAATAAAAGCAAATGAATGCTAAGGAAAGGAAAGGAAAGGAAAGAAATACGTATGAAGACGACCTAAGAAGAATAAATAATTATCAACATTGAAACTATATTACTGAATGGTGTAAAGAGGGAGGAAAAGGCAAAATGAATAGGAATGTATAGAAACCAAAAATATACACAATATGGAAAAGAAAGGAAAATTTAAGAAATAGCAAAAAGGTAGGAAGATAAAATAAGGTTTTGTGGTTGAATTTCAACCACTGGGCGAACTCTAGTTTTATTAAATTTTTTCATTCTATTTATTTTAATGTTATTTTTTTATTTTATTTTATTTTTTTTATTTTATTTTATTTTTTTATTTTTATTTTTTTACCCATAAACCCCACATAATATTTGCTTTCATACTCAGCAATACTCAGCTTACTTTTGGTGTGGAATCAAGAAATTTTATTCCCCAATCCATCATCAAATGACTGTAAATAACGTTATTCCCAATTCACAATTGTCAAAACACCTAACAGATTCTCCATTTCCTAAAGTGTGATTGTGTTTGTGTCACACTAGATTTATTGTTTCCAATTCCCTTAACGGCAAGGTAGCATGTGAATGTATGCTTTCCCAATAAAATCTATGTTTATCATTTTATTCACGGTTTTCATTTTGTGTGCAAAAGTTATAGCAAACATGCGTTGCCCAAAAATTTACAAATTTAAATTGTGATAGTTATCGTCGCCCGGATAAATGGTTGTCGTATGTTATATGAATGCCCAATACACCATACGACAATCATTTATCCGGGCGACGATATGTAAGCTATAACGTAGCGGCGTAAGTAATAGCAAAGCTTTGCTATCACCGCAAATATTCGTTATGGGTATCGAGAGAGCGAGAGTAAAGGATTACAGGGGTTTCGATAGGGGAGGAGCAAGTGCCCAGGGTAAAAGTAGATGAAGAGTAAGGGGAAAAGAGGTAGAGTAGTGAAGAAGAACTGTACGTATAAGTATAAGTATAAGTATAAGTATAAGTATAAGTATAAGTATAAGTATAAGTATAAGTATAAGTATAAGTATAAGTATAAGTATAAGTATAAGTATAAGTATAAGTATAAGTATAAGTATAAGTATAAGTATAAGTATAAGTATAAGTATAAGTATAAGTATAAGTATAAGTATAAGTATAAGTATAAGTATAAGTATAAGTATAAGTATAAGTATAAGTATAAGTATAAGTATAAGTATAAGTATAAGTATAAGTATAAGTATAAGTATAAGTATAAGTATAGTGACGCAAACGTCATTATTGCTGTGCAGTCGTGTTTACATTTACTGTGTTTTTAATTGTGAAATTAAAATTAATATATACAACTTCCATACTCTAATTTGTGATAAAATTAAGTGCAAAGTCATAGTGTTCAATTTTAAACATTTGAATTGTGGAGATAATTCATATTTTATGAATTTTAGCTTAATTCTAAATTCAATTTTGCTTTCCTTTTATTTGCCGAGACATTTGCATAGTGTATTTGTTGCTGTTTGATTGGCTTCATTTTCTTCTTATAATTGTTATTGCTATTGTGTGCACTTGTTACTTTGCTATTTTCTTTTATTACAGCTGTTTGCGTTGTTTGTTGAGTGTCAGAATACAGTGACTCTCAAGCTGCTCGCTGCTATATAAACACTTGCCTATAAAACTTTCAGGGTTGCTTTTAATTAAAACCAACTTTTATAAATTATTAGTTGAACTTTTCCTTTCTTAATAAATAACAGAACTTTTTTTTTGTCGTTTTAAAAATGTACTGTATTTACGAAAAGTGTCAAATAAAAAGCGAATCCGAACGCTACGTGTCTTGCTGGCTCTGCGATGCGCTTGGTCATATGAAGTGCGCAGGGTTGACAGGTAGGATTGTAGATGCCATAAATGATAACAAGGGTGTTCGTTGGTCATGTGTAAAATGTAGATCAGCTGAAATTGATCTTTTCAAGCTTTTTAGGGAAACTCGAAATGCGTTTTCTGAAATCGGTAAGGAGTTTTCTAAAATTTCCGTGAAATTTGACCATTACGAAAAACTTTTTAGGTCATTCAAGTGTTTAGATGGTTCTCCTGTTGTTGAAAAAAACATTTCGAATGATTTAAATTATCGAGAACCTAGTTTGCCTGAGCCCCTGAATTTAAACCCTCCCCAGCTAGGTCTCCAATCGCAAATGTTGGAATTAATCGACTTGGCCTCACCCAGTCCCCAAGCAGTTGTTCCGTCAACTTCCAAAGAAGTAGTTCCGTCCACTTCCAGAGAAGTGGTTCCGTCCACTTCCAAGGAGGTGATTCCGTCCGCTTCCAAAGAAGTGGTTCCATCCGCTTCCAAGGAAGTGGTTCCATCCGCTTCCAAGGGGGTGGTTCCGTCCACTTTCAAAGAAGTGATTGCGTCGACTTCCAAAGAAGTGGTGCCGCCTACTTCCAAAGGAGTGGGTTCATCCACTTCCTTGGAAGTGGTTCAGTCCACTTCCGAGGCCCCAAATCGAACCCCTGAACAACAAAATACTGCCAATTCAGTTCAACCAACGGCTACTAAGCTGGTTGTGGTTCCACCGCGAAAATCGATATTCGTGTCTAGATTTCAGAAAGACACTTCCGTCAACGACCTTAAGTCTTACATCAAATCGAAAATTAAGGCTGAGGGTTTAATAATACATAAGTTTAAATTTAATTATGAGCGAAAAATTTCTTCATTTAGGATTGATGTTTTTTATGAAGATTACGATGTGATTTTGGATCAGTCGTTCTGGCCCCCTGGTGCTTTTATTCGCGAGTTTTCACCTAAGTCAACTGCGAACGACCCAGATGCTGTACAAATTCCTCGTCAGAATACTGATCCAAAAAACTAATTCTAAATTCTTTCTTGAATATCTATTATCAGAATGTTAGAGGTTTAAATACCAAATTAACTGATTTTTACTTAAAAACGATCAATTGTAACTATAGAATTATTGCTTTCACTGAAACTTGGTTAAAACCACATGTCTTTGATTCCGAAATTTTTTGTGATGGTTATCAGATTTATAGAAACGATCGCTTAGACAGAACCGGGGGCGGGGTCCTATTGGCTGTACATTCTTCAATACCATCTGAAGATGTTAATTTACCTTATATTGAAAACATAGAATTTAAATGCATACGTATAGGAATTGGCACAGGCCATATTTACTTAGCTGTTAGTTACATTCCACCGTCATCTGATTTATCAGTGTATATGCACCACATTTCACTTATAAAAACTGTAAGTTCTTTGATTAAGCCCGTGGACTCAGTAGTTGTTTTGGGTGACTTCAACCTGCCACACATCTCGTGGAGAATAATTGATGGCAATATTGTCCCAGTGTCATCTAAGTTGTGTAATGAGTTTTTGGACGAAATGACCAACCTATGTCTTAGTCAGATTAATGTTATTCCGAACAAGTTAGGAAAAGTCTTAGACTTGGCCTTTGTTGATGACTTGTCTAAATTCACTGTAAATCGATGTGATCCTTTAGTTCTTCCCGAAGACGCTTACCATCCATCTTTTGAAATAGCCTACGAAATCATAAACTATAATCGCGATTGTATTACGAAACCTTATGACTCTATTAAAACTTTTGATTTCTCTAGAGCCAACTTCAAAAAGATAAATAAAGAACTTTCCAAACTTGTTTGGCCTCATTACAATGAGGACGTCGAGCGAAACTTATCTCACTTCAATAGTACCATATACAGCCTCTTTGAAAAGTTCGTACCAAAGCGCATCTGTTTACGTAATGATGAGCCAATGCAAGTCTGGTGCACTAAAGAACTCAAATCTTTAAAAAATCGAAAGTCACGCTTCTTTAAACTATACAAAAAAACTGGTTTACACTCTGATTATGTACAATACTCTGCTTTGCGCCATAAATATTTAGAATTGAATAAAAAGTGTTACAATGCTTACTTATGTAAAATTAAAAAGAATATTATTTGCAATCCGAAGACATTTTATGGTTTCGTAAACGCTAAACGCAGGGTAAAAGGGTTTCCTTCATCTATGAAATTTAAAGATAAAATCTCTAGTGACGACCTAGAGATTGCCAACTTCTTTGCTCAATTCTTCAAGTCCAATTATTCTTCTGGAATAAATTTATCATCTAACGGATACCCTTATTTACCACACTCCATTAACTCAATCCATGTTCCTCATTTAAACCCAGAAGATGTTTTATTACACCTAAAGGCCTTAAAGGAGTCTTTCAAATATGGCCCCGACTTAATCCCGACATGCTTTCTTAAAAAGTGTGCTGAATACATCTACCAGCCCTTAACACAGTTGTTTAATCTGTCTCTACAGGGTGGGATTTTCCCAACTTCATGGAAAGAATCTTTTCTTATACCTCTTTATAAAAGTGGGAGCAGGTCCTGCGTAGAAAATTATCGTGGAATAGCAAAGCTCTCCGCCATTCCCAAGTTATTCGAAGCCATCATTACCAATTATCTAGCATTTTCGATCCCAACACTGATTGCAAGTTCTCAACATGGATTTTGTAAAGGCAAATCAACCATAACTAATTTACTTGAATTCACTACCTACGTCTCGAATGGGTTTAGAAATAATTTAAGCACTGACGTTATATACACCGACTTTAGTAAAGCATTTGACAAAGTTTGCCACGCTTTACTCATACATAAACTTGATCTCATAGGCTTTCAACCCGGTTTTACTCGTTGGATCTCCTCCTATCTTTGTGGTAGAACACAACGTGTAATTTTAAAAAATACGTTTTCAAATGCCATTGATGTCTCTTCTGGTGTCCCTCAGGGCAGTCACCTTGGCCCGGTTCTGTTTTTGCTATTCATAAACGACATGTGTACAACAATTAAGTACTCTAAAATCTTGTTATATGCTGACGATGTGAAACTATTTAAGTCATATGCGTTGACGGAGGAACGTTCTTTGCTTCAAACGGACTTAGACCACTTAGTTACTTGGTGCAACGTAAACTATATGCCGCTTAATCTGGCAAAATGTAAATTCATGTGTTTCTCTCGTGGAACTCTTCAACCAGCTTCTTATTCGATAAAATATTATACTCTTGAACACGTTAATGTTTTTGTTGACTTGGGTGTGATGATGAACTGTAAACTTAGTTTCAATCCTCATATCGAGGCTACTGCCAATAAGGCCAGAGGTGTTTTAGCCTTCGTGAAAAGGTGGTCAAAAGAATTTAGCGACCCTTATATTACTAAGACCCTTTTTACTACATTAGTTAGACCAATATTAGAATACGGCTCGATTATATGGAATCCGCGTTATCAAATTCATATAGATAAGCTAGAATCTATTCAAAAACAATTCTTACTTTTTGCATTGAGAGATCTACGATGGGATCCTTCGTGTAACCTTCCTCCTTATACTAATCGCTTGAAACTTATCAATCTCCCTACCCTTGCTAGCCGTAGAGAAATGCTAGGTGTAATATTCATGTGTAAACTCCTAAACGGGTGGATTTCAAGCCCTCCTCTTTTGAACGAAGTTAACTTTAATGTTCCCTCACGAGCCTTAAGACATTTTAAACCTATTCTTCTGAAGCAATGTAGAACCAACTATCAATTACACGAGCCGTTCCAGTGTTTGTGCGAAAATTATAACTCTCATGCAGACACTTTTGATATTTCGGACTCGCTTTTCATTATTAAAAAAACTATCCTATTCTCTCTTAACAATTGATTTCTACGTAGTATCAATTTATGTATTTTTATTATCTATTTATTTTCGTATTACACTCAGCTGATGAATTTTTCTCTGTAGCTGAGCAGTTTGAGATCTCGACGCTTAACAAACCTCCGCCTTTCAAACACTCGGCAAATTTAATCCGCGCGTTATGCGGATGCGCCCCTCGTGTCGGTCGGGCGGGATGGTGGGTAAAATCCGTTGGGCATAATAATAAGTATAAGTATAAGTATAAGTATAAGTATAAGTATAAGTATAAGTATAAGTATAAGTATAAGTATAAGTATAAGTATAAGTATAAGTATAAGTATAAGTATAAGTATAAGTATAAGTATAAGTATAAGTATAAGTATAAGTATAAGTATAAGTATAAGTATAAGTATAAGTATAAGTATAAGTATAAGTATAAGTATAAGTATAAGTATAAGTATAAGTATAAGTATAAGTATAAGTATAAGTATAAGTATAAGTATAAGTATAAGTATAAGTATAAGTATAAGTATAAGTATAAGTATAAGTATAAGTATAAGTATAAGTATAAGTATAAGTATAAGTATAAGTATTCTGATTCACTGAAAATAATAATTACTCTTTCTCATTTCCTCGCTCAGGATAAAGTCAAAGAAGTATTCGACACAGCTATTTGGGAGGGACTTGCGCCCACAACATTGCCACCAACACCAACGCCACCATTATGGAAAAAGCTTTTATGTCTGGCGTAAGAAAAGAAAGCACAGCAGGAAGAAGACAATAGTGACATCAGGCAAAAGGAAAACATAAGGTTCAGCTTAAACGAAAGACAATAAAAACAATAGTTTTTGAACAAAGCAGCACAAAAAGCAGCCACGAAACGAAACAATACAAACTAACAAAAAGAGCAATGAGACGGTAGAAAAACACGCACAAAAACTATTGTGTGAAATAAAATGCCGTGGAATGGCAATGATGCGAAGAGCAAAGGAATCAATGTTAAGCAAAGTGATGCAATACAAAAATGAAAACAAAAAAAATGTTGAATAAAAGCAAAGAAAATGTTTTCTGCATGTTTTGCTCTTTAATTTAATGCAACTTGACTTGAGTTAATAATTTGGAACGTGCGGAAACACAAAAAGTTAAGATTTCCTTAATTGATGCACGAAGATTATCACTTTTTTATTTTTGGATTTGAAAAATTGTGTATGGTGTTGATTGAAATGCATTTGAAATTTTACTGAGAAACTTTGTATTTTTCTAAGATTTTTATTTTTGTAATTTCTATTAAGTTTTTTGTTTAAATTTTTATATGAACTTAGCTGATAAAATTCTAATTATTTTGTGGGTTTTTTTTTTTTTTTGAATCTAACTAACAATAATGTTAAAGTCCGGCTTTATAGACTGATTAACTTACGATTGTATATAGGAATGTAAGAAAATAGTTATGTAAGTTGTTAAGTAAATATAACTGCATTAAACCTAAAAGAAATTATTTTTTTTATTAGTAGTATGTCTAACGTTTTCTGCATAATCTGCATAATCAGCAAAAACTCCTCTGTTGAGTTTAAATCGTTCTAATTATTTTCCCTAAATATTTCTAGCAAGTATTTTATAGCATAAACACATTATGATTTACATATACATATACTATAAGATCTTTCACAGTTAATTGATGTTAGTAATAAATTATGTTTTCTTTTAATTCTTTATTTGTTAACCTACTTCACTCGTAATTATTAAGCGATAGCATCTTACATTCCATCCATTATGCGTATGTACTTGTTTATTACAATTTATTAAGTTTTTCATACGATGTATATAATTACGAACTCATATAGTTTGTTGGGTTATTGTCATTCATATACTTAGTACATCCATAGTTGTTGTATGTAAGGTTTCATATTGTAAAAAAATAAATTTTTTTCAACGTATATTTGGTTTCTTAATACTTTATGCGAAAGAATAAGGATCGTAAGTATCAATTTTGGCTCCAGTTTGATGTACATATCTCGCTAGTACAAGTGGGTAAACTAAGAAAATCAAATCAAGGTTACTGGCAGTGATGTTGACCCTAAAATATTCCCAAAATAATCTTAAAATGATCCCAAAAAGACGCTTTAATGCTTAACTTGAAAATAATTTAGTTGGAATGTCGCTTAAATTCCTTTCATTTGATACCCATATTGGCATATCTTGCTAGAAAAAAAAAAAAAAATAGAGTGCCACCTCTCACCCTGTAAACGGTATGGCACAAAAATGCTATTTTACTATGCCCACCACTGACAACTAACTGTAAAAAAAGCCACCTTGTTATTAATCTAAAATTTTGATAACCTTATTTTGTCATAATTGGGTCGTCGGGCCCACTTTATGTCGCAACCAATTTGTGGGACACATATATTCCAGAGTTGGTTGCGACATTGACACCATTTATGTTTCTTATTAAAGACTTGGTATAATGAATTCTGAGGCTACAAATATGTATGCTGTGCTTACAGAGAGGTAGATTTGTAGAAGAAGCTCGAAATTTCACTTCTCCCATTTTAGGGAGATATATTAAAAATGTTCAAGAAAGTGTTTAAAGTGCCGAAAGCGTCTCAATCCATTACAGTCATTATTAAAGCTCAGTTAATATCCCACTCATAACATATTCCCAGTATCTCTTGACTTTTGTCTGCCCACGTCTATATCTACCCACCCGTAGTCATAGTAGAAATTTGAAACGCATGCTATTAAAAATAAAACGCGCACGCGCTTAACCCTTTGTTTGTTGTGCTTTCAGTAGAATCATTCATAAAGTCGAATTTGTGTTTAAGCGGTTGTTGGTAGGCTTTTCCCTTTGAAATTGTTGTACGATTACTTTCTGTTGTTGCAACGTAAAAGTGTTTCACTTTTCATAGATTTAAGTATGTGGTATAAATGATCAGAGCTCTCGTATAACACTTAACCAAAAATCTTTTCATTACGATGAAATATTCTTTTCAAACAGAGATATTTTATGTATCCCGAACGAAGAGATCCTTTGTTGTAATAAACATTTCCAGAAAAAAAAGTGTTTTTATTTTCGCATAGTTATTTGAGAGTCCATGCGCGTAACTCAGAACACCAAATCAGCTCATGCTTTATTGTTGTTTTATACTCATACTACTTGCGCGAGTATTGTTACGTCTAATGCCTAAAGCATTTCATACGAGTTGAATTGAGTTTTTCTGCGCCTCGACATTACAACATTTTACGTTGAGTGATACGAAATGAGATGTTGTTGCTGCTATTGTAGCTAACATTTAGGCTGCGTCTAAAGTACCTAATACTTTTTGTGCGATTTTTGTTTTGTGGTGTTGTTAAAATGTTTCTATTTGTCCACAGTTTGCTTGTTGACTTTTTTTCCCGCCTCATTTTTGGTTAATGCTTGCGTTTTTAAAATGTCTTTTGAAAATGTTTGTGGTTTACTTTGTGTGTGTGCGCGCACTCTTTAGACTCTTTTTAGAGACTTTGTGCCATTGTTTATGTGTAAAGTGTGTTGTGTTGATGCTTCTGTTGTTGTCGTTAGACACATTGTTATCCTTGGTGATGTGTTATTTTTCTCCTCATATATTTCTTTTGACTAAGGAAAGCTGTAAGCTTTTAAGACTCTTTGCTGTCTAAGAGAAAAAAACAATTAAAGTGTTTTATATAGAAGTAAATATAAGTATAGCGTTGAGAATGTCACAATTTTAATATAAGATATATTTTGGAATATGTGGGTGTATAAATGTAGGAATGTAGCAACACACGTGCATGTACTTCCCTTTTTGATGTGTAAATATCTTTGCGCTGGGGTCATCCAGAAAAAGTTACGTTCAATGTATTTTGTTCTTGTAAATGTAAGATGTATTTGGAAGAGCGTTTTATGTCGCAATTCTCGCTTGACTTGTTGCTAAGCAAATGAAAAGAGTGTCCTTATTACAAGGAAAAATTGCCCTTATTTGGCTCCAAGGATATGGCTTCCTTCAATTGAAAAGGAAAGGAGAGGAAAGAAAATAAAAGAAAAGAAAAGAAAAGAAAAGAAAAGAAAAGGAAGGGTGGGGAAGGGAAGGGAAAGGAAAGGAAAGGAAAGGAAAGGAAAGGAACGGAAAGGAAAGGAAAGGAAAGGAAAGGAAAGGAAAGGAAAGGAAAGGAAAGGAAAGGAAAAGAAAGGAAACGAAAGGAAAGGAAAGGAAAGGAAAGGAAAGGAAAGGAAAGGAGAGGAAAGGAACGGAAAGGAAAGGAAAGGAAAGGAAAGGAAAGGAAAGGAAAGGAAAGGAAAGGAAAGGAAAGGAAAGGAAAGGAAAGGAAAGGGAAGGAAAGGAAAGGAAAGGAAAGGAAAGGAAAGGAAAGGAAAGGAAAGGAAAGGAAAGGAAAGGAAAGGAAAGGAAAGGAAAGGAAAGGAAAGGAAAGGAAAGGAAAGGAAAGGAAAGGAAAAGAAAGGAAAGGAAAGGAAAGGAAAGGAAAGGAAAGGAAAGGAAAGGAAAGGAAAGGAAAGGAAAGGAAAGGAAAGGAATGGCAAGAAAGGAAAGGAAAGAAAAGGAAAGGAAAGGAAAGAAAAGGAAAGGAAAGAAAAGGTAGGGAAAGGAAAGAGGTAATTTTCGGGTAATTTTGGGTCATTTTGGGGTTGTACTGAGTCCATTTTAAGATCGTAATGGGGTTGGTTTGGGGTCCTTTTAGGGTTATATTGGGCTCAATTTGAGGTCGTATTCCGAGCATTTTGGGAAATTTTTGGTGTCGTATTGGGGTCATTTTTTGGGGTTATTTTAGAATCAATTTGCTATCAATTTTGGATCATTTTGGGATCATAATGGCTTATTTTGCGATCTTTTTAGAGGCATATTGCGGAGTTTTACAATTATTTTACGGTGGTATTTGGGTAATTTTGGAATCATTTTGGGGTCATATTGCGAACATTTTGGGGACTTCACAAAGATATGTATATAAAATAACAAAGTTTGTGCTGTTGCTTCGGTAGTAAGGTAGTTCGATGCATAAACTAGACAAAGTTGCGGGCATCTGCTAGAACCGATATATCTCAGTAGCAGGATTGATTCTGAGGAGTTTTTGTCGTCTAAATGTGCCTCTATTAAAGGCAGGCCACAACTGCAACGTCTGACATCCCTACGCTATTCAGAATAAAACCATATAAGCAAATTTTCGAGATTGTACATAACTACTTATTTCTCCCTATTCCTTGCTTCCTTATTCATTTTTATTTTATTCAGTGTACGTCGTGTTTAATGCGATTTGTGCAGATTAGCCTATTTGCTAGCATTACTAGCTATTTGTTATTCACATAATACCACTTCCCGTCTCACAACTTCCCCTTACTGATATAAGTTTTATGACACTCAATACTAGTGCCGCTATTGTTAGTACTTCATTTTATACGCTTCTCATAACTATGTATATACGACTACAATTTTGTTAGTAAACTCTCTACAGTGAGCCTAATTTTATGCGTTATACTCAATTTGATGCAACAAATTTATGCAAATAAAAACATTTGAATTTTGCACAACATAAGGAGTTTTATGGGCTAGGGCATTTGAGATGTGCATATGTATGTTTGTAGTTAGTGAATGCCGATGGCAGTCATGAAATTCTTCGAAAAGCACATTAGAGTAGACTAAAACTTTGCAAAGTGTCGACGGAATTATTTATGAGCTACTATGGTGAGCTACTTATGTACATATGTACATGTGCCGACTGCTATAGTTAGATATGAGAATGACGTAGGTGTCATTATTACGCCATCAAATGTGATCAAATCACAGCAAAGTATGTACGTTTATTAGGCTGTCTGTGTAAATTTTTTACAGTATGAATATCTCTACTGATGGAAACTTAAAGAAAAAAATAAAATAAAATAAAAGAAAATAAAATGAAGTAAAATAAAATAAAATAAAATAAAATAAAATAAAATAAAATAAAATAAAATAAAATAAAATAAAATAAATTAAAATAAAATAAAATAAAATAAAATAAAATAAAATAAAATAAAATAAAATAAAATAAAATAAAATAAAATAAAATAAAATAAAATAAAATAAAATAAAATAAAATAAAATAAAATAAAATAAAATAAAATAAAATAAAATAAAATAAAATAAAATAAAATAAAATAAAATAAAATAAAATAAAATAAAATAAAATAAAATAAAATAAAATAAAATAAAATAAAATAAAATAAAATAAAATAAAATAAAATAAAATAAAATAAAATAAAATAAAATAAAATAAAATAAAATAAAATAAAATAAAATAAAATAAAATAAAATAAAATAAAATAAAATAAAATAAAATAAAATAAAATAAAATAAAATAAAATAAAATAAAATAAAATAAAATAAAATAAAATAAAATAAAATAAAATAAAATAAAATAAAATAAAATAAAATAAAATAAAATAAAATAAAATAAAATAAAATAAAATAAAATAAAATAAAATAAAATAAAATAAAATAAAATAAAATAAAATAAAATAAAATAAAATAAAATAAAATAAAATAAAATAAAATAAAATAAAATAAAATAAAATAAAATAAAATAAAATAAAATAAAATAAAATAAAATAAAATAAAATAAAATAAAATAAAATAAAATAAAATAAAATAAAATAAAATAAAATAAAATAAAATAAAATAAAATAAAATAAAATAAAATAAAATAAAATAAAATAAAATAAAATAAAATAAAATAAAATAAAATAAAATAAAATAAAATAAAATAAAATAAAATAAAATAAAATAAAATAAAATAAAATAAAATAAAATAAAATAAAATAAAATAAAATAAAATAAAATAAAATAAAATAAAATAAAATAAAATAAAATAAAATAAAATAAAATAAAATAAAATAAAATAAAATAAAATAAAATAAAATAAAATAAAATAAAATAAAATAAAATAAAATAAAATAAAATAAAATAAAATAAAATAAAATAAAATAAAATAAAATAAAATAAAATAAAATAAAATAAAATAAAATAAAATAAAATAAAATAAAATAAAATAAAATAAAATAAAATAAAATGAAATAAAATAAAATAAATTAAAATAAAGTAAATAAAATAAAATAAAATAAAATAAAATAAAATAAAATAAAATAAAATAAAATAAAATAAAATAAAATAAAATAAAATAAAATAAAATAAAATAAAATAAAATAAAATAAAATAAAATAAAATAAAATAAAATAAAATAAAATAAAATAAAATAAAATAAAATAAAATAAAATAAAATAAAATAAAATAAAATAAAATAAAATAAAATAAAATAAAATAAAATAAAATAAAATAAAATAAAATAAAATAAAATAAAATAAAATAAAATAAAATAAAATAAAATAAAATAAAATAAAATAAAATAAAATAAAATAAAATAAAATAAATGAAAAAAAAATCAAGTAAAATTAAAATAAATAAAAAACAAAATTTCAAACAACCTGATTTAAACGAAGTTTTGACGTTTGTATGTTTTTGTGAATCTCTGAACTCATTTGCATACTTACATGCAAATGTATTTGGCAATAAAATAATTTGCATATACGTGCCTTAGGGTACTTTAGGAGTTACCTAAAGCTTTAAATGCGGTGCCCTCTTTTAAATACATATTTAGTAATATATTTAGGAGTATGCGGAATTAAGGTCCGGATTTTCCTTTCGTTTTAATAAATTTTAATTTTTTTTAATACTTTACAGTAAATAAGTAAAACAGCCACATACGACTTATAGAACTTTTCAGCTGAGTAGTATTTTAGTTTTTTGTTTTATTATCTTATTATACGTTAAGCTTATTTAAGGATAAACCTTTATAGCAATGAAATCAATTTCTTCTTGTTAGTTCAAGTTAATTTGGTTACCGTCCTCAGACAAACGATAACGTGAGATTTTCGCCAATATCGACATAAGCATTGCTAGCTAGTGAACTATATAACTCATGCCAATATCTTAAGTGGAAAAAGTAATCATGATGTAGCCAATCAGCCATAGACATTAAAACCCAATTTAAACAACTTCCGACTGCTTTTGACTTTGTTTGTCTGTATTTGTTACCACCCTTAAGGTTTAAGCTTGACCAATTGCGCCCTTCAACTGCTATGTGCATACACACATATGTTACAGAGTTTTTATTTTTTGTGTTTGCATTTGAAGTAGGCTGGCGGGTCAAAGTACGCCCGCTGCTGACATGTGCTAAATATTAAAAAAGTTTTGAAGTACCGGAAATGAGCAGCCAAATAAAGGCTGTTTCGTAGAACAGAAATCTGTATAGAGGACACAGCACTCATAGTCGGTACAGCTGCAAAGGGTCAACTTTTATTAAACATTTGTAGAAATACTTGCCAAGGGTACGATTTAAGAAGCAACTGGTTTGTATTGCATTTGAATTTTTTTTTTTTTTTCTAAGGTCAATATTAGTAGAAGGAAATGTTTATTAGGCAACAGAAAATATTGTCTTAAGTAAATAGTCGGGATGAATTTTGATGTTGTACGTTTTAGCTTAGCATAAGCTTAGGTCAAAAAATGTATATTGAAAGTTTTTCTTTAGATTTTTCCATTTCGTAAATTCATGCAGTGTTTGTATAAAAATTAACTTTGTCACTTTCTGTGCTATGTAAATATCAAAATATTAACCGTTCCAATTACCTTGGCAACATTTATGACTTACTATGTTAAGTAAACTAATTACTCTGAACGCTTGTTAAGTAAGTCCATACAAACATTCTCACGTATTTATTTATTTATACAAATGTTACTCATACGCCATGGCATGCTGTATTTAAGCTTGTAATGAGATTTCTGCAGGCAGGTACATACTTTGTTTATTTTCGCTCACCTTCGCAAAATATGACAACATGAAAAGCTTGAAGGTGTGTTTGGTAGCTGTGCTATTTGAGACAAATTTAAAAGATGACACAGAAAAAATTTGTAATACTACCTTTGCATAGATATACCAGATCTATTATATATAAATGCGCAAACATAACTGGTTCCTCCCTTTTTTGCAATAACCACAATTCTAAGGTATATACAATTTGGTATGTATCGATATGTCTCGCCGAGCAGGGTGGCCGAAAACAAACCAAAAATTAAAAAAAATTAATTATAATATGATTTGAAAATCACACCACTACAAGTGATATACACGCATTCGCTTTATAGAGCCGCTGTTATGGGTGTATGTATGTAGGTATGACCACTTGCATTGTTGTGTTTGCATTCACCGCAGTAGGGTGAGTTGTTTTGTTGGCAGCAATAAGATAACATGAGCCAGCGCGTCAACTTTATTGAGCTTAGGTACAAACAGTGGTTACAATAACAAAATCTGTGCTTGGGGATTCAGAGAAGCAAATTAAAAAAAAAAAGCACAAATAAGCTAGATCATGCACAAGGCCCTTCGTGGCTAGACTTAGTGAAATAAAATAAAATTGAAAATTGATAAAATTAAAAAAAAGTAAAATCAGAAATAGAAAAGTGATTGAAAGTAAAAAAATAAAATTTGTTGGAAATGAAAGGAAAGGGAATAATATAAAATAAATAAAAATGAAACAAAATGGAATAATTAAAAGTATTAAATTAAGAAAATAATAGGAAAGGAAAGGGATGGATAAAAGGAAAATAAAGGTAAGTTAAGGTAAGGAACGGAAAATATGACAGAAAAATCAAAGGGAAAGGATTGGAAAAGAAAAAAGAAAGGGAAGAAAGGAAATGTAATGTAGGTAAAGCAGTGGAAAAGAGAAGCAAAAGGAGAAAGACAAAGAAAGAAAGAAGAAAAAAAAAAGAAGGGAAAGAAAAGGTAGCGAGGAAGAAGGTAAGGAAAATAAATGAAAATAAAAAGAAAGAAAAATAAAGGAAAGAAAGGTAATGAAAAGCTAAAAAAAATAAGTTAAGGAAATGAATGAAGGAAAAAGAAAAGCAAAGGAGTTGCGGAAAGGAACAAAAGAAAATAAGGAAACGGTAGGAAAGTAAGGTAAGGAAACGAAATGACAGGAAGGGAAATTTAAGAAAAAAAGTGAAAGAAAATAAAGGTAAGAAAAAAATAAAAGAAAAGAAATGAAATGAAAAAAAAAATGAATACAATGAAAGGAAACTAAAGCAACGGAAAGGAAAGGAAAGGAAAGAAAAAGAAAATAAAAGGAAAAAAGGAATGTAATGGAAATGGAAAGAAGGATCAGGTAAGAATATAAAAGAAACGAAAAGAAAGAAAAAGAACAGAGAAGAACAAAAAAGAAAGGAAGAAAGAAGGGAAATAAAATTAAATGAAAGAAGAGAAAAGGAAAGAAAAGGAAAGAAGAGAAAAGGAAAGAAAAGGAAAAGAAAGGAGAAGATAAGGAAAGGAAATAAAAGGGAAGAGAAGGAAAGAAAAGCAAAGAGAATAAACTGAGATGAAAGGAAAGGAAAGGAAAGGAAAGGAAAGGAAATAAAAGCAAATTAATGCTAAGGAAAGGAAAGGAAAGGAAACTATATTACTGAATGATGTAAAGAGGGAGGAAAAGGCAAAATGAATAGGAATGTATAGAAACCAAAAATATACAAAATATGGAAAAGAAAGGCAAATTTAAGAAATAGCAAAAAGGTAGGGAAATAAAATAAGGTTTTGTGGTTGAATTTCAACCACTGGGCGAACTCTAGTAATTATAAAAATGAAACACAAACATAACAAAAATTATGTAAATAAAATAAAATAAAATAAAAAACCATTAAATTAGATAAAATAAAATAAAATAATATAAAAAAAAAATAGGAAAAAAAAAATAAAAAAAATATTATAAAATAAAATAAAATAAAATAAAATAAAATAAAATAAAATAAAATAAAATAAAATAAAATAAAATAAAATAAAATAAAATAAAATAAAATAAAATAAAATAAAATAAAATAAAATAAAATAAAATAAAATAAAATAAAATAAAATAAAATAAAATAAAATAAAATAAAATAAAATAAAATAAAATAAAATAAAATAAAATAAAATAAAATAAAATAAAATAAAATAAAATAAAATAAAATAAAATAAAATAAAATAAAATAAAATAAAATAAAATAAAATAAAATAAAATAAAATAAAATAAAATAAAATAAAATAAAATAAAATAAAATAAAATAAAATAAAATAAAATAAAATAAAATAAAATAAAATAAAATAAAATAAAATAAAATAAAATAAAATAAAATAAAATAAAATAAAATAAAATAAAATAAAATAAAATAAAATAAAATAAAATAAAATAAAATAAAATAAAATAAAATAAAATAAAATAAAATAAAATAAAATAAAATAAAATAAAAAAAAAATTAAAAAAAATAAAATAAAATAAAATAAAAAAAAATAAAATAAAATAAAATAAAATAAAATAAAATAAAATAAAATAAAATAAAATAAAATAAAATAAAATAAAATAAAATAAAACTAAAAAATTATAAAATATGTCAAAATCTCTACATCTCTAGATTTCAACAAAAAATTGATTGGGGGAAGCATAATTAAGCGAGTAGAATCGAGATCAATCGAGATCAACCATTTAAAAAATTTTTGTGTGTCTGTCTGTCTGTCTGTCCGTATGTTTGTGGCAATATCACTCTGAATGAAACTTTTTTCGTTGGATTGCTCGACGCTCAACTTGAAATTTAAGATATTACTTTTTTAGATATCTCAACCGGTTTTGCAGTTATCGCCCAATATGTGGACCAGGTCTGTCTGTATATTTGTGGTCGCAACACTGAAGAAGTACTCAATTTGAATTGACGCTCAAATTAAAGTTTAAGATATTATTTTTTCCGATATCTCAACGGGTTTTGGGGTTAGCGCCCAATATGTGGACCAAGGGTGACCAAAAATGTCTTAGTGCAATATGGGTGTCAAATGAAAGATGTCATGGATTGCTATAATATGCGATGTGATTCATTGAAATATCTGAAATGGTTTGGGAGATATGTTGAAATTTCGATAGCTCGACCGGATGGTCACAGGCTAAAAAATATTTTGATGTATATAGGGGGCGTGGCACCTCCCATACAAATGGAATTTTTCATTGTCCGTATCTCTGGAAGTATTCGGGTTAGACCACTGAAATTTGGTGAGAGGTTGTACGAGATCGATCTCTACCACCTCCAAAAAGAAAAGGGATAACGAAAAAGGGGGCGTGCCACCTCCCATACGAAGGAAACATTTCATAGTCCATATCGCTGCAAGTATTTATGTTAGACCACTGAAATTTGGTGACGTTTTATATGTAATCGATCCCTAACACCTCCCAAAAAACTCGAGTTAACGAAAAAGGGGGCGTGGCACCTCCCATACGAATGAACTACTTCATAGTCCATATCTCTGGAAGTCTTTAGGTTATACCACTGAAATTTGGTGAGGGGTTGTACGAGATCGAGCCCTACCACCTCCAAAAAAATTGGGGATAACGAAAAAGGGGACGTGGTCCTCCTATACGAAGGAAACATTTCATAGTCCATATCGCTGCAAGTATTTATGTTAGACCACTGAAATTTGGTGACGTTTTATATGTAATCGATCCCTAACACCTCCCAAAAAACTCGAGTTAACGAAAAAGGGGGCGTGGCACCTCCCATACGTTGAACTACTTCATAGTCCATATCTCTGGAAGTCTTTAGGTTATACCACTGAAATTTGGTGAGGGGTTGTACGAGATCGAGCCCTAAATTCGCAATATTTTTTGTGTAAGTATTTTTTCTTTGAATTAGAAGTCATATATTTACCATGATAAAAAGCAGCATGGAAACCTTTTTCTAAAGTATTTTTTCCGTGCTTTTCGAATATATATTAAAAAAAAAAAAAATGTATTGAAAAATTTTAGTAAAAATTTTATTTGTATACATTTTTTTTTCAAATTTGGACATTTTTAATATTTTTTTTTTAATAATAATTCAACATGAAAGTTCAATAGGAATTATTATCCCGCTCTATAGCTCACAAAACTCTTATTTATATATTTTTAAATATTATTTTAAAGCTTTATCTGTTTCCCTTAAAATAATTCAACTTTTTTTGTAATGGATTCTGCTTAAGAAATTAAGCTTTTGCCAGACTCACTTTCACTTTAGAAAGGCTAACATATTTAGATATAAAAAATATTTTAATTAAAAATATGTCGAATGCAGGACTGCACCGTAAATAAATATATCAGTAAATATGTATATTATTTTCATAAAAAAAACTTTTGTTAACTTTTATTAAATAAATATTAGCTTATCAGTTGAAATGTATATTTATCAGCACAAACTGGTAAATTGTATCTAGGGAAACATTTACACTTTGTGTGACCACTTGTTGGCATGCACGCTTATATGCGAACATTACATATGTATATGTATGTTTGATGTAGCTTTTTGCATTTATTTTGGAAGGCAGCTAAACTCACATTTTTTTCTGCATATGTGTTTTAGTAATTTCATGCCACAAATTTCAATGTGCTGTGAAAATTAGCGAATGAACGCAAAATAACCAGCGTAATAATTGCTAACTAATCGCTTAAACGCTTGTTGAACTTTGAAAACGAAAACAACAACAGAAAAGAGCAGTACAGCAACTACAACAAAAAAAAAAAAACATTTGTAGATACAAACATATTACGCAGCCTGACACTATCGCACAAACCAACTGAAAATAGTTAGTGACAAAGGCAATCGATGGCTATCCGATAATTGTGGCTGCGGTCAAAATCGATGCAGGGCAATCGTAACTCACACACACTTGGCGCATAGGCAATTATTAAATGACGTGCAATGAGCATTTGAACATTTGATAATTAGCTCTTTGTGTAATGATAAGTGACTGCGACAGTGTAATAGCGCGTCCATGTTTTGCATTTGTGTATGTATGTATGTATGTATGAATGTTTGTGCGAGGATAAGCACAAAGGTGTAAGATTGAACTGAGCACACAAATAAACTGCGGGTCACATTCAAAAGTTCAAAGGTTTACAGCAAAGCTTTAAACTCAATAAGTGCTTTTACTACATGCTCATCTTACATCTTACCCACTGAAATAAGCACATTGTGGGGAGCTTCTGTTTGTGCACTTAACTGGTTAATAAACGTCTGAAAGGTGTTGGGTGCAACGGGGCGTATGAGTAATGTTATCGGTGAAATCTAGCGAGTATATGAGAAACTTATTGAGGCGTAGAAAATTTGTAAATTTGCACGTGTGCTCATGACAGCATCTTAATTCAATACAATAGAATTTTTTTTTTTTTTCAAAAACACGGATTAATAGCTTTTCATTTTTTTATGTTATATTTTGTGTGAATTTATTTAAGTTTTTATAAGATTTTTATTTTTATTTTATCTTATTTTAATTTATTTTAATTCATTTTATTTTGTTTTATTTTATTTCATTTTATATTATTTAATTTATTTTAATTTATTTTATTTTATTTTATTTTACTTTGTCTTATTTTAATTTATTTTATTTTATTTTATTTTATTTTATTTTATTTTATTTTATTTTATTTTATTTTATTTTATTTTATTTTATTTTATTTTATTTTATTTTATTTTATTTTATTTTATTTTATTTTATTTTATTTTATTTTATTTTATTTTATTTTATTTTATTTTATTTTATTTTATTTTATTTTATTTTATTTTATTTTATTTTATTTTATTTTATTTTATTTTATTTTATTTTATTTTATTTTATTTTATTTTATTTTATTTTATTTTATTTTATTTTATTTTATTTTATTTTATTTTATTTTATTTTATTTTGTTTTATTTTATTTTATTTTATTTTATTTTATTTTATTTTATTTTATTTTATTTTGTTTTATTTTATTTTATTTTATTTTATTTTATTTTATTTTATTTTATTTTATTTTAATTGTTTTTATTTTATTTTATTTATTTTTTTTTTTAGTTTCTGCTTCTGCTAAATAGTGTTTGATGAAGGGTATTAAATGTAAACGAACGATATGTGAACAGCCAAACTCGAAGTAAGCACGTTCAATCTAGCCACATACGTTTTGCAATTGGATGCAAAGCGCTCAAAGAGGCATCGCTGCCAACGCCATTATTTGAATTGTTCCACTCTAGCGCTTTGCTACAAAACGCGGCTAAGCATTGGGGTTTTCACAAAAAAAATCAGACTACTGTTCGATGTTCTAGCCACATTGCATACAAGCGCAAGCACACAAATACACATGCACATTACTGCACATATTTGGCTTTCCTCACTTACTCAAACGAGCGTATGCATCAAAATATTTTACTGCTTTGGTGTGGTTCTACCACAAAGCGCTGTTTTTTTTACAAACCTGTCGAAAATTTGTTTGAAAGCTTTGAATGGAGTGCCCGTGTGTGTTTGCTAGCGTAAAAATTACTCACGAGAAGCAAACAAAGGCTCGAATTCTGTTTTTGTTTGAATGGTTAGAATATTGGCAAAGTATGAAAGGGATAAAGTGTATTTAAGTTGTCGATTTTTCTTTTTCTTTGGATTGCTACAAAATTAAATCAAACCAAGTGCAATCAAATATTGGCGCAGTCACACATTTTGAGATTAATTTTGATACTGGGCAAAGGAAAGGTGTGCCTTAATGTGCCGGAATAACACTCGAAATAATCTCGAAACAATGCCGAAACATCCCCAAAAAGTACTCAAGATATTCCGAAAATATACCTAAGGGGCCACGAAATGATTCCAAAAACAATATTAAAATGGCCTCAAAATAAACCATTACAAATTTCGGGATGATCCCAAAAAAGTCCCGGAATAACCCCAATGAAGTCCCGAAATGCCGAAGTGGTTCCAAATAACTCGCGAATTGATCCTTAGAAAAATGCCGAAACGATCGCACAATAAAGACAGACATGGTCCCAATCATGTCCTGAACCGATTTCAAAAAAGTCCCAGGAGTATCCCGTATAACATACCAAAGAGGTCACAAAGAGATCCCAAAACCCAATGCCACAATTGTACCGAAATAATGACGTTCCGAAAAAAATACCAAAATTAGTCCTAAAAAAAGTCCAAAGAAAAGTTCTCGAAATGGTCCCAAAATAATGCCGAGACCAGAAACCAAAGATCTCCCAAAATTATGACCAAAAAGGTCACCAAAAGGGTTCCGAAGTGGTTAGGAAAAAGCCCCTAATTGATGCCAAGAATTTATAAAAGATCATAAAAAAACCCGAAATTGATCCCTTAAATGTACGGACATGACTCGGTCACGAAGTGATCTTAAGTAATGAAGTGATCCCAAAGAAGTCCCGAAAAGATCAAAAAAGCTCCGGAAATGGTCCAAAAAAGTCGTAAACTTATCCGAAGAAGGTAACAAAAAAGTCTGGAAATAATTCAGAAAAAGTACCAAAAAGGATCCGAATCCATCCCAAAATATTTCCGAAAAAGTTCCCGAATTATCTGAATAAAAGTTAAAAAGGATGTAAAAATTTTCCTGAAAAAATGGGGAAGTGCTTCCAAAAACTTTTCTGATTTGTGGGAGCGATTTAGAGATGTTATTAAATACTGGTGATATGGTTTCTTCATTTTGGATGTGGCGATACAGTGTGATATGATATGCTTATGATATGATTCGTTCCATGTCATCGCGATTTCAATGATATTATATGTTATGATAATGGTCCGGGTTTTCAGTGCAAGTTTAAACTTCAGTGCGAGCTTCAACTTTATTTCAATGGCCAATTTGTATGGGATAAACTCTAGTCAACTTTGTCTGTGGGTTAAAGTTTCACTGAAAAATTATACGTTTGTCATGCGATTTCCTCAGTGTTATCGCGTTTTAAATGACATGATACAATATATTAGATGTGATGTGGCGTTACTTTGTGATATGATATGCCTGTGATGTGATTTATACATTATTATCGCGTTTAAAATGATTTGATATGATATTGTTTGATGCGATGTGCGATACGATGAGTTACTTTTTGTTTGTAATGCGATTTCTTTATCTTTACCGCTTTTCAAGTTATACGATATGATAATACTTGATGTGAAGTGGCTATACGATGTGACTTGACATGCTTGTGATGAAATTTCTTTTCTTGTATCGCATTTTTTATTTGATGTGATGTCGTGATACGATGAATGTGATGTGATTCCTTTTATTTTATAGCGTTTCAAATGGCATGATAATGCTTGTGATGTGATTTATTCATTGTTATTGCGTTTAAAATGACGTTTTTATATTATAATTATTTTATATGCTGTGATGTGAAGATATGATGGGATTTGATATGCTTGTGATGTGATGTCTAAGGTAGGTAGGTAGGTTGCAGTGGCTAGTAATAAACGGATTAGTACAAATAGGCCCCGTAGGTCTTGTTGTGATACCACATTGATCTGAATGACCCCCTACTCGAACCATTTCGTGGATTCCGCGAACCGCAGAATATCTTTGGCTCAGTTCTTGATAACTCGTCAAGCTGATAGAAGATACCCGACCCCAGATATTTCAACCTCTTGCCCCCCAACGCGGGACATTCGCATAGAAGTTGTCTCACTGTTTCAGGCTCATCCTCGTCTCTGCATCTTCTGCAGAAATCATTATGGGGAATGCCCAGCCTTCCCGCATGCCTGCCTAAGCCTATATGACCTGCGAGAAGTCCCCTGAGTAATGAGAGCTCCTCTGTGATGTCTTAGTTTCTATCGCGTTTGATATTATATTAATTGATGTGATTTAACGATAAGATGTGATATAATATGCTTTTGCTGTGATTTCTTCATTGTTATCACGTTTGTGGTTTCAGCATGAACTCAGACGTGGCAAGCATGACCTGTACCTAGTCCCTTTCTACAAAATAGCAAAAAATAAATATCTAAAAATGTTTTGCATGTGTAATCGATTTACTCACTTCTATTCAGAAAACTCAAAGAAATACAATAATAAGCACACGCTTTGTGTTGGCGCAACAAATAGCTACTGCAGCGTAATATATATAAAAGGATAATAGGATAGAGTTAACTCCTGCTAAGAATTCCAATCAAACACTTGTGCGCATGCGTTGGAAATTCATTCAGTAAATTTTGGCGGCATTCTATGCATGCTCTCTGTTGACATTTTGCAACTCACAAACGAGAACAGGTATGTTATCTCGAGGAAATACAAATATAAATGAGCACGAATTTTAGCGAGCGACTGTCCTTTTAAAGCTTGTGTGAGGACATGAATTTAGTCAGTTATATTCCAAACGTGCCGGTGTTAAGAACAAAATCGTAACGAATACAAACAGAGTAAAAGTTGCTCCAACGTTTTGAAGAAAAAAAAAATTAAGTGTTAGTTTCACAGTAGCTTAAGCGCGCCAAGACTTGTGTGGTGTAGACGCGTTGTGTGTGAGACGTGTGCGTAATTGTTTAGGTTAACCGGTATGTGTGTGTATTAAAAATAAGTGTGTGCTCTTCATATAAAACAAATTGTTGCTTTCATTGTTTTTTAGCATTATCTAGTAATGGCATAATGTCGCTTTGAGCATCGGTGTATATGTGGCTGTGTGCGCTTGTATTACGCGTAAGCTAACGGAAGCTCGGCTGTCAGTTAATGTTGCAATTATATGCGTAAATAAATTGAATTTAAATACTTCCGTTTCAAGGCGGAAATGTGCTGAGACAACGAGTGCGTAGGCCACAGAAAAGTGTAGTCAGCATAATAATGTACATAGGCATTACAAAAGAAGTGAGGCAGACACAGGAAGACATGGCACGGCATGGAAGTGAAAGATAAAAAATATGAAAAATTTGTGAAAGGCTTTGATATTTAGATTATGATAAATATGAACAAAGTGATGGAAAGAAGAATATAAAAATATGTATGAAAATATTGCAGATTTTAATGGAATATGAGTATGATTTATCACTAAGAGGGTCTGTGAAATATATGAAAAAAAAAAAATATATATATAGAACGAAAATTGAAACCGAGCATACGTTATGATGGAATATTGTTATAATTAATTATAATTATATGTCGATTAGTTCTCGGTAGTGCATATTGTTTGATTTTTGAATAGAAATTATGCAGATTTTTGGAATTCAGGCTCGGAGGAATTCAGAAGTTTTTTTATTTAATTTTCGCCTGAGTGCGGAGCCAGTTTGGATATGCTTTTGAGAATAGCAGTCCTTATACCGACATGAGCCTATCCACTCTTGTTTTATACTGATTCACGTGTCAAACCACAAACTCTGAGTCATATCGTATCATATATTATTTCACATAATTGTTTTTTTTTTTTTTTCAGGGATAGAAAGGAGGGCACCAAAATGGGTACCCTGTAGTTATACCAAGTGGAATATTTCCCAAAACTAAAATTAATACTAGAAAGCTTGATAGTACTATTTTTCTATACAGTTAGGACTTGCACACAGAGAAAAGTGAGCTGGTGATGGATAAGAATTGACAGTGATTTAGTCATATCAACAAAAATATCTGTTGAATCAACCAAAATATGGGCTGATTCAATCAAAATTACGGAAAATTCTTATACATTCCCAGTTCATTTTTCTCTCTCTGGTAATGGGCAGGGTAGTAATGGCATGATAAGGGACACCTTGAAGTATATATTATTCACGAATAGTATATGAATGAAATAGTGTATAAGAAAAATGTGATCTGCATAAAAGGCTCTCTCAGCTTACCCTTCCTCTGCATCCGATTTCGGACGTCGATAGCAAAGGTTTTTGGCTGCAGGTGTTTGTCCATTAGCCTAGCATGACCCAGCCAGGGTAGCCTTTGAGCTAAAGTTCGCTGTGCTTTGGTCAGATCTGCGAAAAGCTCATTCAACTCATTGTTAAATTTCCTTCGACGTTGGCCTCACAGGATGAAATCTTTTTCAGAACTTTTCCACCAAATACTCCAAGAGAAATCTCATCTCCTTTTGACATTGTCCACGATTCTGAACCATACATCACGTCAGGTATGATGAAAGATTTATAGAGCGTGATCTTTGTTTTTCGTTCCCCAGATAATTTTTTTACAAAACAGGTTTCACGTTTTATGTTTTAGCTTTCCGTGGAAGTCACTTGAAAATCGATCGCTTTCAATTAGCACGATCAATGCGCCACCTATCGGAATTTGGAATTTCACAAATTGTATTGCTAACGAGTCTTGAACTGAATGCAAAGTTAGTTAAAAGTTGATTTTCGAAATAGCTCGATCCATGCGCCATCTACCGTAATTGTTTTGATACGATATTAAATTGTCACCGTGTTCTGAAAAATTTGTCAAGTTTTAAGTATCTTACTTAGCGGAAGGTTGCCCAAAATTCCATCACAAGATTCCCCCTGTCTTTCATAGACTTTCAATTATATCGACCAGCGCGCCACCTATCAGAATGTTGATTTCTACAAATTGTATTGTCACCACACTCTCAACTGCCAATTTCAAACGAATTTTTGGAATAGCGCGATCCGTGAGGCACCTAACGGATTTCTTTTGTTGAGGAATTGCATTGTCACCTGCTTTTGGAAAAAAATGTCAAGTTTCAAGAGTCTAGCTTTTCGCCAAGTTACTCAAAAATTTATGACAAGTTTCCCTCCTACTTTGCAAGAGTTTTGAATTATCTCAATCAGCGCGCCATCTAGCGGAATTTCGTGTAATTGTGTAAGATACCGAAATTTCGTATAGAAACCTCTATCTCCTATGGATTACTCTACCCTACATTTGTTTATATCTTTAATTTCTACGTTTTTCGTTACGTTTAAGACAAATTGACTTATGTTGCCTGTTCACCAATTGCTTTTAAATTTGCGTTGCGGGCTGTTAATTTTTCTTTCATCGTATTTTATTTACAATTTCACTCACGTTTACGCATATTTATTTTTCTTTTGACTCGTTTTTGTAATTTTTTATTGTCCATGTGTTGCGGTCCACTCTCCAGGTAGCCATTAACATAAAACGCGTGCGAACGCCTTTAAGATTGCCTAGTGAAATTGTTATCAAGCGACATTTCGATACAAGTATTAGACTAGGCCAAATAAAAAAAAGTTGGTAGCTAACTTATAGGTGGCGATGCAAAAAATTTATTGATAGTAAAAATTGACGTTTCTTTGAGTAGTGCAACGGAAATAGAAAATTATTTTATTTAGCCTACTTTTAGGCAAATTAATATTAATCATGGCCAGTGTTGCCATGTGATTATAAAAATTGGGGCTAAATTAGCAAAAAAAGAATTTTTTTTGAAAATCAAAGGATATAAGAAGCCAAAATAAAGTTTTTTATACAATGTCTGTTTACATTTTTTTATGTATATTTGGAGAATATTAGAATAGGTACTGTACCACATCACATGCACATCATATGATCAGAGTGTTGGAACCCAATGTGGCCCATCTTCGACCCTAGAAGGTGTATTTGCGATATGGGCATCAAATGAAAAGTGTTGATGAGGGTTTAACAGGGAGTAGCTCTAAGTCCCATTTTCGTATTTCGGAGTTATATGTACGATATGGGTATCAAATGAAAAGTTGATAAGAGTTCGACAGTGTATGGTTTCCCAGATATCGACAAAAATGTGGACCAGGTGTGACGCTAGAAAGCGTTCGAACAATATAGGTACCAAAAGAAAGGTGTTGATGAGGTTTTTAATATAGTGTGGTTCTTAGTTCCATATGCGAAACCGGAAAAGTTTTTTAGAAAAAGGACGCACCTCCGATAAAAACTTAGCATTTCATGCTGAATATCTCTAAAAGGGTTCATGGTAGAGACCTGAAAATTTTTAAAGAGATACATATGGGTGTTTCCCAGAAAAAGTCAAACAAAATTTTAGTCTACTTGGGTATTGGTAGGGGGAAGTACGATATCAATACTGCTAGCAAAAAAAAGTTGCGCGTTATGGAAAGGGGCGTGACACCTGCTATTTCTCAAACAAAAAAAATGTGGACGTAAACTTGAATATTGAGAATGATTTCTGCGCGGTCACCTAGTAAAACTATAAATAGGACATGGATTTTTGACATGTCTATTCTGAGTGAGCTACATACATATATCCTTTAGATATTTTGCCCGAAACTAAGCAGACTTAAAAAAGTGCGCATAGCTTAGGTCATAAAATTATAAGACACAACAAACGCTTTTTATGGTTTTTTCGTTCCTACTGGATGTGCTTTTATGGCTTTTCTTTTTTACCGCCAACATTTCAAAATTTACTTTCCGACATTTCAATAAGCACATTCACGTAGGCGCATAAAATTAAAACACAAAACGATTGTAAGGACATACCTACGCGGCCAGGCTGGTTTTAGCTGGTAGCTTTTCCCCAACTCCCCTTGTTGGCTTTAGAACAAGTGACAGTTAAGCAGCAGGAAATTTGAATAACAATTCCTCGTCTTAACACAGTACTTATTTAGAAAATTAAGTTAAGCGCTAGGATTTTCGAGAGCAGTCTAGCGTTGATGATTTAAATGAAGAAGTCAAAATAGTGATAGTAGGAGTTGAAAATTAAATTTAAATCCCTGCTGGACCAAGTTTGGCGGCAAAAAATATATATATACATATATACATATATTGAAGCACTAGATGAGTATATCGCGGAGTTGCAAGAAAACAAAAATGATATGGAAATTGTTTTTAGCAAGAGTTCTTTTGGCGCAGAGGATGGCTGCAATATAGTCGGAGGGCTCCCCAACGATAGCTGAGTGTTGCAAAGAGATCTTCGATATTAGCTATATCGTCGCTCGCTTGCTAGAAGCTTGAATTTGTCAAATTTAAATTTAATCCTCGAGATTCGACAGAAACACGATTGTGTAGCAAAATTGTTACGTATACGCCATTTTTAAACATTTTCGTCCCGCCAGAAACATGAATGCGTTTCTGGCACAATTTTTTGCGATTGAACTACACATCCATAAAAATGGCATTGCAAATTTCCGGGAGTTCCTCGTACTTTGGATACCCAGGATTTTCGTGAATCGAGAATCGAAGAGAAACGAGAGATTAGTCACATGAGACTACTATTAACTCAAATCTGGAAAATTTTCACGTTCATGCAACTGGCAAGCAAGCAACGAAATATACATATATATATATTAGGGCGGGTCGATTTGTATGGACCCAAAAAAATTCACAAATATCATTCTTTATGTGCATCTGAGGGTTTTTAGGGTCGAGAAATCCATTTCTGGTATTGTTGTTTTCTTTTGACGTCCGTCAGAGGGCGCTTCCGTCCATTTTTTTTTGGATTTTAACACCTTTTTTCCGAAAATCTATGAATGAAATTTGACTTTCCTATAATGCAATTTCCTTTTTTAAGTAGACTAACACCCTGATTCTGCGTTCTCGATCAATTACACTTTGCTACAAAAAAAAAAAAAAAATTTAATACACTTTTCAAGCGACCTAGTAGAGATTATTCATCTGCTCTAGTTATACACGAAACACCCTTCAAAAGATTTGTAACACCCCAAAATCTGGAAAAGTAAACGAGTGTTTCTTGGGACCATTGCAGCTGCAGTGAATAAAAGACATCTAGCTATGGCTTCTAGTTTCACTTGAGGGACGTTGAAAAAGATCCATAGCCTTTTACATACCTAAAGAGATTGGTGAATTTGTTAGTCCACCTTCCCAACGTCCTTGGAGTGATCCAAGTCTTGAACATAAACGTTCTCACATTTTTTACTCAAAATTTTTTCGCTGTAGCATTTTTCAACACTGTCGACTTCATTGAATAACCCTTCAGTGGCGCACAAAAAACGTACGAATGCCAAAAAAGCACGAATAAATTGAGAAACTGGCACAAAAAAAAAATGGGTGAAAACACACAGAGTTATGTAAAAACACCGCAGTTATCTATAAAGAACATTTTCACATACTTAATCAAACACACAAACTATATAGCATATATGGTACCGCATGTGTGAGCATATGTAGTCCTAACTGGCAAAATTGCTTAACTACAAAGTTTAGAGTTTTGAATTTTTAGCGCATCATCCAACTTTAAAACTCAATAAAAATAAGTGGATAAGCTTGCATGAAAACTATAATTTTGTCGCTTAGGACATTTTGGTGGCTAGAAAGTGTACACTAAATTAATTTAAAGTTATACAAGGACAGCGGGACATGGGAACATACTCCTCTAGTTATACAACAAGATATGTATGTATATGCAGACATAGAATGAAAATGTGTTGATAGCTTCTACCTTGAAAATCGAGCAATAGAGGCGGGCTTTTCGTGTAAATGTTAATGCGCGTCTGTACATGTATGCGGGTACATGAAAACACGGCGCGCAGCAATCAACAAAAACACGTTCGAATTCTCCAAAGCACAATATCGTGTTAATGTTGTTATATGTTTATATTTTTTTTTTTTTTGGTTGAAATTCTTGTGATTTCACGTTTTTTTTTGTTTAGGACACAGTGAAAATAGTTGTATAAAAACAAAAATGAGAAGGAAAAAATTTGGTTGAGCGTGAAATATACCCAGTAGTGGGTGTGAGAAAAAAGGAAGAGTGCAATTGAAAATTAAAATACTTTAAAAAATAATGATTTCTGGTGTATGAATCGTGGATTATAATTATTTCTGATGTATAATATTTTATATATGATTTATTATTTATGACTTATGATTTATGATTTGTGGTTTATCATTTGTGATTTATAATTTTTGAGTTGTGAGTTGTGATTTATGATTTGTGATTTTTGATTTTTGATTCATAATTTATCATGTATGATTCATTATTTATGTTTTAGGATAAATGATTTAATATTTGTGAATTTATGATCCATGATTTATGTTTTATGATATATGATGTAAGATTAGTGACTCACGATTTAAGATTATTAGGGATTTATGATACTTAATTCATGATTTATTGTTAATGATTCATGATTCATGATTTATGATTTATGATTAATGACTAATGATTTATGACTTATGATTTATGAGTTATGGTTTGTAATTTATCATTTATGATTTATGATTTTTAATTTATGATTTGTGAGTTTTAATTTATTATTTATGACTTATGATTAAAAATTTGTGATTTATCATTTGTGATTTATAATTTTTGAGTTGTGATTTGTGATTTATGATTTGTGATTTTTGATTTTTGATTCATAATTTATCATGTATGATTCATTATTTATGTTTTAGGCTAAATGATTTAATATTTGTGAATTTATGATCCATGATTTATGTTTTATGATATATGATGTAAGATTAGTGACTCACGATTTAAGATTATTAGGGATTTATGATACTTAATTCTTGATTTATTGTTAATGATTCATGATTCATGATTTATGATTTATGATTTATGATTTATGACTTATGATTTATGAGTTATGGTTTGTAATTTATCATTTATGATTTATGATTTGTAAGTTTTAATTTATGATTTATGATTTATGTTTTAGGTTTTATGATTTATTATTTATAAATTTATGATTCATGATTGGTATTTTATGATTTACAAGTTATGATTTAAAAATTATTTTTTAAGTTTCATGATTAATGATTCATGATTCATAATTCATGACTTACGATTTATGATTTATTATTTATGATTTTTTATTCATGCTTTATAATTTATAATTTACCTTTTTTGATTTCTTATTCATAATTTATGATTTAGGATTTATTATTTATGATTTATTATTAATGACTTATTATTTCTAATTTATGATTAATGAATTATTAATTTTGATTCCTGATTCATGATTTATTACTCATGATTTATGGTTTATGATTTATTATTTACGATTTATTATTTAATCAATGATTCACGTTTTATGATTTATGTTATCTGATGTTTGGTTTGGATGATTTATGATAAATAATTTATGATTAATGACTAATGATTTCTATTTTATTACATATGATTTATTATTAATGATTTAGATTATTGATTAAAAATTAATGTTACTTTTTTGATTAGTGATTTACGATTAACCACAAGTTATTATTTATAATTCTTTAATATTAAATTTTTTGATTAATAGTAGATTATTTATTTTGATTAATTATTAGTTCCTAGTGATCAATGACTAAATATTTTATACTTAAAGATTAATCATTTATGATGGTTAAAAAAGAATTATTAAATTTGAGTAATGATTAATGAAAATTGATTAACGGTTAATAATAAATGGTAAATAAATACTGACTTATAATAAGTGATTAATGATTAACAAATAATTTCCACTTATTTGCCAATCAAAAAAAGGGTTATGTAATTTACTAAAATCCATACACGAACACAACTGGGTATAAATATACGCTTAACCTCACCATCAAATTATTCTCCTTTTAATCAGCTCAGCGACTTTGACCGCGTTTTTTTTGCCACAATATTTACCGGCTATTCCACAATCGCTGTTGGTGTTGGTCTCATCGGGTTAAACGTAACTTTTTTGTGTAATTTACTGTTAGTTCAATTTCAACTCGCCACTTTACAACATTGAGATGGACAATGTGTGACAAAAATAATAAAAACGCTATAAGCAAAGCCAGACGGCATTGCAGCGATTGCAATTACAATAATAATAACAAAAACCAAAACAAAAATAATGAAAACAAAAATAAAAACAAAATTATTCACACCAATACTCACCTACACATATGGGTATTTAATCTCTTGGCGGTTGCCTTATTAATCCAAAATGTCGCTGGTGTCGCGCAAACCAGCGAATATGTTTCCGCAGTGGTGACAAAGACACAAGCAACAACAACAGAATCAACAACAAAAACAAACAAACAAGCTGTAGCAACGACAACAAAGGTGTCCACCAACGAATATCCAACAACAGCATTCACACCCACAGTAATGCTGGTTAAGCGTTATGTCGAGAGTGTTAACAACAACAACGACAACAACAACAACAACAAAAATAATAATGTGATGGAGCAGGAGGTGGAGCATGCACGCATTGAATTTGCGAGTCGCGCCACGAGTCGTCGCCTTAGTGCCATCGAAGCAGAGGTAGGTGATAGTAGCAGAAGCAGCAGCAGCAGCAACAAGGAGGCGGCTGACGATGGTCTGGATTTTGCTGCTTACATGAATGGTGAGTTTAATGGTAGTACATACATTGTATGAAATGACATTTTTATTTAAATTTTATGCAGAATAAGTACGTTCTTCTACCTATAAACGACACAGACACATTCGAGTATGCATATTAACACACACACATATATTTATTATATACATATTATATACGCCCGTCGTAAATCTTACACTTTTTGTGAGCAGATTTTTTTATGCTCTGATTTTTAACTTGCTTTCATCCCTTGATTTTGTTGTACAACTCCGTGCTATTTTAAGCGTTTTGTCAAGGGAATGGCTGCGTCTAAGCAGGCTAAGATGTAAATCGCCTAAAAGTATGTAAGTGTAGGCGCATGTCACCTTACACTTTCGACAAATGCTCGCATTTATGGTGTTACAACATTTTTTTTTTTAAAGCTGCTTAAGTTTCTGAGTTGAAAAGTTAGCCGATTTAGCGAAATTTATTGCAGGTAGCCTTTGTTGTTATGTGGAGAGATGGTCTTCGTAGTATTGTAAAGGAATATGTTAAATTTATTTCACTTGCGAGTTTAATACGTAATTATATTACAGATGAAAGTGCTAAGAAGATAGAAAATCTGAGATAAGCAAAGGTACGATAGTACTTAGGGTATGAAAGTGAATTACATATCGTCGCTCGCTTAGCAGTAGCATGAATGTGCTAAAATTAAAATTTTGGGAAATCGTATTTGAAATTTTATTGCTCTCACAAAATTTCAAATTTTAGTTTTTGACATAAATCTATTTTTGCAAGTTATAGTCTGATTATACTTTTTCCAGTTTTAAGTTAATATTGCTTCAGTTCCTCGAGATTCAGCATATTCTTCTTTTAAAAATTTTCAAAGTGAATTTTTTAAAATTTTCATTGTGCCAGAACCTTGAATGTGTGGCGCAACGAAAATTTTTAAAAAATAGAATTTCTATATTTTCTTAAAATTTTCGTTGAGTCAGAAACACGAACGTGTAGCAAAAATGTTACGTATACGCCATGGTGTCTTTGGTTCAGTGCATCACATTCGTTTTCTGGCATAATTTTCAGGCATGGCAATGCATATTTCCGGGGATTAAAGTTTGCACAGTGGTTGAAATTCAACCACAAAACCTTATTATAAGTTATTTCGATTTTTGAAGCCCCTTTGCTTTGATTTAACTATTTTCTCCATTCATTTTCTATATTTTTCCTTCGTCACATTCTTCTTGCTTCTGTCTTTACTTCTACACCACTAAGTAACGCAGTCTCAATTTTTAATTTTTTTGTAGTACATATACATTTTTTTTAGTATATATAATTATTTTCCTATTCCTTCCTTTCTTGTGCTTCCTATCCTTTCCTATCATTTCTCTTCCTTTTCTTTCGTTTCCTTTACTTTTCTCTTTTTACGTTCCGCTGCTTTCCTTTGCTTTCCTTTCCTTTCCTTTCCTTTCCTTTCCTTTCCTTTCCTTTCCTTTCCTTTCCTTTCCTTTCCTTTCCTTTCCTTTCCTTTCCTTTCCTTTCCTTTCCTTTCCTTTCCTTTCCTTTCCTTTCCTTTCCTTTCCTTTCCTTTCCTTTCCTTTCCTTTCCTTTCCTTTCCTTTCCTTTCCTTTCCTTTCCTTTCCTTTCCTTTCCTTTCCTTTCCTTTCCTTTCCTTTCCTTTCCTTTCCTTTCCTTTCCTTTCCTTTCCTTTCCTTTCCTTTCCTTTCCTTTCCTTTCCTTTCCTTTCCTTTCCTTTCCTTTCCTTCCCTTTCCTTTCCTTTCCTTTCCTTCCTAATATCAATGTCAATATCAAAAATTCTGAAAATAATATTTTGAGAAGTTGTATCCGCAAGTTAATTTTTATGAAGTCACTCACCTTACTACACAAGTATTCATATTTCATAATTGTTTTTGCCCAAGGTGTTTTTTTTTCATCATGTTTATCGATTTTGCCTTTGACTCTTTTCATACCGCAAAAATGTTAAGTTACTCAAATTTGTATATTAATTTCCGTTCGCACATTTCACACAAAAAGTAGGGACAAAGTAAGGAATTTTCAGGCATACATATATTAATATGAGTATAGGTAGGTGTGAATATCAGTAAGTAAGTGACAGTTAGGGAATAGATACAAATCCTTTTGATGGATGACTAAATGGAAGTATGATTGATGAGGCAGATGTGTCTTTGAAGTAGGCAAAAAGCTTCTAAGGCCTGCCTAAGGAAAAGCAAATTTAAGCTAATACTTATTTTTTTTTGCGTAAATTAAAATGTTTATTTAAAACAAAATAAAAAAAAAATAAAAAAATAAAATAAAATAAAATAAAATAAAATAAAATAAAATAAAATAAAATAAAAAAAATTAAAATAAAATAAAATAAAATAAAATAAAATAAAATAAAAAAAATAAAAAAAATTAAAATAAAATAAAACAAAATTTAAGTAAAATAAAATAAAATAAAATAAAATAAAATAAAATAAAATAAAATAAAATAAAATAAAATAAAATAAAATAAAATAAAATAAAATAAAATAAAATAAAATAAAATAAAATAAAATAAAATAAAATAAAATAAAATAAAATAAAATAAAATAAAATAAAATAAAATAAAAATAAAATAAAATAAAATAAAATAAAATAAAATAAAATAAAATAAAATAAAATAAAATAAAATAAAATAAAATAAAATAAAATAAAATAAAATAAAATAAAATAAAATAAAATAAAATAAAATAAAATAAAATAAAATAAAATAAAATAAAATAAAATAAAATAAAATAAAATAAAATAAAATAAAATAAAATAAAATAAAATAAAATAAAATAAAATAAAATAAAATAAAATAAAATAAAATAAAATAAAATAAAATAAAATAAAATAAAATAAAATAAAATAAAATAAAATAAAATAAAATAAAATAAAATAAAATAAAATAAAATAAAATAAAATAAAACAAAATAAAATAAAAAATACTTGTATTTTACAGCCATTTTCGGAAGGACGGGTCACTATTTTTTTTTAATTGCACAAGAGTTTAAGGCTTCTTCCATATGTGTCCTTGTATTCCGCCTCGAATTGAAGCCACCTCACCTCTAAAAATTTGGTTGCACACTATAATCCCTAAATTGTATGCCACAATCAATCACTTCAATGCTAATCTGATATTTTTTGCATGTAAATATTTTTGTTATAGCTAGTTTACTGGGACTATTTTCAATCCAGCTGTGACCTGAAATTAACGCCAATCAATTTGCATATTGACAACTGCTAATTCGATTTTGGCGTATCAACACGCAGTCACACACACACACACACACAAAGTCCACACGAACGTGTGGTAAACGTGAAAATGTAAATTCAAATGAAATGAGTAATGCAATTGCAGCTGCGGGTGTGCACCAGAGCGTATACGCCACCTTTTTTTTTTTACAGCAAAGCGGGTCAACGTACATACTGCGAAAATTAAAAGAAATTTAGTTATTGGATGTAAATGACCGAAGTACTCAAACGAATTTGTTTACTTATCAGTCTGCATAGTCTCGTTGGTATTTATTTGAGACACTTTTGCTTGAAACATCGCAGTGTGAAAGAGAATTTTACATCCAAATTTCATTCAATTGACAATAGTTTAAAGCCGTGTATATCATATGAATCTGTAATTTTTCTACATTCGAAATACTAAAAATTTTTTTGGAGTAGGTACATCAGTATATTCCCAATACAAATGAAAGGTCTATCTCTTTATCCATTCCTTTGTTACGTTACAAGCCAGCCCAAACGCCCGCAAGGAATATTTTTTTACGTGCTAGCTAAGAAACGAATACGACAATGAATAGAAAGTAATACAACACTTTCCGCCTTTTCAATCTTTTTTATCAAATTGAATATTTCGTAGCCACGAGCATAATCCCATTAGCCGATTAAATACGTACATATATAAAAAAATGAGCACGTAAGCTTTTGGTTACACCTGTAGCTGAGCAAAGTTGCAAGGCATATTCGTATCAAATTCCGA
>CAXKVI010000005.1:100615543-100623043 GCA_964058755.1 Campiglossa producta
TAAAATAAAATAAAATAAAATAAAATAAAATAAAATAAAATAAAATAAAATAAAATAAAATAAAATAAAATAAAATAAAATAAAATAAAATAAAATAAAATAAAATAAAATAAAATAAAATAAAATAAAATAAAATAAAATAAAATAAAATAAAATAAAATAAAATAAAATAAAATAAAATAAAATAAAATAAAATAAAATAAAATAAAATAAAATAAAATAAAATAAAATAAAATAAAATAAAATAAAATAAAATAAAATAAAATAAAATAAAATAAAATAAAATAAAATAAAATAAAATAAAATAAAATAAAATAAAATAAAATAAAATAAAATAAAATAAAATAAAATAAAATAAAATAAAATAAAATAAAATAAAATAAAATAAAATAAAATAAAATAAAATAAAATAAAATAAAATAAAATAAAATAAAATAAAATAAAATAAAATAAAATAAAATAAAATAAAATAAAATAAAATAAAATAAAATAAAATAAAATAAAATAAAATAAAATAAAATAAAATAAAATAAAATAAAATAAAATAAAATAAAATAAAATAAAATAAAATAAAATAAAATAAAATAAAATAAAATAAAATAAAATAAAATAAAATAAAATAAAATAAAATAAAATAAAATAAAATAAAATAAAATAAAATAAAATAAAATAAAATAAAATAAAATAAAATAAAATAAAATAAAATAAAATAAAATAAAATAAAATAAAATAAAATAAAATAAAATATATTTACCAATAAAGCATTAAGATGAGAGATATTTTATTATATTAATCTATTACCCCCCGCCCTAATAACTTTGGTGTGCGTCTAGGCTTTTTTGTCGTTACAATATTTGTAGTTGAATATGGAACCAAAAAATAAATTTAGCTATCTAACAGCTTAAACGGATGAAAAGATTAAAAATCACAATAAATAAAGTTGTATGTAATATTTATACCATGTGATACGTAAACTATATTGTGGCACTAAGCTTTAAATAAGCTCCTAAAAATAAACATCTACTGTCATTTAAACAAATGAATGCCGAAAACCACCTAAAGTTAATACCACCATTAACAATATGAAAAAGCATAGTTCATTTAACCAAAAACTGTATATAACATTTTAGTGAGTTTTTCTGGTTTCATTAATTTAGCTCTTCATTTCATTACTGTGATTTATTGAAATATTTATTTTGTAATGGAAGTACGTGACATGTTTTTTTTTTTTTGATATCTTAAATTGAAAGCAAAAATACAATTTTTTAGAAAAATAATCACAGATTAGGTTAGTTAGAATATTATCTTGGACATACACTCGGGAAGTAGTGTAGAATTGCTATTTAGGAATTTGTATCGAATATATTTATATCTTTTTAAGTATTCAAAATCATAGACGGATGAATTTGTGTAATCAAATATGCCCACAAAGAAGAGAGACATTGGCATATGTGTATTTTATATGGCTAAAATTGAGAATTTAAATGTCATTCATAAATGTTAAGGGTGATTTGTGGTAAAGTAGAAAGCAACATATCCACATACACAGAAGTAGCTGTAGTTATATGATATCATAGTTATTATGTAGGTGTCAACGTTGATTCAAAACAACCAAAAATCCAATATACAAAATTTATAAGGACAATAGTAAACAAAATAGAGTGCGTTGAGTGTTTCAAGTTGTAATCCTGAATTAGTTCATACATACATACATATGTATGCATGTATGTGTGTCGAGTAAAGGTGTACGCATTTAGAGTGTGACAACGAATTTGATCATTTGAATGGCCTGAACTGGCCATTTGCCAGTAACTAAAATGTTTTTGCTCACACTCACCCATTTGTGTGTATGTTGGTATGAATGTTTGTAAGTAGCAACGTAACAAAGTGCACTTAAATATTTTGTGTTTGTTAAGTGCATGTAGGCGGTGTCACTAAATCCCTACCGATTTTTGTGTTTTTCCAATCTCATTTCATTTTGATCGTATTTTATATTGGTTAACTCTGTATTGCTATTTGTTGTTTGTGGTCAGTGCTACGTGTAAATGTACAATTCCATTGCCAAACAATGACAATAAACAAAATTAAATGGACAAATGTTCGAAAATGCTGTCGCAATGCATGAGTTTGCTTAATGTTCAAGTTGTAACATCATGCATATATATTATATTTATATGTATGTACGTGCTTCGAATCATTAATATGTGTGTAGTTGAGCATAAGGATATAACGAAATATCAAAAATTCTTTGTAAAAGCACAGTATTACAAATTTATTATTTCTGGTTACTCTAGTGGTTTCATTTTAGCCTTCCGTTCTAAGCATCGTTGTGGAGTGCCTTAGCTGATTTTAGTTACAAGAAAAATATTACCGTCAAACTTCATACACCGCTTCTGAACTAGGGATGGGCATTATTAGAAATTTGGTGTGACGAGTGATGAAAAAATAAAAAAATTAATTAATGTTTAATGTAGGCTATTTCGACCAATTTCGGTTTAAGTGCAAAATAAGACGTTTTTTCACCTTTTGCCCTAAAAAACCTTAAAAAAAAAATTAGTTTTATTTATTATTCAAAAATATTTAATGATGAGTTATAGGTTATTTTTTATTAAAAACTCAAAGTGATGAATATCAAGTTACTGGGGGCATTTCGGGATCGATTTGGGTTAATTTTGGGAGTCATTTTGAGGTTAAATTTGGGTAACTTTTGGGTAAATTTTGGGCCATTTTGTGGTCGTTTGAAATCATTTTTGGGTAATTTTGGTATCCTTTTAGGGTTTTTTTGGGGTCATCATGGGGTCATTTTAGGGTCAATTTGGGTTTAATTTGGGGTCATATGAGGACATTTTGGGGCCATATTGGGGTAAATTCGTGGTCTTTTTGGGATCAGTTTAGGGTCATATTGGGGTCATTTTAGGATCAATTTGGGTTTAATTTGGGGTCATATGAGGCCATTTTGGGGTCATATTGGGGTCCTTTTAGGATCAATTTGGATTTAATTTGGGGTCATATGAGGCCATTTTGGGGACATATTGGGGTAGTTTTATGAACAATTGGTGTTTAATTTTGGTTCATATGAGGCCATTTTGGGGTCATATTGGGGTCATTTTAGGATCAATTGGTGTTTAATTTTGGTTCATGTGAGGCCATTTTGGGGTCATTTTAGGTTCAATTTGGGTTTAATTTGGGGTCATATGAGGCCATTGTGGGTTCATATTGGGGTAGTTTTAGGATCAATTGGTGTTTAATTTTGCTTCATATGAGGCCATTTTGGGGTCATATTGGGGTCATTTTAGGATCAATTTGGGTTTAATTTGGGGTCATATGAGGCCATTTTGGGGTCATATTGAGGTCATTTTAGGATCAATTTGGGGTCATCTTGGGATAACTTTGTGGTCATATTGAAGTCATAGCGGGAAATTTTGTTGTCAATATGGGCTCATTTTTGGATCATTTTAGGGGTCATATTGGACTTATTTTGGAATAATTTTGGAACTATTTGGGGATTGTTACGGGATCATTTCGAGACTACTTCGAGACTATTTCGGATGTATACAGTATACAACTTCACGTCACGCAGTGCAGAAGTGTAAATAAAATTCTGCCCTGAAGACGGTTAGCGTTGTGTGACCTAAAGCCGGAAAAATATATTTTTGTTTTTGATTTTATTTTTTAGTTTTTTTTTTATTTTATCTTATTATATCTTAAATTTTCATTTTATTTTATTTAGTTATTTTTTGTATATTTTGATATTTGAGTTTTCTGAAGTTTTTTTTTTATATTTTATTTTGCTTTATTTTACTTTGATTTATATACCTAATTTAGTTTTAAAAATGAAAAAAAAAAAATAAAATATAAAAAATAAAAATGTTTTACATCTACCGACGTCTTTGCAAACCACCTTCTGAAAAAAAAACCTCGGGTGACCCGAAAAATCTTCAAAAGCTTTAGTTACAGTTGAGAAACCCGATGGGATTTTCAAAAAGTTCAATTTCGTTGTACATTGTTTTTGGAAAGTTTACAAATTAAAGTTGACGGTATGTCGATGCCTTAAAATAGTAAGGAAACTGATTCTTGGTAAACGCATAACTTTAGTTTGAGAAGTACCTCATCATCATCATTTATTGGCGCTTAACCGATTTTGGCGGTTGCATATCAAAGCACGCCAGTCATTCCTTTTTAGCGATAACTGACGCCAATTGGAAACCCCAAGGGAGTTCAAGTCATCCTCCACCTGTTGTTTCCATCTCAGTCGAGACCTCCCCCTTCCTCTGCTGCCGAATTCAGGTGACGATAGGAAAACCTTCTGTGTTGGAGCTTCTTTGTCCATTCGCATAACATGGCCCAGCCAGCGGAGTCTTTGGGCTTTAATTCGCTGGACTATGGTCAGATCTGCGTAGAGCTCGTACAGCTCATCGTTAAATTTCCTTCGATACTCGCCGTTGGCATCACGGGAAGGACCATAAATCTTCTGGAGAATTTTTCTCTCAAATATTCCAAGGGCCATCTCATCTTCTCGTGACATTGTCCATGAATCTGAGCCATACATCAGGACAGGTATGATGAGAGACTTATAGAGCGTGATCTTTGTTCTTCGAGAGAGGACTTTACTTCTCAATTGCCTACTCAGTCCAAAGTAGCAGTTGTTGGCAAGAGTGATTCACCGCTGGATTTCTAGACTGATATTATTTTCGGTGTTGATACTGGTTCCCAAATAGACGAAGTCCCTTGAGAAGTACCTAAGTATGCATATTTTGCGTATGTATATTTTCCTCATTTTACATCAAAATTTTCCATCATTAAAAGTTAATCGCTTCATTGAGATGGTTTTTTCTATGAAATCTGTCTTGTTTTGTTAAAACAAATTATACTAACAAGCAGTTTAGACCGAAAATCTGGTATAATTTGTGGTGTGCTGATTTCCTTTGAATATTAGAGCACTCTACAAAACACACCTTCAGCACAACTGCATGTTAACAAATTTACTAAGAGATATTCCTAATCGCTTTATTGGCTTATATTTTATTCATAGAAAATTCTACTTTTAATTATATTAACTCAACTTGCTAATCCAATTAAATAAATAATTGAATTAGCAACAAATAGCGACAAGCACACATTTCTAGTTAATTGCCTGAAGATCGTGTAAAAGATACTAACTCAATTTAAGGTTAAACGTTACAGTGTGTTCTTAGTTTTATTTTTATTTTTTCACACCAACGACTTTAAGTTTTTTAGCAAGGATGTCTGCACAGAAAGTTGAAAGAGAAACGAAAAAAAAGAAATAACAAAAAAAAAAAAAAAAAAAAAAATTGTGTCAAGCTAACAACGATAATACCGGTCAAGCATGGCACACATTCATGGATGTTTGTGCCCAAGTGTTTGTATATATACTAAATACTCTTAGTCACTAAACCTTGTCTACGCTGACGGAAATGGCAGGAGAAGTGTGAAAATATACAGAGAGATAATGCACGTGCAACTTAGTGTAAATGTATGCTTATGCGTATACTTACAGTTATTCTGCAGATAGACGGAAGAGCTTAATCTTGTATTGCCGGTTCTACGAGAACGGTACCAGTACATGTGCTGTGGAATGTGCAAAACACAGGACTTTGTCACTGAAGAGCACTGAATAATCTGCATTTAAGTGAATTTCAAATTAAGTAGTTAATCCGGATTACCTATACGTCTGTATGGTGCATAAAACACACGCCTACACGCAAAACAAAACGTCTAAAGTCTACACTTTTTGGAGTAAAACTAAATCTTATATTGGTGTCAACGCTACATTAAAATGGTGTGAATTGAAAATGTGTGGTGTAATTCCGTGAAAGCGGTACGTTGCTATCATTTAGAACAACGCTGTAGTTAGACGCTGGCAAGCATAAATATGCGATGGCATAATGGTAGACAACTGAGATAAGCATTCCAAATATTACGAGTTCGATTTTCGGTGAAGGCAATGTAAGAACTCTGTAAAATATTTTTTTATTTTTTATTTTTTGTTCGTTTGATTCCTTTTTGATGTTGAAAAAAAAACACTTTTTTTGTTGATATATTCAGCTAAAATGGTATTTTGATACCAAAAATTTTTTGAGTGTGTTTAAAAACGTGTACACTGAACCAAAAAAGTTCATGTATCCAAAGAAAAAGTACATAGATTTTAAGAATTGTTCGTTAAAACCTCTCCAAAGAACTTTTTCATAGAAATTTAAGAATATTTCTTAGAATATAAGAACTTTTTCTTAAAATATGTAAACAAATCCACAGAAAGCATGAAATCATTCATAAATTGTAAGAAAATTTTCTTAGGATCTATGAATTTTTTCTTTTATTCTAAGAAATATCAGCATGAACTTCTATGAAACTTTGTTCGTAAAAACATGTACGTTTTTGGTTCAGTGTATGTGTGATTTTTATGTAGCTGCTGCAAAGGCAAAAGACCTCATGACCCACTGCTATTTTGTAATAGAGTGCAAAGTGTAATTACAAGCTGATGTCATAAAATTCAGCTTACAGATTTTATTTTAGCATGTAAAAACTAATGGGTTCGTAACCTCTATCTGTAAGATAAGAAACAGTTTTTATAAAAATGTATACTGACCCCCAAAAATATTAAAGTTTTATATATTTTTTGTGTATGCCCTTCCTTTATATAAATGGGCAAGATAAAAATTCGGCATGCAAAAAAACTAAAATAAAATAAATAAAATAAAATAAAATAAAATAAAATAAAATAAAATAAAATAAAATAAAATAAAATAAAATAAAATAAAATAAAAAATAAAATAAAATAAAATAAAATAAAATAAAATAAAATAAAATAAAATAAAATAAAACAAAATAAAATAAAATAAAATAAAATAAAATAAAATAAAATAAATAAAAAAAATAAAATAAAATAAAATAAAATAAAATAAAATAAAAAAAATAAATAAATAAAAATAAAATAAAATAAAATAAAATAAAATAAGTTGTTTAATTTTTGAGCTGAAGGCCTTTTTTTGTAAATAAAACACTCGTTTTCTTGTGTTAATATTTTTTTTTTAATAATCGATATTTCGACCTTAGTCTAAGGTCATCATCAGGACTGCAAAAAGACAACAGGTTAACAATAGACTGGTACAAAAAACCTACAGCATCGGGTAGATTAATCAACTTCCACTCACATCATGACAAAAATATAAAGGTGAACACTGCCACTAATTTTATAAGACGTGTTCTCTCCATCAGCGACTCATTTTACCACCGGAAAAATATTTATATCATCAAGGATACCTTAAAGAAAAATGACTTCCCCACGAAATTAATCAACAGTCTTATATACAAATATTATTCCAGTCTTCATAAAAATAATAATAGAGTAGATCGACCTGCGAAAATTTATAAATCAGTTACTTACGTCTCAGGGCTCTCAGAGAGGATCGAATATTCTAAGATGTACGACAAGGAAACAGTACAGCTAGCTTTTACCCACAGCAATTCATTGAAAAAAGT
>CAXKVI010000005.1:100628220-100635720 GCA_964058755.1 Campiglossa producta
CAGTTAAAGTTTTAATAGATACATACTCCCTGCCCCACGATTTGCATTCAAGCTAGTTTAAAACCATTGTGCTTCTTGCACTCATAGATAAATTAAAAAAATCTCACACAGAAAGCATTTTTCAATAAAGTTATAAACTAAATCTACCAATAAACTGCCAAGAGGCAAAAAGTCAGACATGCAATTCCATTTGAAAACAAAAGCTGATAGCCCAAAGAATAACTACAACTTGAAAAACGAGCTAACAGAGTATTGGTAAATAATGAAGGATGAGAGAATAGAAAGGCAATCCATTTTTGTAACTGCAAATTTTCAATATTCTCACATTTCCCTCACCATTTGTTAGATATTTGCTTCGCACACCACTTTGCATCTGTTTTCGCTTTGCGATTTTCATTTTGCAAGTTTTTTTCTCGAAAAGCTAACATATCGTTTTTGGCATTTCCTGTTTGCTTTTGAGTATTGAAGTCTGACTGTTTCACTATTTTTCTACAGCGCACACATGCTAACACTCCGGCGCATAAAAATTGAGTGCCCTTTACGCTCTTTTATCACAATCCATGGTTATGGTTGGTTATCAAGTGTGTTGGAATGATATCAGCACAAGCACGAAATTGATTCTTTCTTCTCTTGATGATAATAATGATGGCTGCACTCATAATTGCTATAAGTGTATACATGATAGTGGTCAATGAATATGTCTGTCAATATAGCTGCTGAACTGCACACATACATAATTACATAACGTCGATGCCTATGCAAAACCACATATCTAAGTGCAATCAAGTTTTACTAATTTCCTTTCAATCGTTTGTATAACCTTTCAATAGAATTTTTGTTTCTGTTTTTAAAGAGGATATTTACTTGAATAACTCAAAATTCAACAATAGTTTCAAGTAGTTACTTATAATTTTTTTTTTTGTGAAATTATTTTGCTTAAAGACGGTTTTGCTGATTTTTTTTAACAGGGAGTTAACCGATTTTTGTGTAATTTTTTTTTGGAATGCGAAATATATAATTTTTCTAGAGGAAACTGCATCTGGTAGATAGGTGGTTTTGCATACGTATCGACGGAAAGTATATTCGAACAAATATCCATTTTTGGAAAATGTTTGCATTAAAGACTTAAGGAATAAGTACTTGGGTAACCGAGCTTCCTCGGTGCTATCAATTTAGCGATAACTTCACTAACCCAAAATGATCCCAAAATTACCCTAAAATAATCCCAAAACAACCCTGAAATGATACACAAAACGACCCAGAAATTATCCCTAAATGATTCCAAAATGACCCCAAAAAGACCCTAAAATTATACCTAAATGATCCAAAAATGACCCTAAAATGATACCAAAATGATGCTAAAATGGCCCCAAATGATTGCAAAATGACCCAAAAATGACCCAGAAACTGAACTCAAAATGATCTCAAAACCGCCCCAAAATATCTCCAAAATAATCACAAAATTATCTTAAAATAATCCTAAAACGACCACAAAAAGGTCCAAAAATGAACCCAAAATGATCCCAGATGAAATCGAAAATTACCAAAAAAATTGTCCCAAAATGATCTCAAAATAGCCCCACAATTATCCCAAAGTGACCCCTAAATGATCCCAAAAAGATTCTAATATAATCCAAATATCATCCCAAAATGACCCCAAAATATACAAATACAATACGGTAAAATGGTAACCTTGGCCGACAACCCTACTTGAAAATATTTTAGTTGGTATGTCGGTGAAAATATCTTTCATTTGATACCCATATTAATACACATATCTTGCTCCATAATTTAAAAAAAAATTGAGATAGGTGGCAACCCTGTAAACCCTTCATAGCCTTACAATCAATAATACTATCTCTTTGCCAAATTTCATTCCAATGAGTCAAGCGGTTCTCGAGATAGTACCGGATGTACAAATATAATGCGGTAAGGTGGCAACCCTACTTGAAATTATTTTAGTTGGCATGTCGCCGAAAATACCTTTCATTTGATACCCATATTGGCATATCTTTCTGCATAATTTAAAAAAAATTGGGATAGGTAGCAACCGGCCCAAGTGGCAACCCCAAAGTGGATTTCATAGAAATCGGTCAAGTGGTTTCCGAGATAGTACCGTATATACAAATATACAAGTTTAGCTAGTTTAAAGTATTAGATTAAAACCTCGTAAGTACGAAATATTATCAACGTGATGAATATTAATAGAATTGCTCTGCAGCTTCTGAGAAATTTATTTAGAGAGAGAAAATGCTTCCAACAGTCTACGAGGGGTACAGTTGGAAAATGATAAATAAAATATTTACTGCAAAGACGAACACGGACTTAACTTTGACTTTAAATGAGGTCCACTTAGTTGTGTCACAGAAAATGTCGAACAAAACATTTGATATGACAAAGGACAACGCGAAACAGAAAAAGCTGACACTAACTCCGATAATGTCACACGCTTTCACACACCAAAAAATCCAACAGACGTAGCCACACTTTACACATACTTCGCCTTTGCCGCGAGACATGCGTGTTCTCTAGACACTTAAGTGAATGTGGACTGCCAGTAAGGTATGAAGTTGCACTACAAAAAATGCTAAATAAAAACGTGATAGATACAACAAAAGCAACAAAACTCTATGTTTTTTTGGAATATGTGGTATGGATATACCCAGTAGCTCCTAGATTTTTATACCCGGCGTACTAGTACAAAGGTAAATATTATAATTTTGTACACATAACGGTACTACATAACAACACAAAATAATCGAGATAGATAAAGAGTTTCATATATGAAAGTTCTTATCGAATCGAGATAGATAAAGAGTTCCGTATGTGAAAGTTCTAAGTTGAAAAGAGAAGTTGGTTAAGGCATGCCGTCTGTCCCTTTGTCCGTGTACACGATAAAGTTGAGTAAAAGTTGAGATATTTGCATGCAATTTTGTATAAAGATAACTTTTTTGGCCAAGGTATGTTGCTTTTAAAAATGGGCGAAATCTGATGATAACCATTCCCCCTTTTTCGATATCGAAAATTTCGAAAATAACATAAATTGACATATCTTGAATCAAAATTGAGTTATTTGCATGGGATTTGGTACACAGGTTACTTTCTGGCCAACGTAGGTTGCTATTGAAACTGCGCGAAATCGGATGATAACCAAGCCCCCCATTTTCGGGAGGCATATTTGAAAATTTCACGCGTCATAACTTTTAAACTGATTACGGTGGAACGATGAAATTTGGCACAAAGCTAGTATCGTTGGAAATATACCCGATAAAATTGGATAAAATCGCCCTACAACCGCGCCCACTTTCGATATCGAAAATTTCGAAAATCATATTAATTAAGATATCTCGGTACCTGAAATGGGTAAAATGATATTATTTTACAGGTGAATTCCCTGGTCATTCTTTTATGATTTCCTTTTGTTTAAAATGGGCGTGGTACCGCCCACTGTTGAGGAAGGCATTTTTGAAAATTTGACTAGTCCCAACTTTTAAACTGATTACGGTAGAACAATGAAATTTGGCACAATTTATACCAGCATTATATGGAGAATACCTGATGAAAATGGACGAAATCGCTTCCCGACCTCGCCCACTTGCGATATGGAAAATTTCGAAAATCACATGAAAATGTTCGGCTAACCTGAACTAAGACTTTCTTAATTGCTATAATTTCTATACTTTTTTATTTTACATATTTTATTCCATTTTATTCCATTTTATTTTATTTTATTTTATTTTATTTTATTTTATTTTATTTTATTTTATTTTATTATATTTTATTTTATTTTATTTTATTTTATTTTATTTTATTTTATTTTATTTTATTTTATTTTATTTTATTTTATTTTACTTTATTTTATTTTATTTTATTTTATTTTATTTTATTTTATTTTATTTTATTTTATTTTATTTTATTTTATTTTACTTTATTTTATTTTATTTTATTTTATTTTATTTTATTTTATTTTATTTTATTTTATTTTATTTTATTTTATTTTATTTTATTTTATTTTATTTTATTTTATTTTATTTTATTTATTTTATTTTATTTTATTTTATTTTATTTTATTTTATTTTATTTTATTTTATTTTATTTTATTTTATTTTATTTTATTTTATTTTATTTTATTTTATTTTATTTTATTTTATTTTATTTTATTTTATTTTATTTATTTTTTTATTTTATTTTATTTTATTTTATTTTATTTTATTTTATTTTATTTTATTTTATTTTATTTTATTTTATTTTATTTTATTTTATTTTATTTTATTTTATTTTATTTTATTTTATTTTATTTTATTTTATTTTATTTTATTTTATTTTATTTTATTTTATTTTATTTTATTTTATTTTATTTTATTTTAGTTTATTTTATTTTCTTTTATTTTATTTTATTTTAGTTTATTTTAGTTTATTTTATTTTCTTTTATTTTATTTATTTTATGTCATATATTTTATTTTATTTTAGTTGTTTTATTTTTTTATTTATTTTATTAATTTTAATTTATTTTTTTCTATTTATTCTAATTTTAATTTATTTAATTTTTATTTTTTTATTTTATTTATATTATTTTATTATATCTCCATTTATGTACTACTGGATATATGAAAAACTAATACACCTACCCTAAGAATAAAATGATAACAAAGACCCACAGAGCGTAACGATATGCTGAAGTACCACCTACAACAACAACAACCACCATCATTACCGCTCACCTAAAGTACCTAACACTGCACCGCAATCAACACCGGTACGTAGCCACAATCTTTACTACGATTTCGACTGCAATAAAAGACTATTTCCCAGCGACAGTGTCAGTATGTTGTTTGTCGCGCATGCTTTTACGACACCACTTGGCTGGCACATCGCATTATTGCACCACAAATGAAACTCTACCACACCGCACGCCACTTTCCAACTTAAATCAGATACCCTTCAACCCAACATGGCACTCATCGTAGCAGGGCCCTTCGAGCAGTGTCATTTCAAATTGCTGCACTCAGTGCATCTTGGCGATCCCGGCTGACGTTGAGTATTGCATGAATGTCGCATGACGACTACAACTTTGTTATTTCCGCAATTTTCGCACACAACAATGCAACAATGGCGGTTAACCGCACAGGGCGAAATAGATTTTGATGAGCGCGTTGAATGTTGCACGTTCCTTTGCTTGTTGCTTGTTACATTACAGTGTTGCTTAGCAAAATAAAGCTGAAATAGAAGAAATTCTACGAAAAAAAAAATAAAGCGAAAATATGAAAACAATTTCAACGGAAAATGCCATGCATGAGATTTTCCTTCGCGAGCTCACATACACACACACAAAGATGTCATAACTAATATTGTGAGTTAATATTTGTTTGTGGCAATGTAACTTGAGTGCTGAAATTACGTGGGCCGCTAGCAGGTTCGCTGCACACATAGTCTCATGCAACTGTATCGAGATTTGTAACTGTAAGGGTGAGAGGCTGCATTTTCATTTGCTAGGTTGAATTTGGTTTGCCCGTGTTCCATTTGTAGAAAAGTGTTGTGGCCAGTGAAACAAAAAAACATTATTACTTGCATTCAGATATGCGAAAACCTGAACCTGCACGGAGGAGTACGGGGCGTATTATGTTGATTTCTGTGTAGAATTTAACCACAAACGCTGCCCGAATCTTTCTGCTGTTAACATTCACATTAGTTGTTTTTTAATTGCATTTTTTTAAGTTAACCTCTTGGACGGCAATGCAAACGTTTAATGGAGAGTAAAATTTGACAGAAAAAAGTGGCAACGGTGTTCGGACTTGAGGCAACGAATAGTAGGAACGGACTTGTATACTTTATACATCAGTATCTCAGAACTGTAATTTAGTATAGTAAGTCTGCCTAATTCTAAGATTATCTACATGGGTGTTGCCACTTCGAGCGGTTCACAGGCTAACCAGCTATCTAAATTTTATTTTAAATATTGAGCAAGATATGTGTTTCTGGGTATCAAATTCAAGGTATTTTCGGAGGTATTCCAGAGAAGTTATTTTCAGTGAATCAATTTTTGCATATAGATAGTATAAGTACTCCATTCTACGACTTTCTACTTGGGTGTTGCCGTTTCGGGCGATTTAAAGGGTTGCCACCTGTCTTAATTTTAAATTAAATATTAGGCAACATATGCCTCTTTGGGTAAAAAATAAAGGTATTTTTGGCGGTATTGCAAAGAAGCTATTTTCAGATAGGGTTGCCACCTTACCCCGTTTTATTCATTTCTTCGTATAGCGACCAATATCTGGGGATCGGCTGAAGTGATTTGAATCAATTTTGGCATATAGATAGTATAAGTACTCCATTCTACGACTTTCTACTTGGGTGTTGCCGTTTCGGGCGATTTAAAGGGTTGCCACCTGTCTTAATTTTAAATTAAATATTGGGCAACATATGCCTCTTTGGGTATAAAATAAAGGTATTTTTGGCGGTATTGCAAAGAAGCTATTTTCAGATAGGGTTGCCACCTTACCCTATTTTATTTATTCCTTCGTATATGGACCAATATCTCGGGAACGTCTGAAGGAATTTGTATCAAATTTGGCCTATAGATGGTATGTTTTATGCTAAGACGCGGGTGCTGCCACTTTGGGCGGTTTACAGGGTTCTCCCAATTCGTTTTAAATATCAAAGCAGATATTTTCAGGCAGGGTTGCCACCTAACGGGAATTTAATAATTCCTTTAATTGTACTTATATCTAAGTTTTTTTCCATAAAAAAAATTTGTTAGTAATAATTATCTGGATCTCTTCTTATTACATTGATATTTGAAGACATGCATGGATGAATGGGGTATGTCGCATTTTGAGTGAAATGAGAAAATCGACTTTAAAGTTTTGCTTAAACATTTGAGGTTTTTTCGAATCTTTATGGAAAACTGACAAAAAAATTATGCAAAGCCATAAAAGACGTTGCATAATATGCAATAAAAAGCATAAGTTTATATTTAGTGCTTTATATGAAAAAAACGGAACATAGCCCCTTCCTCCACAATTCATATTGAAAAGTTGTGTACATACCCTTTTCACGATAGCCAAGTTCTGATAAGACAGAAATATAGATCTGCATAAAAACTATTCACCAATGCCAAAAACAGAAATTGAGTGAGAATGCGATATACCCCCTTCATCCATGCATGTCTTCATTTATGATATTTCGTTGTAATTATTCCTAAGGTAAGAAGTTAACTTTTTTCACAGGTACCTACCATGCTAGACGGTTTTTTTTTTTTAATTTTTAATTTTTTTCTTTTATGTTATTTTATTTATTTATAAGACTTTCCAAGCTTTGTTAGCTGCGCTCTTGTGCTCCTAATTCGCATTCATTCATTCATAATTGAGTTGTGCACAGCAGCAGCAAATGCTTTTGCATATTCCAAAGATTTGTGCTGAAATAACTTTGGCGCATGAGTTGCTGCAATCAAAAAGTTACTCACTAAACAAAGTGTGAAATTGTTGATGAAAATATCTGCA
>CAXKVI010000005.1:100638220-100650720 GCA_964058755.1 Campiglossa producta
CCCGTGATACCAAATTCGGATTCAGCAGCCAATTTGCCTTAAGAACATGTATTTAGCTTTATTCCCTGTTAAGTTTTTCATTTTTGGCAAATTTTCAAACCAAAATCGGGGAATCCAAAAAACATGCCAAGGTTTGAGGCTAGAATACTAGAAAACGGCTAGTCTGAGAAAATATCAGTCTAGATAGCGTTTGTAGGGAATTCAATTTCCTACAAAAATATGGTCAGGTAAATGGTGTTTCACAACAATGGTTTGTCGTTTTTATACCAAATGTGAGGTTAACTCTGTACAATCTAAACTAGCGATGATTGACCTCTGGACTTTAATTTAAAAATCTGCAAAAATTACAGTAATTTTTTTCACCTTTCTTAAAAAAAAAATCAATATAATTTTGGAAAAAAGTAATGAATTTTTTTTTGCCCAGTCTAATATACATATAAATCCTTATTTTTTTCTTTGTTAAAAAACAAAATTAGATACATCATATTCCCATTAAATACTATGTCAAACATATTAAGTACCGGAAATTGAAAATGAAAAAGCTTTAAAAGTTGGCTACCTTTAGGTTATGGCAATAATATCCTAAATAATTTTTCAAATTCCTTTCAAATTACTGTCAGCTGAATATTTAATGATCAAAGCTACAAAACCCAATGAAGCGCAACATTACGGATGCCAAGTAAAGTGACAGTGGTAGGAATGAGACAGAGAGAGAGAAAAAAAACTGAAAACCTCAAACCATACTGAGCTATACTTTCAAAAGCTCACGTTACTGAGTTGACTGGCTAAGTATTGGTGTGGTCAAAACAATTCGAATGTTTATGAAGCGGAAATTGCTGACACCGCAAATTATGCGTCTTAAAAGGTAACGAGACAAGCAACAAGGCAAGCATGAAGTAACTAAATACATAAGTGTTAAGAAACGACTGACTGTCAAAGGCAGGACAGGCGATTGCAACCCAGCAAACATTTTCGACATGAGCGTGGAGCAATGTTGGCAGTATGCTATTAAAAAATATTCTTCTGGTTGATGTTTTATATTATCTGCAGAAGAAGAAGCATGGAAATCATTAAAAAAAAGTTCAATCCAAATTATCAGTTAGTCCACCTTAAGTAAGTTTTTTTTGATATTGTCGAGTACTGAGATTATCAGATGGGCGAGTGATCGTTCAATACGATTTAGCTGTTTTCTATACTTTTTGCCTCTCCAATTTTACTGTGAAGGTAAGCCCGAAGCCTTCATCTGGAGAAATTTCCTCAATTAAAGTCACCTATTTTATATTAAAAGTACACCTTCAAATTTGTACCTCTTCTTTTTTACACCCTTATAACTTTAAATGTTAGCTGGGTATACGTAAACACCCACAGACATTTGTAATTGTGTTTTAGTTGAGCAAGCAAACGTTAAGTCGGATATAGAGAATCAACAATTAATTTACTTACTTGACTAGCAACAAATTTGTTTGCGTTAGTGTGAGTAGCATGGTTTTTCGGTGTATAAATATTTAGTTCGATATTGGTAAATTTAAGATCTTTTTGGGGTTATTTTAGGTCTTTTTGAGGTCTTTTTCTTTTATTGAGGTCATTTCGAGGCAATTTGAGAACAATTATGGGTCATATTTGGGTCAATTTAGATTAATTTTTGGAGTAGATTTTGATCATTTTGGGGTCACTTTGGGATGATATTAGGGTAATTTGGGGGTAAAATTGGAATCATTTTGGTGTCATATTGGGGTCATTTTGCGTTCAATTAGGGGTCAATTTGGGATCAATTAGGTATTAATTTGGGGTCAATTTGGGATCCCTTTGGGGTCAATTTGGGATCCCTTTGGGGTCAATTTGGGGCCAACATGGGGTAATTTTGGTACTATTTTAGGGCTCATTTTTGGGTCACATTGGGGCATAATGGGGTCATTTTGGGATAATTTAGGCATCATTTTGGGGTAATTTTTGTATCTTTTAAAGTCATATTGGGAGTCATATTGGGGTCATTTTTGGGTCCTATTTTGATACTTTTGGGGTCTTTTTCGGGTTATTTAAGGATTATTTTGGGGTCTTTTGGGGACAATTTAGGGTAATTTTGGGATCGTTTTGGGATCGTTTTGGGGTCAAATTAAGGTAATTTTGAGGTAAATTTAAGGTCATTTTGTGGTCATTTTGAGATCACTATAGGATCATTTTGGGATCATTTTACCACAAACTCCAATAATATGGACTGAATAACAGAATATTAGGAACGCATGTTTTTCATTCTGTTGGAATATGGCATTTTTTGAAAATGTTTTAAAAGATCTTGTTAGCGTTTTCATCAATACTTTTTTTTTCAGATGATTGAAACACCTATACAACCTCATATTAAATTATGAACTTGCTTTATTCTTGCTTATTTCCGACTTCACTTACCAGCTCTTTAGCTCTTTATAAGTGAATCACTTAGTATGTGCCATTTCTCATATCAGTCGTCATTATTTTTTTGAAATCTTAAAAAACCCCACAGAAGATTTTCTTCCATTTTTCCATTTGCTTAGTCAAACCAAAAATCGTAGTTCCATTTTGTGTTAGCGCAAAATTAGCATACGACTAAAGTTCAAATAACTTCACTTGAAAACGCTTTTGGCAACTTTAGCGAAAACTTCATTGCATCAATTTCCATATGCAAAGTTGGGCATTTATTGAATCAAGTAAAACGTTGAAAAAAGAATCACACCAGCTCAAACTAAAGTCGAGTTAAAATAAGTAAGTAAAAGTTTTTTGTATGCTGTGTGCAAAAAATTAAAAAAAAAATAAAAAATATAAAAGAAAATGCAAAGAGGTTCAACTTAGGAGTGCAACATCCAACTTCCCTTGACCGCAAAAAGGGTAAGACCGCAAAAAGGGTAAAATGCCAAAAACTATGTTGGGATTTCACAAATCCTGCCACAATTTGTGTGTTTATTTTGAGAAGTCACTTTATACACTAAGAACTACTATTTAAGCTTTTTTCTTGACTAAGTTTGATGACTTAAAGTAGCTCTTTTTTGTGGAACTTCCTTGCAAGAGAATTTACTTAATGTGGTTTTGATGTTTAATCCAAAAGTTTTTTTTGGTTGTTCAGAAAGGAATACGTAACTTTGATACATGACATTAATAACTTTTTAAAGTTTTGTTAGAGAGTAAAATAAAATAAAATAAAATTAAATAAAATAAAATAAAATAAAATAAAATAAAATAAAATAAAATAAAATAAAATAAAATAAAATAAAATAAAATAAAATAAAATAAAATAAAATAAAATAAAATAAAATAAAATAAAATAAAATAAAATAAAATAAAATAAAATAAAATAAAATAAAATAAAATAAAATAAAATAAAATAAAATAAAATAAAATAAAATAAAATAAAATAAAATAAAATAAAATAAAATAAAATAAAATAAAATAAAATAAAATAAAATAAAATAAAATAAAATAAAATAAAATAAAATAAAATAAAATAAAATAAAATAAAATAAAATAAAATAAAATAAAATAAAATAAAATAAAATAAAATAAAATAAAATAAAATAAAATAAAATAAAATAAAATAAAATAAAATAAAATAAAATAAAATAAAATAAAATAAAATAAAATAAAATAAAATAAAATAAAATAAAATAAAATAAAATAAAATAAAATAAAATAAAATAAAATAAAATAAAATAAAATAAAATAAAATAAAATAAAATAAAATAAAATAAAATAAAATAAATAAAATAAAATAAAATAAAATAAAATAAAATAAAATAAAATTAAGTTAAATTAAAATAAATTAAATTAAATTAAGTTAAATTAAATGAAATTAAGTTAAATTAAATGAAATTAAATGAAATAAAATAAAATTTAACATTTATTATTGAAATGAAATGAATTACAATAAAATTAACAAAAAAAAAAAAATCCACAAAATTTACAAAACAAAAATTAAATTAAATAAATTGAAATAAAATTTTTTTAATTAAATATAAATAAGTTACGAAACGTGGAAATATAAACATTTTTTTTGTTAAATAATTTTTTTTTTTAGTAGCAAAAAGGAAATCCCAATAATATCTGAGCAAATTTTTTTTTTCCAACACACCCTACTACTTACCCCTGTATTTTCACAAATTGTTCTTGGTTCAATGCCACACTCCCACCCTTACACAAATCATGCACACGCCAATTGTAATACATTACTCGAATACAACAAAAAATGGCTACTTAACCTTGAAAGTCAATCGGTGGGCCAAAATGGCACAACAAAACAATTTGTTCTCTAAAATCTCACTTAGCCACTTTTGTTATCGGGGCAACAGGGAAAGTGAGTGCAAGCTGCCATAAATAGAAATACGCCAACACTTAGCCACTATTTTGTACTGAAGGACAAAACAATTCAAATAAAAAAAAAGTTAACAATGAAAAAGAGAAATAAGTGTTGTAGAAAATTCAAAGAGAGGGATACTAGTTGCTTCAGGGGTGGCCTCCTAATGACTACTTTGTCTCGGTATAGCCCACATCAAAATAGCAATCGGTTTCGGTGGAAAAACACCCAAAATTTATTTCTCCAAATTTTCGAACAAAATAACCAGAAACCGCAATACTAATGTTCAAGATGATTCGAAAGCCGCAAGACTGAAATAATTGCAGTGATGGAGTAATATTTCCTGTAATTCTAAATATGCCCACAACTTCATTAACCAACAAATTCACATAGATGCAAGTCTTATTAAACACACTTGCGCCCAAAAGCATGTTTCATTTTTATCAAAAATTCATTTATCGTAAAAATCCAGTTAAAGTCCAGAGGGGTAAATATGGGCAAGAAACTGTTTTGGAAATCGATAGGAAATATTCCAAACTTTCATATTATTACAAGAAGAAAGTGTAGCGAGTTTTAGCAGACAAACTTTATGTGCATCCAATATAATTGAATTTCTTCAAATTAGAGTAAGATCGATTCATAGGGGAAAGGATTACACATAGTAAAATGAGCTGGTCATATCGAGCAAAATATGGATTGATTCAACCAAAACCACGCCCAATTATTATCAATTTTTCAAAGCTGTTGATTCAACTGTATTGAAACTGTTAACCTTAACTGTTGCTTTAACAGAAAATTTTGTTGTTCGAGGTGTAGTTTATATATAAAGTAAAAAAAAGTTTTTATTTAAACTTATAAGGAGTCGAAGTAAAAAAAAATTAAAAAAAAAAAAATACTCAACCCAAGTGTCTACCATGATGCCATCGGTTACTTATGTTTGCCAGCGTCTAATTACATTTTTATTCTAAATGACATCACACTTTCTAAGGTTGCTTTGTTGCCTTCGCTGAACGAAGGTGTCTACCATGATGCCATCATGTACTTATGCTTGCCGGTTTCTAATAACAGATTTGTTTTATGACAATATTTTCGCTCAATTGCAGGAGTTTGTTGTTTTTAAAATGACAGCTCTTTCGCTGTTGGATTAACTGCAGGAGCTTGTTATTTCAACACAAAATTTTTTTTGATCAACAGAAATTCTGCCAGTTCTACTCTTCATTTAATTGGAGGATGCAATAAATTTAAAATGATAGTTCATTCGCTGTTGAATTAACTAGAGGTAGTTGTTGTTTTAACACAAATTTAGTTAGATCAACAGAAATTTTGTAAATTTTACCTTTTTTGTTAATTACAAATTTGACAAATCTATGACTGTTCAACCAACTATTGTATGCAGTTACTTCAACAAAAAATTCCGTTCAAATAACCAAAATTTGGTGAATTTCACAGAATTTGGTCAACTTCAGGATAACAGTACGAGATTGTTGATTTTACCAGTGCCATTTTTTTTCTGTGTACTCTTCTTCTTAAGTGTAACTTTGACAAGAAAAAAAAAAAAACTAAGGGTGATTTTACTCGTTGACAGAGAAGTGCCGTGGAAAGGATTTATTTCACGAGATATATGTATAAAATGATGAAAAAGTCGGACGCGAGTTGGTTTTAAAGATTAAAAATAGGTAACCAAAAAAAGTACGAAGAAAAGTAATTGCATTGCCAATGATATCGAAATGTAAAAGTGGATACTTGGAAACGATGCTTCAGTACTAAGCTAGAGCTAGTATGGTACTTAAATGGTTGAGTTCTAGTTTAGTTCTTAGCTCGTCGAAAATTCTGCGACTTCAATACTTTGTAGCACACGAAATGTTTGCTTTAAAACCCTCATAATAAGTACGATATGATAAAAAATTTAAATTAGTTTACATAAGCTATATTCTATTCTCCATATATGGTGCTTTGAATTGAGTTGAGGCTTTCATATGATTTTTCAAAGTTTGAAAAGCTTAAATTTTGCTAATCTTAAAAGCAGTAAATGAGAAAAATATTTATGCTTGTAAACCTGTTATATTTTTTTGGAAATATGTTATTTAAGCTGTACAAAGTAATATTTTCTACGATTTAGTATGTGAATATACATCAAGATGTTTGCACATATGGGCCATTCCATGCCAAATCGACAATTTCTTACCTGACCCCCTTCGATTGCGCCATACATTTGCTATCATTTTCTACTCCTTCCCCCGAAAGACATTTTTCAGAATTTTTTCAAATTTTTTTCCCCAAATTAAAAAAAAATATGAAATTAAAAAAAAAAAACGTTTTTTTGTTTTAAATGCTGTTACTTTTTTCAAAATAATTTTTTTTTATTTTTTTTTTTAAATGAAGTTTTCGGAAAAAAAATTTTAAAAATTTTAAAAGCCCAGATATATACATTATTTTTTTCGAAAACTTCATTTAAAAAAAAAATAAAAAAAAAATGATTTCGAAAAAAGTAACAGCATTTAAAAAAAAAAACAAAAACACCCTGCGGGTTAGGGGTTTGGAATATGCCCGAGGTAGGCATACCGGTCGTAAGAGGCGACTAATATGCACATAGGTAATGACGTACTACTCGATGGTTGATCTACGGATATTAATCCTCTCACCTCTCATTACCCATCTTCTTCTTCCTCACGGATGGAGGGATGACAAGACCTAGAAGGTTCCACTGGTCATACCAAATCGCTACCACGACAGTCGGGCAGTACCGCAAGGGAGTACCGCAGCGTACCGGGGTTATATCCGGCCAAGGACTGTCAACTTCGGCATCACTCCCCAAAACCTTCAAGGAGAATTTTGCTGTTAACAACAACAACAACAACAACAACAAAACAAAAAACGTTTTTTTTTGTAGTTCATATTTTTTTTTTAATTTTTTTTAGCCTCAAACTAATTCTGCAATAAACCCCGCTAATAACAAGATGTGCCGACAATCGCTCCATTTTTTTTTCGATTGGAGTTTTTAAAAACAATAAAAATAAAAATTAAAAAAAGGTCGGACTTTTTTTTTCGAAAAAAAAAAAAAAATGATACACATATCTGGGCTTTAAAAAAAATTTTTATTTAGTTTTCCGAAAACTATATTTAGAAGCAAAAACTAAAAAAAACATGATCCCAAACGATCGATTTTTGAAAAAGTTGCAACATTTAAAAAAAATAAAAGCACGTTTGGCACTCGGGGACTGCCGCGGTAAAGCTATTGCATATTTATGAAAACTCAATGAGCATATTTATGGCTTTAGAGCAGTACAGCCTTAATCTGTTAACAGTATAGCCTATACAGCTCCAATTTTATGTACAACGTCACACTGTTAGTAGTATAGCCTAAATGTAGGCAACGCTTACAGATCCAATTTTAATGTAATGTAATGTACAGCTCAAATTTTATGTATTCGGACTGTTGCTAACATTACTACAACGTCATACGCCTAAATGTAGGCAAAGCTTATATTTATTTTTGTCAAGTTGTTGCTAACGCCGAACCTTTTAACATTGAAAAAAGTCCGTTACTACGAACTTTTTTAACATTAACATTCATTTCACTCCCACTTCCAAGGCCTGCGATAAAATCCCTGCAATAGTTTAAAAACGTTTTTTTTCTGAAGAAGGGGAAAAAAATTTGATAAAATTCTGAAAAATATCTTTCGGGTGTAGAAAAAGATAGCAAATTTTTAGCTAAATCGAAGGGTTTAGGTAAAAAATTTGTCAATTTGGTATGGAATAACCACTACTTTAAAAACATGTAACACGTTGTTAAGTGCAAACGAGTACGTTTGAAATGACAGCTATGACTTGATCTTCAGGCTTATAAAGTTACAAATGTTTACTTTAGTGTGAGCCTAAAGCTGGTTGTGACTAAGAGAAATATAAATATTACTTTAACATACATAGGTACATATATGTATCAGCAAATGTGTATAAGTATACTTGTGTACACCTTTGAATAGAAATCTTCATAAAGCACGTGACTTATAAAAATAAAGTGACAATTTTATGTTTACTTTGTGCATACAAAATGGCCGCATATAAAACCGTATGAACGTTAATATGAATGTAAATATGTATATTTAAGTATGTTATTTAATAGCTACATTTGACTGGCCCAAAAGACATTTTTCTTCTAATTATGCTCAAAAGTTTATATTAAAGGCAAAAATTCTTAGATAAAGTATACGCCACGGTGGCCCTGATATTAACTTATGTACATAGTTCGTTGTTTTCGCTATCTTGAAGTGAAGTTGAAGTGGCAGATAAATTTAAAGTGACCTTTAAAATTAAAGGCTGTAATGAGAAATACGTCCTAAGACTAGCAAAGAAATGTTTTTTTTACAGATTCAAGCTCACTACTCGATTTCAAAAGATTAAAGCCAATATTTATAAAAAATTCAGCACAAAAATATGTTCATGTCACAAGCACAAGTATTATCGAAAGCTTCAATATTGAATGCAACAATGACCAAGCTAAAAAAAGTTATCTTCACAAAAAATTTATAAAAGTAGATACCATGAAAAAAATGTATAAATAAATAAACAAAAATTTAGTCTACCAATCAAACATGATTTTCTGCAAAAGCAACTAATACTTACAGCCCTCACTGCATATTTAATCATTGTGAGGACAAAAGCAGCTCTTCAGATGTATACAAAAATATAAGTACCAACATACACTAGATATATGTGCTTCTGTAGTTACATCGACCATTATTCATAGAAAATATATTGAAAAGCAGCCAAAATGGACTGCAGTCAATGGCAATAAGATGAATAAGGATTTGGTGAAATGAACCATGATGAATGGTGAGATGGCGTAAAAGAAAAAGTATGTAAAATCAAATAGAAAGCAAACGCCAAGCCGCAAAGGCCACAGTGGCGAGCAGGCAGAAAAAAAAATAAGTGGAGAGCCAACACAAACCGACAAAAAAATGCATGCATACAATTTTTAAAAAAATTTTGTAATTCAAAAATTCAATCAATGAAGCGAGGCAGACGGTCGGCAATTTATATCGCTTTCTTTACGTTATGAAGCTTTACTGGTTGTACTGTTAAACTGATGGACGCCGCTACGGTTTTTATAACCAGTTGTGATTGGGAAGAAAATCTAATAAAGAAAAAAAATTATCAAATAAAATAAAATAATATAAAATAAAATAAAATAAAATAAAATAAAATAAAATAAAATAAAATAAAATAAAATAAAATAAAATAAAATAAAATAAAATAAAATAAAATAAAATAAAATAAAATAAAATAAAATAAAATAAAATAAAATAAAATAAAATAAAATAAAATAAAATAAAATAAAATAAAATAAAATAAAATAAAATAAAATAAAATAAAATAAAATAAAATAAAATAAAATAAAATAAAATAAAATAAAATAAAATAAAATAAAATAAAATAAAATAAAATAAAATAAAATAAAATAAAATAAAATAAAATAAAATAAAACGAAAAATAAAATAAAATAAAATAAAATAAAATAAAATAAAATAAAATAAAATAAAATAAAATAAAATAAAGTAAAAAAACAAAAAAAAATAAAAAAAAATAAGATCGACAATTTTCGTTCGACTTAATTTACAAAGTTCGATTTATCCTATCCTTAGCTTCCTTACTTGTTTACTTTCTAATTTATTTTTACTTAGGTATATTCCATATTTTGTTTTATGTGATACATCGTTTTGGTTTTTTTTTTTCTTCAACTCATAAAATATTAAACCTCGCAGTCTGTTACGCTTCCGTTCGTTTCCCATCTCCATTACGGCGACATTCAAAGGTGTAAGGACGAAGTGGTTAAGAGCGAATAAACAAAATAAGAAAAAATTGCAGACAGACGTCGAAATAAATGAAAATAAATGGACACAGACGAATGCAGTGATAGCAAGATGGTTGAAAAAAAACAGTGATTTTAAATTGCGCTGTTTATGAATTTCAAAAAGGAAATAATTTCGCTGTTTAAAAGCAAAGAGTAAAAGCGAAAATGTTCTTATTTAGTGCTGCCGCTGCATTTAAATGGAAACGCTTCAGGATATAACGTTAAATAAATATTTCTTTTAGTAATCTGCACTCTACTTTATTATATCCTAGTGGCCTTCCTTGCCTTGCGGACTTGTGCTATTTTAAATAATGTCACATTAAAAGTAAACTGGCAAAGCTAAATTTTGAACTATTTAGCTAAAATCATGTTGATCATCAGAATGCATCGTCAATAATCTAATTTATATGGAAAGATTTTAGTTGTCTGTTTTTAGTGAATATTAACTCAAAAGCAAGCTGATTTTGGAAATTCATTTCCAGAGAAACGCATCACCAATTGTGGAGAGATATCGAGTTCTGGTCTCCCTTTCTAACCTTAGCGTTATGGTAGTTGCCTATACCACCTTTCCTTTCTAATGAAATTCGTAAAGAAATTTTGGGTTTCACTTAATCTCAGTTAATTGATTTCGGAGAATATTCTTATGCTATATCAGAATATTAGGATAGGATATTCTTTCAAGTTATTGTCATATATAAAGTCCTCCATATATTGTCCCTTTTCTTAGCTTAGAGCTTTGCATCAAAAGAATCGTCGTTGAAAGAAGTCTTATGTTTTCAAGATTTATCGAATTTGTGTTCTATTTAATCCAAGATCTTTTTTTCTTTTCGCTCTTCCCATATCAGTTTTTCTCTCTATCCCAGCAAAGGACTCCCCTCCCTCTGCTGCTCTACCACCTGCTCCCTATCTCCAAAAGTGTTTTACTTCTCTGTTCTTTGTTTATCTATTTAACTCTCTCTATCTACATCAGCAGTTCATGTTTTTCCATCTACCTGTCTCTGTCTAGCTCTGAATCTCGCTCACGTTCTCCAACTCCTTCCTTATAGCTTAAACATAATCAGCCCGCCAATACGTTAGTTGCGTGATGTACGTCAATTTTAGAGCAAATTCTAGTTTGACGTATCCGTCGTATCTGGCGTTACTCATAGAAACATCCGCAGTCTACTTTGATGTCAGTTATTTCGACGTACTGACGGGTCCCTCTAATTTTGTCTCTATAACCTTGTCTCTTTAACTTTTGTTTCTCTGCAACTTTGTCATTCTAACTTCGTCTCTCTGAACTTGTCTCTCTTACTTTGTCTATTTAACTCTGTCTCACTAACGTTGTTTCTCTCACTTTCTCGCTCTAACTTTGTCTCTTTAATTTTGTCTCTTTAACTTTTTCTCTTAAACTTTGTCTCTCTAACTTTGTTTCTGTTCCTTTGCTTCTCTAACTCTGTCTCTGTAAAGTTGTCTCTCTATTTTTTTCATTCTAAGTATGTCTCCATAACTTTGTCATCCTAAATTTGTCTCTCCATCTTTGTCCCTCTCACTTTGTCGCTCTAACATTGTCTCTATCACTTTGTCCCTTTTACATTGTATCTCTAACTTTTTTTCTCTCTCTTCGTCTCTCTAACTTTGTCTCTCACACTTTGCCCCTTTCACTTTGTATATCTAACTTTTTTTCTCTCACTTCGTCTCTCTCACTTTGTTTCTCTAACTTTCGTCTCTGTCGCTTTATCCATTTTCGCCTTTGGATACTTAGTTCATAATTTTCAATATTTCTTTCCATATCCCTTTTATAATTTCTGTCTCGTCACATCTCTTTTTTCTCTCTCTTTCAGTTTGCAATATAAAAAAATTCTAATCGGATGAGGCCATGGGGATGTCTCTGTAAATAATATGGGACAGCTATCGTTTCCATTTGGAATCTCTTCAGCTTCGTATTTCATTCTATTTCTGCCTCTCACTCTCTTCTCCTCTCCCTTTTCCTTATTATCTTGCCTTCTCTGAAGAGTGTATTTCGCTGGTCCGCTTTAAACTTTAGTAAGTTATTAAAAATTACTTTTTTAACTACATCAATTATTTATTAAAAAAATTGTCCAAAATATTGCAGTTCTAAAAAATTTATACTTGTAATTTTTCTAGTATTTTTTATTGCCTACTTTAGGGGTTCACCAAATCAACTGACCATTTATATTATAATCAAATAAATTTTTTCACAGAACAATCGCATAAATACTACTACAAAATGCCACAGCTTTAACTGTCTGCCTTCCGGGCAACATCTGAACTAGGTGCAAAATTTATGACAGCTCAAGTCATATATATAAAGTTGTGTGTGTGTCGGTG
>CAXKVI010000005.1:100653220-100663220 GCA_964058755.1 Campiglossa producta
ACTTCTATGCTTTAAAAACACTGTACAACAAATTTGAAGTTTTTCAAAATCCCACCGGGTTTCTCAAAGGTTTCTAAAGCTTTTGGGTGTGCTGGATCCGAACCTGAGTTCAGACCTTTTCGGGTCACCCTAAGTTTTGTCTCCAGAGCGTGTTCCTAAATATATCGATAGTTGTAAAGAAAAAAATTATTTAATAGTTTAACAATTTTGTTGGGATTTAATTTTTCTTTTTTTAATTTTGGTTTTCATACTTAGGAAAAAAAATTTAAAAAATTAAAAAAAAATATTTATTACTACTGATTTCTGAACAAACTACTCCCTGCCGGAAAAACCTAGAGCGACTCGAAAAATATGACTTCAGTTAGGATTCAAAACACCTAAAAGAAACCGATGAGAAACCTTCTGGGAATTTTTGGCTGTTGTACAGTATAATTTCGCCTCTACTGTGATTTATGCACGCGGCGCTATGTGTGTTGCTGCTGTCTGCAGTACCGAGTAATTTATGTCCGCCTGCCTTAATTACAGAGCTAGCGTGCATAGCAAAGAAAACAGGCTGCTCCTGTGCGATTGTAAGAAGTCTACGAGTTCTACTTTCATTTGTGCCAGCGCTTCCTCTTCCTCTTCCATTTTTATTTTTCTTCTGTTTTTTTTTTTTCCAAAACCATTGCCAACATAATGGCAAGACGGCGCTTGGATCTGGAATGCAAGACGGCGCTTGGATCTGGAATTTCATTTCAACAAGCTTAACGAGCAAATTTAAAATTTAATGCATTGTTCATCGCTGAAAATGGCGCAAAAACTTAAGGAAATGTGAAAAAAATGTGAAAGCGTTAAATGCAAAAATGGTGCGGAAAAGCGCTACAAGGCGCAGCTTAAAGCTATGCTGAACCGGCAACGAGTGGAAGTAATTTCATGGCGCGCCAACAAATATATGTTGGTCTCAAATATTGTTATTTCTTTTCATTTTTACTACCAAATGGTAATTATTTTTGAATATATGTTTTTTTTTTGGCATTTTACATACGTCTCCACATACATTATATTCGCACGTACGCACTCACTCATTCAGCCACCCACCAAACAATAAATGCCACATGATGGATATACTTTTCCATGGCGTGCGCCGCCAACTTAACTTCCGCCAGCGAGTCGGTTGTAAAAATTTCACAGTCAATTCACTTTTATTGCACAGCTAAAGAACAAAGCGCATAGAACCCAAATGCTGGGAAGGAATAATGCCGCAAGGCATTAACGTCAAGGGGACAAAGATGAAGAAGCTATTCAGAAAAGGTTGCAAAATCGGTAAAGAAAGGAGCGAAAGTAGACAGGAAACCAACCAAAACTGGTAGCAAGAAATAAAAATGAAAGGAAATTGGGTGCAAAGGAAAGACACATGAATTAAAATCGATAAGCAATGTGACGCGTTTAGCTATTAGTAGGTATGTAAATGCACTACAGGCGTTTCGACGAATAATTTACTTTAGGAAACGAAATCCAATTGGCTTTATGAAAAAGCGAAAAAACTTGAGGTACTCTCTTCCCCTGAATAGACTAAATTTCACTTGGTTTTACTTGTTTTCCTTTATTTTTTTTTACTTTTTTTTTATTTTTCTATATTTTATTTATTATATTATTCTATTTTATTTTATTTTATTTTATTTTATTTTATTTTATTTTATTTTATTTTATTTTATTTTATTTTATTTTATTTTATTTTATTTTATTTTATTTTATTTTATTTTATTTTATTTTATTTTATTTTATTTTATTTTATTTTATTTTATTTTATTTTATTTTATTTTATTTTATTTTATTTTATTTTATTTTATTTTATTTTATTTTATTTTATTTTATTTTATTTTATTTTATTTTATTTTATTTTATTTTATTTTATTTTATTTTATTTTATTTTATTTTATTTTAATTTATTTTATTTTATTTTATTTTATTTTATTTTATTTTATTTTATTTTATTTTATTTTATTTTATTTTATTTTATTTTATTTTATTTTATTTTATTTTATTTTATTTTATTTTATTTTATTTTATTTTATTTTATTTTATTTTATTTTATTTTATTTTATTTTATTTTATTTTATTTTATTTTATTTTATTTTATTTTATTTTATTTTATTTTATTTTATTTTATTTTATTTTATTTTATTTTATTTTATTTTATTTTATTTTATTTTATTTTATTTTATTTTATTTTATTTTATTTTATTTTATTTTATTTTATTTTATTTTATTTTATTTTATTTTATTTTATTTTATTTTATTTTATTTTATTTTATTTTATTTTATTTTATTTTATTTTATTTTATTTTATTTTATTTTATTTTATTTTATTTTATTTTATTTTATTTTATTTTATTTTATTTTATTTTTTTTTTATTTTTTTTTTATTTTATTTTATTTTATTTTATTTTATTTTATTTTATTTTATTTTATTTTATTTTATTTTATTTTATTTTATTTTATTTTATTTTATTTTATTTTATTTTATTTTATTTTATTTTATTTTATTTTATTTTATTTTATTTTATTTTATTTTATTTTATTTTATTTTATTTTATTTTATTTTATTTTTTTTTATTTTATTTTATGTTATTTTATTTTATTTTATTTTATTTTATTTTATTTTATTTTATTTTATTTTATTTTATTTTATTTTATTTTATTTTATTTTATTTTATTTTATTTTATTTTATTTTATTTTATTTTATTTTATTTTATTTTATTTTATTTTATTTTATTTTATTTTATTTTATTTTATTTTATTTTGCTTATTTATTTTTTTTTTTATTTTAGCTCTAATGTTCCTATCCTTAAATTCCATTCAACCTTTTACCAAACATAAATAGTAAAAAACATATAAACAGCCATAATACCACATGTTCTTCAACTCGAAATTACATCCACACTTGCTCATAAAATTGTTTTAAATTTTTATGGTTACGATAAAAACGCCTAACTGGCAAAAGTACCAAAGAAAATGGCACAAGTGTTGCATGTGCGCTCTCAAACACCCAGACGTAAATATATAACACATACGTATATGCCCTGTAGGAAAAATCGTTAGAACTGAACGAGCAGCCGTTTACTTTTAATTCCACTACATACGTTTCAGTCAAGCTTTGTTCAAATCCCCACTGGGTGCCGTACATCCGCACACTTGTAACTTTTTTTGGTTTTCATTACTAAGTAAATTAGCGAAGCAGAACTCTCACGCGATGTCGAATGCACATATTTTTTTCACTTATAAGTTTAGGTCTACACACATACATATACAGATACTATCAAGTATATAAAGACACATACATATATGTGTTTGTATAAAATCCTTAGAATTTGCTATAGTTCATTCAGCCCCACAACCATCACTCATCCGTCATGTAGACCGTTGTTAAAATTAGCCAATGGTAAGAGTACGCTTAAAAAGTCGACAGTGAGTGTGTGGGTGGTTGTTAATTTTCAGACAGAAATTGCTCTTTAATCTTTAATGACTTTAATGAATACATTCACCTACCAATTAACCAAATTGTAAGCTATAACAATTTAGGTAAGAGATTTTAATGAAGGTGTTCTTTGGTTTAATATAAGCTGCTATTCACTGAGATATATATACTCGTATACATACAAATGTACTAAGTTTTATTATGTGTTATGTAAATGCAGCCAGACGTCAACTTGTTCTGGCATACTTTTGTTTTGAAAAAAAAGGGGTTGCATAATAAAGTTTTAGAGCACTTATTTCTGCGATTATACTAAATATGTTAAATATTTAATAATGTGGTAGTCAGCGTTGAGGTTTATCTAGCAAGCTTTTTGATAAATTATACATTTCAAAAATTATTAAGGATAGTGCGATCTTATAATTATTGTTTTTTTCACTTTACTTTTTATTTGATTTTTTCAATTTTTTTATTATTAATTTTCTTTCATTTAATTTTATTTTAATTCTGTTTTCCATTTTATTTTATTATTATTATTTTTATTTATTTCTTTTTTTTGTTTTTTTTTTTTATTTAATATTATTTAATTTAGCTTTATTCTGTTTTTTTTATTTTATTTTTTTTTTATTTTATAGTTTTTTATTCTTTTTTATTTTTTTCTTTTTTTTGCTTTTATTTATTTTTTATTTGAATTTTTTTAATTTAAATTTATTCTGCTTTATTTTATTTTTTTCTTTTTTTTTTGCTTTTATTTATTTTTTATTTGAATTTATTTAATTTAAATTTATTCTGTTTTATTTTATTTTATTTTATTTTATTTTATTTTATTTTATTTTATTTTATTTTATTTTATTTTATTTTATTTTATTTTATTTTATTTTATTTTATTTTATTTTATTTTATTTTATTTTATTTTATTTTATTTTATTTTATTTTATTTTATTTTATTTTATTTTATTTTATTTTATTTTATTTTATTTTATTTTATTTTATTTTATTTTATTTTATTTTATTTTATTTTATTTTATTTTATTTTATTTTATTTTATTTTATTTTATTTTATTTTATTTTATTTTATTTTATTTTATTTTATTTTATTTTATTTTATTTTATTTTATTTTATTTTATTTTATTTTATTTTATTTTATTTTATTTTATTTTATTTTATTTTATTTTATTTTATTTTATTTTATTTTATTTTATTTTATTTTATTTTATTTTATTTTATTTTATTTTATTTTATTTTATTTTATTTTATTTTATTTTATTTTATTTTATTTTATTTTATTTTATTTTATTTTATTTTATTTTATTTTATTTTATTTTATTTTATTTTATTTTATTTTATTTTATTTTATTTTATTTTATTTTATTTTATTTTATTTAGGCAAACAGACTGCACCCCAATACGGAATTTATTTTCATGCAATTTTGCTCCAACGAGGTCAATTTACTCGCCACCCATATCGATCGATATGTCTTTATACTCAGCGTACTATCAATTACTAGTACAAGGGTATTCAGATTTTGTCAACACAACGGTACTACGCAAAGGCACAAATTTATCGAGATAGATAAAGAGGTGAAGGTTGAAAAAAAGTAGTTGATTAAGGCATGTCCATCCGTCGGTCCGTGAACAAGATAACTTGAGTAAAAATTGAGATATTTGGATGAAATTTGGTATACAGATTACTTTCTGGACGAGGCAGGTTTCTATTCGAAATCAGATGATAACCACGCTCCCTTTTTCGATATCGAAAATTTCGAAAATCACATAAATTGACATATCTCGGTATCTGAAATGATATAGTTTTATAGGTCATTCTATTATGACTTTTTAAGGGAGACATTTTTGAAAATTCGACCGGTCGTAACTTTTAAACTGATTACGGTAGAACAATGAAATTTGCTACAAATTATTCTTAAGTAAAAATCGACCTCGAACCACGCCTACATTCGATATCGAAAATTTCGAAAATCGCCTCAATTGATATAAGGTAAGGGAAATTGATAAAATTAAATAATTTAGTGGGATAAACCCCTTAATCTTTCTTATACGATTTTTTATATGTTTTTTAAAGTGGGCGTGGCACCGCCAACTTTTAAGGAAAGCATTTTTGAAAATTAGACCGGTCATAACTTGTAAGCTGATTGCGGTAGGGTCATGAAATTTGGTACAAGGTATACTAGCATTGTAGAGAGTGTACCGGATGAAATTGGATTGCTTCCCGACCACGGCCACTTTCTATAAAAAACATTATTCGGTAAGGTAAATAGCTAAAATAGTATAATTTGTTAGGAAATTCCTTCTAGCCATTCTATTGTGATTTTCTGTTAGACTTTAAAATTGGGAGTGGCATCGCCCACTTAAGGGACGCAATTTTCAAAATTCGACTCGTCATAACTTTAAAACTGATTATAGTAAAATGATGAAATTTAGCAGTTTTTATGGTGCTATAGGAAATGTTCCTGATGAAACTAGTAGACATCGCTGGGTATTTAGTTCTCGGTTTATCCGAACTTAAACTTCCTTACTTGTATATTTTTACATTTGTTTTGTTCAACTTGCAAGCCGAATCTGTGCATTGCTCTCTTGTATGCCGTACAGAATTGTATAGTTATTGTTTTACGATATCCTTGTTTTGCAACTCTTAAACGCTATTCACATTTGTTTAACTTTTTATTCACATTCACATTTGATTCCACACCTTTGTTTGTGCACTTTGTTCACTACTTTGTCTTTAGATTTTTTTTTGGGGTTTTTTTTTTGCACACTTCTTAGGTGAATAGTAATTTGTAAAATTTATTGTTATGGCTGCATATAAAAGTGTTAGCTAGTGTAATATATACGTCCTTAGTTTATATATGTACATATATTTCTGAAGAAGTCTGTCTCCATTTTCAATAATCGCTTAAGTCGACTTTATATTTTAGACCAATAGAAATTTCTTCAAACGATTTAATATTACAAAAGTGCTTCATAGCTTATTCATACCCTATTACTTTGAGCCGTTTACAAACAAAATATAATAGAAGTCTTGTGAAATTCAGCGATTTTGATCTGAAAAATCGAAACTAAAAATTTTCATTAGTCTAAAATGTTAAGTCGACTTAAGCGATTATTGAAAATCGGCATAGAAATATGTTTTGTAAGCAAGAGCTTGCATGTGGCACAGATTTGTTTGTTATTTTGCGTGTTCAAATTTGCCTTTAACGGCCGAAACTAACACATTCACTTGCCTATAAATTTTAGAATCTAATGGCAATGTATCACGAAGGTAACCAGCAAGTATCAGGATTTTCATGTGCAATACAATAATTTACCATAAAAATTTGTACAAACAATTTTGATTTGCTTAATAAAAAAAATGATCACCTGAAACCACAAAAAAATTGCTCTAATTTTTTCAGATTGCCCTAAGATTGCAATTTGATTCAATTGGTATAATTTAATCGTATTGGTCTAATTGGTAGTATTGGCCTAGTATTCTTATTGGTCTAATATAGTTCCACAGGTCTTAGTTTCTGGTATTGGTAGTTATGGTTTGATTTGTATTGGTATAATTTTCTTGTATTAGTTTAAAATTTCTTCATTATCTAGTATAATTTGTTCATATAGATCTTATATGAATCCACTGGTCTAAAATGCTGGTATTGGTATAATTTGATCTATATTGATCTAATTTTTAGTAGCAAATAAATATGATTGCCCTATTCTAACTTTAACGCATTGGTCTAATATGATTGCTGCTGGTCTAAATTGCTCCTATTGGTAGAACTGCAATCATATTGGTCTAATTTTAATGTTGCTAATACTTTAGAATATTACATTGGCGTAATTTGAAAATATTGGCCTAATTAAATTCAACTGGTCTAAACTGCTAACAATGGTATAATATGACTTGCATTGGACAACTCTGATCGTATTGGTCTAATTTATTTGTTTTTTCATGGACTGCTGCAAACAATGTAGACCTAAGCTTGGAAAATTGTATATCGTCGCTCGCTCACCAGAGGCATGAATGTGCCAATTTTCCCGTTTCTCTACGATTCACGAAAATTCTGAGTTTCCAAAGTACAAGGAACACTCGAAAATTTGCAATGCCGTTTTCATGAATGTGTAGTTCCAGCTCTGAAAATTGTGCCAAAAAAACAAAAATTTTAAAAAACTTGAATTTGAAAATTTTTAAAAGTTTTTGTTTTGCCAGAAACATGAATGTGTAGCAAAATTGTTACGCCTACGCCATGGTGTCTGCAGTTGAGCGCAGCACATGTTTAAAACTAAATTCTAAAAACATTTAAATTTTAAAAACTAAATTCTAAAAACATTTTGTTTTGCCAGAAACATGAATCTGCTACACATTCGTGTTGCTGTCACAACAAAAATTTAAAAAAATGGTCTTTGAAAAATTTTGAAAAGATGAATGTGGCGAATTTCGAATATTAATGATTTCCACTAGAAAATTAAACTTCAAGCTTCAAATGTTTATAAGAAAATATAAAGATAATTATATTTCCTAAATTTATTGCAACTCTCAATTGCTCTTGAAAAAAGTTTTCATATTACAACAGTTTTAAATGACACAACAACAAACTTGTGAACCCATTTACCCAAAGGGCTGTCTTGGGGCCATATTTGTAACTTAAAACAAATAAATGAAATTATCCTTTTATTTATATTGAAACTTGAACAAATTTTCGTACAAATTTGAACAGTCTGCTGAACTTTTAGGGTGAACACTTTTTACAACTTTATGCGACAACAAAAAATAGTTGAGGGAAAATGAAGCAACATGAGTGCACACATATATACATACATACATACTTATATGCACACAAATAGTTATGTTAAAACTTTGTATCCCAGACCAAAATAACTTTTTTCATTTCATTTCAATAAATGGTGTTTACTTTTCGCTTTGTTGTCGAGACGCTGAAAATTTGCTGGAAAAATGATTCATGTGATTGCGGTTTTCTCATATTGAGTTGACAGACTAAATAAAAGAAAATACAATAAAACAACTAATATAATAAAATATAAAAAAAAATAATAAAAAATTAAAGAATAAAATGAATTATAATTAAAAAAAAAAAAAAATTAAAAATAAAGTGAAATAAAATTTTAATATTATTTATTTATTTTGTGAATTTTTGGCGACCTTTTTTCCTTAAATACGTATTTTTAGCTGGCTCGAGGTCCGTGTTCAATAATTGAAAACCAATTAAAACACACTTTGATTTTTTTCTCTTTTAAAAATCGATATATTTCGATTGCTCAACGGCAATCATCTTCAGGATTGTAGCAACTAACAAAAATATAAAAAGTAAACAATAAACAAATTTGGCATTTAATACATCACATACATGAATACATACTTTTATTGACACGTCTGCCCTGTATGACGTGGAGTATGGTACTGTTTTTTATTGAGTAAATGTTTAAAAATGTGTGCCGAGTTATCTATGTCGCTCTTGTACGTATTATTTATTTATATTTATAGGATGAAAAAAAATTTAAGATATAAAAAAAAAATAAATAAATTCAACAAAAAAAAAAAAAAAAAAAAAAAAATTAAATCAAATTAGGTAAAAATAAAAAAAATTAGAAAAAATAGCAGATAAAAATATTTATTTATTTTGCTTGATATTTTGAACCTAAATAGGTAGTCACATGTAAGCATGGAGTAGACACGAGCTTCTCAGGACCAAGATACTTTCTCACACAAAACAAAAACTGACACTGAATTGCATACAAAGTTTCAGCTAATGAAACAACACCGAAAGAAACAAAACAAATACCGATGATGACACTGAAAATGTAGTAAAACATTGAAATGAGACAGCTGGGGCTGGTATGTTTTATGGTAAGCACTTAAGGGGGTCAGTCGGTCGAAAAGTTAGACGAAAGGACAATTGGTCTGTCGTTTCGTTCGCTACCTAGCTTTGTTTGACATTAACTTTTGTTGAAAGTTTTAACATCGTTGATGACAATGAAAATGTGATTGTTTTTTTAGTCAAGTTGACATTTACAACTTTGAATTTTATTTCAACTTCATTCATAAAAAAAGTTTCCAAGTATGTCAGTTGGTGGTATTGGTCGTCATTTTCAAACGCAAGTCATGTAATAGCAACAACAAATGCTCATTTTGAGCTTTTGCCATATTTCAGTTCATTTCACTTGCAAAAAGCACAACATATTAAATGCATTAATGCTGATGATTTCGTGTGTTTTGGCAATTTGTTTTGTTTAGTGCGAAACCAACGAAGGAGCGCCCTCTGTTGAAAAGAGAAACAACTATGTTGTAGCAAAAAACTTATGATTAATGTTTATGACTTCTTACAATCGTAGATTTTATGAATCTAATTTGTTGTGTGTTTTTGCAGAGTTCCTGAATAGCATTTAACTCTTTGAATAAGTTTTTTCTTACTAAAACTTACAAAATTTATTTTACTTAATTTTTTAAATTTATTTAATTTAATTTAATTAAGTCAAGTTTTATTTTATTTTGTTTTATTTTTCTTATTTCTACTTATTTAATTTTCTT
>CAXKVI010000005.1:100668220-100677953 GCA_964058755.1 Campiglossa producta
CGTTGGAAGATCAAAATTATTTGTCTATGTTCCTAGAGTTTTGAAAAAATAGTATGTATTGAAAAACGGGTTTCAAAAATTGTATTTAATATACATATAAATATAAATGTCTCAGAAAGCATTTATCGAATAGTTCATCTAAACTTCAAACTTTGATATTTATATAATATTATTGAATACTAAAGCATTTACCAAGGGTATTTAAAATTTTCAAAATTCCCATCAATGGGGAAAGGTAGATTGATTAAATAATTTGAGGTTTTTGGGCGATCACGTTTTGACCGATAACTCAGTTATCGATAAATATATCGAAATACATATATCGAAGTCCAAATGAAAACTGGGGCCATCCCCTTTCGTTTGAGACCCATATTGTAGGGCAATTTTAAGGATTTTTCACCGATAGCTCAGTTATCAATAAATTTATCGAAATATATTAAAGTCCAGATGAAACCTGGGGATGGTCCCTTTTTTCGTTTGATACCCATATTGTGGGGAAATTTTAAGGTTTTTTGACCAACGGAGAAAGGCGAATCAAAGGCGGAAGACGAATCAAAAAGGGAAGACGAATTAACGGCGAAAGACGAATTCAATTACACGTGCAGCTTAAAAACTAGAAAGAAATTATGCAGTCAGCTAAAATGTGTTCACGACGTGACGATGAAGATGGTGTTGTTCTTGAGCATGCATCTAGAATCAATGACGATGTCAGACGTCAACAGCAACAAAATCCTAAGATGCGGAGACACAAAAGAAAAGAAACGATGGTTTGAATTTTACTGCTACAGCTACAAACGCAAGAAACGTCGAGAGTTGTCGCTGATAACAGACAAGTACTCGGGTCGAGTACTGATCAGGATGGCCGAATGTGGGGTTATACAAATAACTATCAACACTTCTTTACTTCAATATTTTATATTTTACAATCAAGTTATCTTTTGAATTGAAATAAGGAGATGTCTAAAATTTTCTTGGATACGTTTTGGGGTTTTTCGAAAAAGAATTATATTAAACCAAACTCAATTTTTAAATATTAATTTAATTTCAAATAATTAATAAATAACTATCCCACATTTTATTTTATTTTATTTTTTTTTTTAATTTTATTTTTTTTTTTATTTTTTTTTTATTTTATTTTATTTTATTTTATTTTATTTTATTTTTTTTTATTTTTTTTTATTTTATTTTATTTTATTTTATTTTATTTTATTTTATTTTATTTTATTTTATTTTATTTTATTTTATTTTATTTTATTTTATTTTATTTTATTTTATTTTATTTTATTTTATTTTATTTTATTTTATTTTATTTTATTTTATTTTATTTTATTTTATTTTATTTTATTTTATTTTATTTTATTTTATTTTATTTTATTTTATTTTATTTTATTTTATTTTATTTTATTTTATTTTATTTTATTTTATTTTATTTTATTTTATTTTATTTTATTTTATTTTATTTTATTTTATTTTATTTTATTTTATTTTATTTTATTTTATTTTATTTTATTTTATTTTATTTTATTTTATTTTATTTTATTTTATTTTATTTTATTTTATTTTATTTTATTTTATTTTATTTTATTTTATTTTATTTTATTTTATTTTATTTTATTTTATTTTATTTTATTTTATTTTATTTTATTTTATTTTATTTTATTTTATTTTATTTTATTTTATTTTATTTTATTTTATTTTATTTTATTTTATTTTATTTTATTTTATTTTATTTTATTTTATTTTATTATATATATATATAGTTTTTTTTTTCATTTTATTGTATTTTTTATTTAATTAAATTTAATTTTATTTTATTTTATTTTATTTTATTTTCTTTATTTTATTTTATTTTATTTTATTTTATTTTATTTTATTTTATTTTATTTTATTTTATTTTATTTTAATTTTATTTGATTTTATTTTATTTTATTTTATTTTATTTTATTTTACTTTATTTTATTTTATTTTATTTTATTTTATTTTATTTTATTTTATTTTATTTTATTTTATTTTATTTTATTTTATTTTATTTTATTTTACTTTATTCTCTTCTATTTTATTTTATATTATTTTATATTATTTTATTTTTTTTACTCTATTTTATTTTATTTCAAGTTGAGTTATTCTGGAGACTGTTCACGACATTTGTCTTTCTTTTAGCTTTCTGTTTCTCCCAAAATTTTCTGACTATGTCCTTTGAAGTCTTCGTTTGTGTGTGTGTCTGTAAGTTTTGTTTGAAAAATTTGTTGCTGAGGTAATGCTATAATCTAGGCAATTAGCATTTATATTTTGTGTTGCGTAATTTCTTTATTCCGTTAGTGCTTTATGTGTTTACATAAGAGCAGCCGTTGTTTCCAACAAAAGTCTCTTCGCTGGTTTTTCTTGAGTCAAGGAATAAAGTAAAAATCACAGAAATAAAAGGGAACGTGAAAGTGAGCTTTAGAAAGAAAAAAACACTGCCATTATGGTCAGTTGTGGCTTTTATTCAAATACGAGTGGTCTTGCTGTGAAAAGTATGGAGCCTCTAATGTGCATGGACTAAGATTTGATTGCGCTGAAATATGAAAGTAACTTAATAGCTCAATTGACCTTGCGTGTTTTGTTTTCATTTACTTTTCAATTTTTTTTTTTTTTATTTAAATCGATATTCAGTTAGGTAACTGCTGCATGTTTGAATTACTCAAATTGAATATTTTTAAAGGCGAAACGAAGTGCGGATTCATGAATGTTGTTGCTGAAGCAGTATTTTGCCCTTCACACAAAAAACGACAAAAATATTAGAAAGTCATTTACCATTAATCTAAAACGAAAACAACCATTAAAAAGATCAATTTCACTTCTAAAGATAAGTGTCGTTATGGCTGATATAGTTTGTTGACGAAGTAAGCATGATAGCCAACAGTCACTTGTCGTCCGGAGTGACATAATTACTTTTGACAGTTTTGAGCGAAAAACACGCTCACATCACTTATAGGTATTTATTTCGATGACAAATCTACAAGTTGTTAGAATCGACATCCTCAAAATTGACATCACCATTATTTGATGAACAAGCGGAAAAAAAAACTATGGCGGGGCGTTGCCCCAAACAAACGAAAATTTATTTATTTTTAACTGCAACCGAAATTTGATAGTGCTGGAAATCAATAACTACTTTCTAAAAAATTCCCCTCTGTCTTTAGCGGCGCCAGAGCTATTTTCACTACGCCATAATTAAATGGTGGTTAAAATTTTCCATCATCAATGATTGAGGTAAAGATTTCATTGTCCTCTTGGATGATTGATAAGTGGGGAGAAGTGGCCATCAAATTTCACAAGAAAATTGTTGCGCCCTAAAGTATGCAACGGTTTTAAAAAATTTCTTCAATTCGCATTTTTCTTTTTTTTTTTTCAATTTTTAAATATCACATTTATCGTCGTTTTTATATTTTTTATATACATACTATCAGTACGTTTAATACAAAAAACCATTTAGCATTTCCATCCCCGTCATTTGCATAATAAGTAAGTAATTAATTTGTTATTTTTTGTTTTGGCTGCCGGGTGGTATGAGTAACATTTAATTGTGCTGGATAAGATTAATGATGTGAAAATTTTTTGTCTGCAAAACTTTTAATGTAATTGAAAGCTAATTAAACGAGGTGCCTAATTAAAAATATGTATGTATATTTGCAGTTATTGAGATTAAATTTTTTTTGTCAGAAGATATATTTTGTTTTCTAATTAAAGAAAGCTAAAAACTCGGCGAAGCTGATTCAACAGAACAGACTGCGATGAAAAAAAAATAACCGACAATGATTTAGTCTCTCTTGCCTAAAATATTTCAGCGATATACATACATCAAAATAAAAACTTCGACCATTTCTAATACATATGTACATCACTTTTTTAACATGAATAAATCATACATACATATTTAACTTTTCCTTGAAACATAGACCTGTTCTTTCTGTAATCATTATTTCGCGTTTGTTCAGCTAAGTAGTATTGTAGCATCAATTAAATGTTTCTCTATGTGTTCGTTAACAAAAAAATGTTACGTATACGTCATGTCACTTTTATGAAAAATTTTACTTTTTGTCAAGAGGCGCAAATATGAGCAAATTTTTTTTTCTGCAATCGATAGAAAATATGCCAAACTTTAATATTATTATAGTTAGAATGCGTAGCTGTAGCACCCATACTTTTTGTCTATCCAAAGTTGCAAACCTAACATTTATACTTACATGGCAAAAATAGAAGGAGGTTGACTTGGGCACCCTTGCCAGAAATATTTTATGGATTCAGGAGTGTGAGTTTAAATTACACTACCAGAATATGGCGTTGAAGAAACCTATCGTTCCTGTTTCACGAAATTATAGTAAGCGACAAAATCAAATTTTACAGGAAAGCATGTTTTTTTTTTACTGCATAAACTTTCTAGGATACCATAAAAAATAAAGCTGATTTTTGGCACAACTGTAAGAATTTTAGCTATAATATTTTAGCAGATGGTCCGCTGTGGGATTTAAAATAAATCTGCATCAAAAAGTAAACTTCGAAAAAGTGGTCGTTACGATAATTTCGCGAAAAGCAGTCGATATTGTGGGATCATCGATATATGTAGCTGTCCTTTTATTCCGCATCTATTTATATTTGGCATTAGTAAATTTTCTGTTATGGCCTAGTGACATGCATAAAAGTAGTAACATACATACATATCTACATGTCTTGTCAATCCACAGCTCTACCCACACGCGATATGCAAGTTTCAAATTTTAGCTTAGCACCTTTTTTGTGCTAGTTTTAGATTTATTTTTGCAAATCAAATTCACTGTTTTGCATGTCTCATTCGCTTTTGCTTTTGGCAGCAATTTGTCACGATTCATCATACAATCGATCAAATATTTATTTCAAATATGTTAAATTGCTTTTATTTTGTGCAGTGATTTATTTATTTATATAACATAAAAAATAAAATCTTGTCAAAGACATTTTGCGCACATTAAATATGCCCACTGGGTTAAAAAAAAAGATGAAAATGAAAGAGTAACGATAATAAATTGCATTGAATTGACAAACAATTGAAAGGAAATTTCTTTGCTCACATATTGATTTCTCAATGTCAAATCGTTAGAATATTAGAATCGACACCCCTTTCAATTTGAATGAACTTTATTGGTGAGTTAACTTTTATCATAGTACAAAGTGCTGGCGAAGAAAAAAGTTAAAAAGTTTTTATTTCAAAAGTTATGCAAATTTAAAACTCAACCTTTTATTCTTTCTCGACATACAAATATCCCTAACAAATCCGATATTTCAGCAAGCGAATTCCCACTTAAGCTCTTTATAATCCTCTTAAATCATCAACTTCTAATTCAGTTATAATGAATTCTCTGCATCCTTATACCTGATGTTTTCCACGGTAGAGAATTAAAATGTTCAAACCAACTCTCACTTACCAGTTCTATGTAATGTGCTTCAGTCACTTATTCAACGTACTCGCTGTGGCTGTTGTGTTGCTACCATTTCCAACTAAAATTAAGACTCAGGCTGTGTTGCTTAATTGACTTGTTCGTTTAAGTGCAACAAACAAATGCCCGGTTAGCAACATTTATGCAACTTTTGTAGACACCTATAACAAACAATCGATCCGCATATACATACACACACACACTCTCATACACTCACACACAACTGAACTTAATTCCATAACAACCGGCTAACAACAAGCAACACGTTCAAATGGAATGGAAATGATTGCAATTTCATTTCGTTTTCAGACACTTTAATGACTGCTTGTTTTATGTGCAAATGTGTGTGTGAGTGTTCGTCAAAGCGGATTCTTAATACCCCACAAGGTTTATGTAATGCGTAAATCGTCTTTTATGTGTGGTGCGTGAGTGCTGTTACGCTTTGGCTTAAAGGTCACATCGTTTACGTTATACGATTATTTGCAAGGAAGTGAAAATATGGCAGTCGAAAGCACTGGTCAGTGACAGCAACAAATCTGTGGTTTTGTTGTGCAAACTACAAATGACCAGAATAATGCTGTGCTCATGTGATCGATTTATTTTGGACCATATACATATGTATGCTAGTGAATAGGGTTACGTATACCCTACGTCACATAAATAAGAACGCTTGTAAGTGATTGGATTATATTGATGATTATGATCACATGATTTTAACCTTTGCCAACTCAAATTTTATCCTAATTATGCCACCATATCATGATATGATATCGTTGCTATACATCACCTTGATTTTATACGATTTGAAAAATATAATATTCTGGTCACTCGGTCTATACCTTTCTGAAATTATCTTCTCCGTTTTGACACATCTGTTCTTACTGCTATAAAAGCAAAAAAATAGTGATCATGTGATCTTAAAACGGTAATGTCACAGTCACAAATTCTCATAATTATCATATCGCCAGTATTCAATGATGTGGTAGTGACAAAATATCGTATCGTGACACCATTTGAATGTGCCTTATTTTATTTAGATTTTATTGAAAAACAAATAAGCGTTTTCAAAAATATCACATGTTGATCATGTGATCTTAAAATTATTATTTCACAAATTATCATATCATCAGTATTAAAAAAAAAAAAAAAAAAGAAAACAAAAAAACCTTTTCATGTCAAATGATCATGTGATCTTAAAGTGTTTTTCCTACGATGTGACGGTGACAAATTATCATATTGTTCTTATTCAATAAAAAAAAAAATCATTTTAAAAATTTTAATTTTTTATTACTGTCTCAATTTATTGATTTTTAAAAAGTGTAAAATTTGTATCATGTGATGTTCCAATTTTTGCATATGATGTTACTCTAACAAATAATCACTTCGTTATTCAAAACTTGTTCCTATGATGTGTCAGTTAAAAATTATCACATCGTAATTTTTTTATTGAATGTTTTAATGTTTAAAAGGTGTCAAACTTGGATCATGTGATCTTAAAGTTGGTTCTTATGATGTAACAGTGACAAATTATCACATCGTCATTACCCAATGAATTTATTCCCTTTTAAAAAAATTACACATTTTAAACATGTGTTCTTAAAATTTCTGCTTATGATCTGACTGTGTCAAATCATCATATCGGTATTATTCAATAAATTTATTAATAAAAAAGTATCACGTTTTGATCATGTGATCTTATAATTTGTTGGGATGATGGAACAGTGCGAAATTATCATATCGTTTTATTCAATGAACATATTAATTTGTAAAAAGTGCCATATTTAGATCATGTAATTTCCAAATTTGTTCTTATGATGTGGCAGTGAAAAATTATCATATCGCCATCATTCAATGAATTGATTAATTTTTAAAGTGTCACATGTTGATAATGTCATGATCTCAAAATTGTTTCTTATGATATCACAGTGGCAAATTATCATACCGTCATTATTCAATGAAATTATTAGTTTTTGAAACGTTTCACATTTTGATCATATGACCTTAAACTTTGTTCATATGATGTGACAGTGGCAACTTTGAACGGATAGAAAATTGTGGCTGCTTGATTCTTAAAATAAAAATAAGTTTGCCACAAGTATAAAAATAATAATAATAATTTAATTTTCCAAGCGGGCAACCTATGGCAGCGTGACTAGTCGCCACCAAACCCAACCTGACCTGAATCTGCCTCAACATGACGTTGTTTGTTTTTTATTGTTTGTTTATTTTTCCGTATTATTATAAAAATTAGAACTATAGGTTTGACCGCACACCATTGTGTTCAGAATGTGTACGCAAGCAAGAATATTTTGATTTTAATTTGAATGCGGCAAACAAAAGAATGGGCACAACCGCCGCATTGGGGTAATATTTGACATGGCCTTAGGCGCATACAAACAGAGTGAGCTACAAATGTGGTAATGCATACCAAACCTACAGCAAACAAGCACATTCACAAACACAAATTCTTAGAGTTAAACGAAAAATAATGTTTGCTAACGGTAATAGGATGAATTCCAATCTCTTTCATATACACTGAGGAATAGTCGTTGTTGGTCCCTTTTAGAAGCTTAAATTTCAAAATTATATATTGTAATGCATATAAATATTTTATCCAAACTGAAACTGAAATTTTCTGTACAACCGCTTTTTTTTTCTAAATTCTAACCGTTATTATCATTTAAACAAAAAAAGAAGCCAAAACTTATTCGGTTTGAGAGGAGATTATGCCAAAAGCGATACCCTTAGAATTAATTAGCCAGTTTTGACAGAATCAGCTTATTGCTACGTCTTGAGTTGACACAGAATTGCCACCGTCGGTGTGATATAAAAAAAATGTGTTGTGGAGATAACCATGAACGAATTCAAAATGGCCAATGGCCGAAATGAAATGTTGCAGTTGTAACGTGACGTCATGAATTGAAATTGAAAGAAGAGGAAAACAGGAAGGCTGGGCCTGGTTATTACCGTTCTTCAAAAGAAAACTTATTTATTTTTCGATGTTCTTTCTCTAGCCTTTTAAAAATTTGGTTTGCGTCTTCACTAAAAAATTAAACTTTACCTAAGTTATTTCTATCAACCAATCAAAATTTTTATTAAGAAAAAAAAATTTGGCCAGAGGAGTTGAGTACAGAGGAGTTGAGTAAGCAATTCTTGCTTGAATGGTTGCTGATGTGTAACGCTGTGCTTATGTGTGTGTATAAGTGCTTTGCTGTCGCTTTGTTAATCGAAGGAAACATGGGCAGGATTGGCTGCGCCTTAAAATACTGGCCATGGAATTCTCGCATTCAATGTTTCAAGAGTATTTTATGTGGTGTCGTTTTGGGGTCATTTTAGGATGATTTTGTGGTAATTTTGGGATTATTTTGGGGTCATAATGGGATCATTTTGGAGTCATATTGGAATCAGTTTAGGATCATTTTGAGGTCATATTGTGATAAATTAGGAGTAATTCTGGAATCATTTTAGGGTAATATTTGGATTATTTTGGGGTCATATTGGGATAATTTTGGGGTCAATATGGGGGTCATTTTCAGCATCATTATAAGGTCAATTTGGAATTATTTTGACATTATAGTGGGTCATACTGAAGTCAGTTTAGGATCATTTTCGGATCAATTTGGGATCATTTTCGGGTCATATTTGGATCGTTTTGGGGTCAGAATGGGGGTCATTTTCAGGATCATTTTAGGATCGATTTGGAATTATTTTGACGTTATATTGGGCTCATTTTTGGGCCATATTGAAGTCAGTTTAGAACCATTTTCGGGTCAATTTGGAATCATTTTGGGGTCAATTTTGGATTATTTTGGGGTCATTTTTTGGTAACTTTGGGCCTATTTTGGGGCCATCTTGCGGTCATATTGGGATAAAATCATTTTGGGGTTAATTTGGGGTCAGTGGCAATAAGATTGTAACAGATTGATTTCTGTACATTGCAGATATTCCAAAGAAATGGATATGGGTCAATCAATACTAAGCCAGTAGAATCAACCCTTTTTCACAATTTTTGGCGGTCTGTCTGTATGTTTGTGGCCGTAACACTCGAAAACTGCTGAATAGAATTAAATTTAACTTTCACCATTGTTTTATTAGACGTTCAACTTAAAATTAAGGATATCCCTTATTTCGAATCACTCGTACGCTTTTAGAGTTATCGATTAATATGTGGACCAGGTGGTGACCAGAAATGTGTTAGTACAATATAAAACAAAAGGTGCTAACGAGTGCTGTCATAATGTCGAAGATAGCTCCTGACGGGAAAACAGTAGCGTGAGAGG